>CM021109.1:68368297-68415797 GCA_007115665.2 Sequoiadendron giganteum | reverse complement strand
CAACGTTGTGAATCACACTCCATGATCTATCATCAGGATGGCAACAAAGAGCATCAACTTTTCTCTTTTACTTTCAACACAAAATAATATATTTCTTTAAATATTTGTAATCTTACCATATTATAATTATATAAACTATTCTATAAACATAAACCTAAAATTAAATTAAATATAAGATCACTATACAATTTTCATGGCTTAAAATATTACCCACTTCAAATAAACTCGAAGTCCTCTTGAAGTTTCCTATTTTGCCTCTACTTGTGGAGGGTTGTGCTTATCCCTCCACGTAGTACTTGGGAAGGATATTGACATTTAAATTGGAAGTATATAATGTCAACTCTTTGTGCTTTCTTCACGGAGCTTATTACCTACACATGGAGAGGTCCTTGAAATACGTTATGTAAGTCCATCCCGTGGGGCCCCTAAGTTTAGGGCAAGGTCAATGCTGGACAAAATTATTTCTGTTGCACCGCTCTTTTCACAGAACACGGTAAACGGATGTTGAAAGGCAAGTAGAGGGTACTACTATTGACCTTTTTGGGATCCCAAATCTTTTATTGCCGACTTTAAAATCCTCCATATTTTCCTTACAAAGATACGCCTGCAAACCTACTTTATTAGGAACCCCCACATAACAACAAAAGAATAAGGTAGGATTTGTCTTTGCTTGGAATGGGGGCATATCTTATTAACCAGTACTAGTGTTTTTCGGAAGGTGTAATTGATCTATCAATAGAGAAAATTTAAAGAATATTTTGGCAGATAAAAAAACATTGTATTCTTTAAGTTTTGGATTTTAGCTTTGGTCGAAGAGTGCAATATGAGCATGTCTAAGATCAAGGGGACGTGTGTAATTTTAGAGTGGTACTTATTGAGTTGACGTAGGGTGTTTTTGGATTTTTTTGGAAAATGTTTGTAAGGTGAGAAAATGTATAGTTTAAAAAAATGTCACATTTGATGTCAATAAGACAATCAAATCGACATCAAGTTGTAGTTGAAAAAAATGTATGTGATTTTAAAGTTTGAGAAAAAATGTCACATTTGATGTCAATAAGACAATCTAATCAAAATCAAGTTCTCATTGAATAAAATGTGTGTAAAATATTTATTGTAAAGTTACAAGAGTATATTTTAATTTAGATTAAACAAATTTATATATATAATACTCTAAAGTGCATTATTACTCTAGGGGTCACAATTTTACCATTGTAATTTTGATTTCATTGTGTAAATGCTTTTGTTTGTATGAATTTTGTTCAATTCTTGTTAGTTTGTATAAAATTCTCATGTTTTATTTTATTTTATTTATTGTGAATTGTGCTTATATCTTTACTTTATATAATTTTTCTTCCTTTGAGCCTTCTATAATGCACCAAACATAATATTTGTTAAGACTGCCCTCTCATACATTGATATGTGATTCCCTAGAGCGTATATTTGAGGGCTATAAAGGTTCCTTAAAGTGATAAATATAAATTTTACTATAGTTATTTTCTTTTTGTATTATTGTAATTATTATTTTTTCTTTATTTCCCTAGAGATCTCTTTCTCTTTTTCTTTATTTTTCTTTTTTGTATTATTGTAACTATTGTTTTTTCTTTATTTCCCTAGAGATCTATTTTTCTTTATTTTTCTAGTGATCTATTGTTATTAGCTAACATAGATTCCCCACAAAGGATCTAGTGAAGTGAGGGGTGCTACACCTCTAATATCCATGGCTTAGACAAACATGAGACCTTTTAATACCGTTTCTTTTAATTCCACTCTACTCTCTCATACTACTTTACTCTCATGTGTATATTTGCTTCCACGTACCACAACATATATATTAAGAGAATAACTCTTCCATACCATCACACTTCATGTACATTTGGGTATATAGGTCCACACGCAATGTATTAGGTTCTTTGACTATATATATGCATATATATGCATATGCATATGTATGTATATTATATAGATATATAGATATATGCATGGGTGATCCCACAATATTGGGTCCCAAACTTAGGACATGAATTTTTTTGAAAGGGAGTGAATTTTTTTTCAATTGCCTCCATTCAAAGTTATTTCTTTGAATGAAGGTCTTGATGCAAAGACCTTCAAACAAATATTGACCTTCAAGTGAAGATCAAATCTTCATTTGGAGGTCTTCACTAATAAAAAAATTTAATACCTTCGAGTGAAGATTACCTTCACTCGAAGGTATTATTATTATTATTATTATTAAAGATATTTTAATCGAAAAATTTGTTTGTCGGTTCATTTAGAGGAGAGCCACAAACATTTAGATTGAAAATTCCTATGTTCTTCAAGCCCTACATTATATAGCTCATCATTTTATCTTCGCCAACCCTACATTCTCCATCTTCGAGCTCGTGCCAGTTTTGTGTAGGGGAGGATCAGACGTTTGAATGAAGGGGAAGAGTAAGGAGATTCACATGAAGGCCCCATGTCTGCATTTCCCTCCTCTTTTCATGTTTCTAATTTAGCACAAATAGTAACAATTCTTCAAATTTAAAAACTGAATGGTAAAATTTACAAACCAAACAAAAATTAAACCCTAAAACATAAAATTTGAACCTCAAACCCTAAAATTTAAACCCTAAACCCTAAATTTAAACCCTAAACCCTAAAATTTAAACCCCAAACCCTAAATTTAAACCCTAAAGCCTAAAATCAAAACCCTAAACCTCATTTACATCCTAGTATATAAATGAATACAATCAAATTACCTTAGACGAAGGAGTAAAGTAAAAAAACACTACATAAACATGCTCTTCACAAATGATAACGAACGTGTTCAAGGGCCTACATTTATTTGTGATCAGGTGATGCTTTGTTGCAATTCACACTTAGTAATTTAACTCTAATTTCTATTAAAGACAATAGAGCTTTGAAAAATTGAGAGATGACATGAACTTGGTCTTGGATTAATCTTGTAGCTATGAAACTAATCTTTGCACTTGTAGTTTTGACCTTAGATCCAAGGTTCTAACCTTTTATTGTGGCCTTGATTTTTGACACTTTAGATATTTATGTATCTATTCACCTTGGTTATATAAAATAATTGGTGTCCATAGACACCATTAAGCTTATGGGACATTAGGCATGGGAGGTGGCTTGATTCCCTACTTTTGTCTTAGCCAAATCTTTTGATTAATTTAATAAATTTTAAACATATTGAAAGATACACCAAGTATATATGTTGATGCTTAAGTTCTCCTTATATGATCTTAAATATTGATACAATGCTCTTAAATACATTAGTGCTCTAATGGTATGAGACTATGTAAAGTGTCATCACCCTTTGTATAGTATCCATGATTTTCCCCTATTTTCTATGATTTTATTTTTGTAGAAGAAGAGGATGATAGATTAGCCTTTATCAAGTCTTATATGAACTATCTAAAACCTTTTGAACCATCTATGATTAGTTAACAATAAATAAATAAGGCTTTGAAGACTTACTATGAAGTGCCCCACTTGCATAAATGTGTCATATGAACTTTTGTGATTATTTCTAAAAAAACATCAAAATTTAGCATTTTTAATGTAACTCCTAAGACATCTCTAGTGGAGTAGAAGGTCTAAATTTTTTTGAGTAGGCAGGTCCAAATTTAGAAAGAAAATTAACTACAACATTACATGAGTCAATCTTTTTGTGATCTAGTAATCCTATATAAAGGAAACATCAATGATTTCAAATGTGTTATAAAGTATTGTATGTTGTCAATATCAATTTTACTTGACGAATTAGTTCATTTTCTAATTGGTGGCCCCTAAGCATATCAATATTTCTTAATAAAGTTTAAAATTTTCCATAGATTTTTTGTGGTGAATCAAGACTCTCTCTGTGGAAGAGCAGATCTATAGGCATTGAAAAGTAAATAAAACCATATGATTCACCATAATTGATTAAAACATATCTTTTATATACCATATATGATCCTATGTACCCTTTTCTATCAAACACGAATTTTATTTTACTTCATTGAGATATAAGTTGTAGGGCATGAGGATATGAGGTTTTTCTTCATCCATATTAAGCTAAGGAATAAAAAAATAGACAACCTAATAAAAAGTACATGTATAATCAATAAACTCATTTATCTCACTTCCTCGCTTGTCTTATATCTTTTCATTCCTATAATTTCTACATTGATTTATCCTTGTTTGGATGTCAACTAGTCACACCACATCCATCTAGAACAATCATTTTCTAGATCCTTGTGATGAAATTCCAACTCCTCTTTCTTTTTGATTCCTTCTATGGAATTCACTTCATTTCCTACATTTTTTTTCATTCATATATATGGTTAGATTCCTTTCCTCCATTTCCTTCTCACTACCCACACTTATCTAACATAGGTCCATGCTTGATGTCCTCCATAATTCAAGAATAGCTTAGTAGAAATTAGATAATCCTTCTCATTCTTAGTATTGTGGGATTAGCCAGATGTTGAATGTTGAAACCTAGGGTAAATGGTGATCATTCATATATACGTACAAGGTTTTTGATTATAGGATAGGAATATTAAAACCTTGATCTTATTATGGAACATTAAGCTAGTTGTCTTAAAATTTTATATATTATTCATATTCATATAGATATCAATTATTTTGTCGTATTTAATTAAAATTTAACACCAAAGTTCACTAAATGTCAAATGGAATATTACATTGCATACTTAGAAATTACACTCTATTTATAAAACTCTCATTTCCTTGAATACATTTACATGACATGAGGTTTACTCCAAGTGCATATCTTAAAGAGACTACACTAATGAGGTATAAATAACCTCATAATTATAATAAGCTAAAAACCCTTTTTTGTTCTTACCAAACACTTTAGCCATGCCAATTTTTTTTTTTTAGGATTAATAATTGCTTACTTTTTGTAAGAAGATGTATAAATTTTTATTTCTTAAATCAATTGAAATTAGTTGACTAACACTGATATAATCGTATAGTTTTAAGTCATTGTATAGGAAATTATGCATGACTAAGTGGAATTTAAGCAAATTTCAAACAATTGAAGATAGAGTGTCGAAAGTCTAAGCACCAAAAATTCAGGGGTGCATAGTGGAACAAGTCCTTTTAATGATTTCTATATAATTTTTGTTTAAAAAATCTATGGCTCCACTCTGAGCTTTTTAATATGTTTTATGTATGGACCTCAGTCCGTTGGTTAGTTGAAATTCTATTAAAATAATTTTTCAATGGTGATCTTTCACCATCTAAAATTTAGGATTTGTTAGTAGTCTAGTATATATGGGTATGTGCAGGATCATAATGGGCCAAAAAGTGGCGATATGTAAGTGATATGATGGCCCATGTGGCTGACGACTTTTTTTCCCCCCAAAATTGATGAAATTAATAGGGTTTTAAAGGAGATTCTCAACTTTCCATCAATATAAATTATGCATTACTTTGAATTTAATAAATAATTATTATTCATTTTCTATTTGAATTACGAAAAAAGTCATGATCGATAGGCTAATTGAAAAAAATCTATAGATTTCAAAGTATGTCACATTTTTTGAATCCAAAACATGTGTCATATTCTATGCTTCACATACTATAGGATTAAAAAAATAATTTCATGAAGTTTTGACCAAGTTAAGGTGGTCAGACATATGAGTTTTTATATTTTTTAAAAGTTGTAATAAAAAAAAATCATAATTAATTATTTACTTGGAAAAGAATTACAAAAAAATATGCATCACATCTGGACATGAGTCGTCTACTTATATCTAAAATCTTATAAAAAAAATTATCATTTTATTATGGTTAGGGTGGTTAGACAAACACCTACTTCTTATTTTTCCCCTAAAATTTAAGTACTATTGCATTGAAATTTCAAATTTTCACCAAATAGATTTAAAAAAATAAAAATCCTTGTAGTTTAGAAACTACATTCAATTTTCTATAGATTCTATTTTACATATTTTAAAAATAATATAGATAACTTATTCAATTTTTTATGTCAAGTTGCCTAACTCTAATTTTTTGAATTTTCATTGCCACTTAAGGGCCTATTTTTTACATGATCCTGCACATACCCATATATGTTACCACCAAAAAAAGTGATACAGTGATAATGTTATGATATGATTTGAGCATTATTCAACCATGTTTATGTGGGACACTTTTACATGAGTAAATAAATATTGCCAATCCTATTCTGAGTGAATTGTTTTGAGTAATGGAAGTGTCATAGATGGATTCATTTTGAAGATGCAAAAGTACATGTGATCTGAGTTAAGCGTAGGAACACCTGAGAGCTGGCCACTCGAGGGAATCTCATAGAGTAGATAGATAAGTATTTTAATTTTCAATTCTATTACTTTTATTCTGTACATGATAAATGTGTATGAATGCTATTTGTGTGTGTCGAGCTCTGTCAATTATTCCTGTAAGTCATACTTTAAGTTTGCAATATTTTAGTTCTATTTATTTGAAATTCCAGAGCATCTACTCTTGTTGTTAGATACAAATTGTCGAGTTTTATTTTTTGTCAGTAGTTAGTTGTTTTCATTTAAATTTTCTAGTTTTATTGCAAGTGTTTCTTCTTAGGTAATTTATATGCTTTCTATTTTAAATAACTTCATGCTTTTTAGTTTAATTGCTTTCTAGTTAAATTTTGATTTACAACCATTTCAAGAATTCAGAAAATCTAAGAGAGTTAGCCAAGATGTCCCCTGTTGCATACAACCTTCAAACACCACCCAATCGATATAATTGATACATTTTTAACTAAAGCGATAGGACCTCACGATAACTTGCCACTTTTTGGTGTCGTTGTTGGGGACTTCCTTTTCTAGTGTTAGTAGGAGATTGCTTGAATACCTCTTTTAGATTGAAAGAAAAAAAAAAGATAGTTTCCAAGAGCTTCTTTTTTTGCATGGTTAGTAAATGAGGCCCATACAAAAGATACATACCAAGAACTCCCCCAAAAGACGTTCCAACCACAAGCAAGGAGGAAGAAGTCTTAGCTGAAGAACTTATTGAAGAATTTCTTGAGCAAGATCATCTTGAGACCTTCCAGTATACCCCAAAGCCTCACTCGTTATAGAAAATATTTTTCAAGGATAGCATTCCTTTGCACATTCCAAAACCTCAATCATTAGATATTTTTTTTTTGAAGAACACATTCCTTTCGACATCATGGGTGATAATCATATAAATGACGCTAACCCAAGACCTGTAGTGCAAGAATTTACCTATCCTATTTCTCTCGACCAAGATGATGATACTCCTATAAAAACATCTCACCATCCCACTTACCAACCTTCAGAGGTTTATCCTCCAAAGATCCTAACCAGTTCCTTTTTGAGTTTAAAGTTTTATGTTAGACACATGACTACAAAAATGATAATAAAAAATTGAAGCTCTTTCCCTCCACTCTGAAGGATGTTGCAATGTGTTGGTTTATGAGATTAGATTCAAGGTCAATATCCACTTGGGATAATATGGAGATTACCTTTCTAGAAAAATACCAAAGTTACTACAGAGTCAACAATAGGAAAGAGGAATTGTTCAAATTGAGACAAAACAAAGATGGAAGTTTAGAAGATTACCTAGATAGGTTTATCTTTTTATCTAAATGATGTGGTGAAGAAGCTATAATTTTGGAAATTATGAAGACCATATTTCTCAAAGGAACTGATGAAGATGCTAGGAGGAGTCTAGATTTAATGGGAAAAGGAGATGTGTCCCAACTTGGACTCGATGATATCATTGAATTATGTCAAAAATTCTCCCATACTCGAGGACGTATTCGTAAAACTACACTTTTTAGAGGTTCTAATGAAATAGGTAAATTGCATGATGAAATAGAAAATCTCAAAGAAATTCTTGTTGAGTTAAACACCACATTGGATGGAATATGGGCCAAAACACATAATCTTGAGACCTTATCCATCTATTGTCTAGGTGTCAAAACAAACATCTCTTAAGAGAATGTCCTTTGGACAAAACTGATGTTTGCCAATTTTGTGAGAAGAGTCATGCCACTAATCAATGTGAGATCCTAAATGCAATCAAGAATTCCAAGAAAAGGACATCTTAGGTTGAGGAGGAGGTCAACTTTGTAAATCAACAACCTGGAGGGAATTTCTCTTACAGTCAAAATCCAAATCCTGCCTAGCGACCTCCAAACAATTTGAATAACAATCAATGGGAAACACCTTGGCCTCAAGCACCACCTAATTTGGTATCTTACCTTTGGGGGCCACCTAAGTGGGAAAACCAGTCCTTGGGAAACCCTCAATGGCAGAACCAAAATCAACAACAATGGTATCCTCCATAAAATGCTATGCCTCAATGAAATCAACCTCAAAATTAGTTTTATACCAAGCTAAGAAGGATGCCTAATCCATAGTCAACCAACCACAACTTCTAGCATAACCTATCCCTAATCCAAAGAATAATCGTCAAAAGTTGCAAAAAATGACCCCATGCAAAAAAATTGCTTTTTGGGGTTCGAACGAACTATTTGGTTTGAGCGAACCCATTAAAGGTTGGCCCCTTATTTCCCATTCAAGAAAAGAAAAGAAAATGCTAAAGGAAATGGGGTTTGCTCGAACCCCACTTTTCCCCCTTCTCCCCCTCAGGCACCAAAAAAGTCTTGAATTTTGTGCTTTGAAGCTCAGGTTGACAATGAAAATGGAGGAGAATTCATAGACCCAACTAGATGATGGTAGTCCTCAAAACGAGCTACCCAACGAATATAATTTTAATATGTTTTGGTTTTATTATGTATTTGTTTTTTAAGTTTTAATAAAACTTAGGTTTTTCACCAAAAATCAAGCTCTCTGTTCTGCACATATGGAAAAATAGCAGATTATCAAAATAAAAATTGAAAAATATGAGTGCACTAGATATTTAAGTCCTTGATCCAACAAAAAATTTAAAATTTTTGATACACACAAATTTTTTTACATTGTATATAGTTCGCCTATGTCTGAATTGTAATTGGTTTGACTTCAAAACTTGATTAAAGAAAAAATATTCAATAAAAAAACGTGAGACCAATTGGAAGCACTAGATATTGTAGTTACAAATCTAAATTTGAGAAAATTAGAGTTTTATCCTTCATGGAAAATAAGTTATGTTGTATATGGTGAGCGTCACTCCTTAAAATGTTGTTTATTGAAAAAAACTAGTTTTCGAAGGAGATGGAAAAAGAAGTGCAATCTGATTCTAATTTAAAAAAAATAAAAATTTATAATCTACATATAAATTTCACAAATCACTAGTTTGCGTCATCTACAAATTCCTCACAGTTTAGCCGCTATAGGTGCCTGAAAGTGAAAATTTAGTTAGAAATAAATATTTCAGTGTCTTGTTTGGCCAAAAATTGTAAACCAGTATTGTGGGATCATCCCATTGTGGAAACCTATAGTTAAGGTCAGGAAAAACACTCCAAAAACCTACCATAGTTGAGATCCTAGATGAGCCGATTAAAGAATCTACTAAAATGACCAAGACATCTTCCACACCTTTAGAGAAAAACCCAGTGAGTAATCAAGACAAGACCCTTCCACAATCCTCATATGGAACTTTTGAGTTACCTCAAGAGGAGGGTGGCCAGCATCCAATTGATCTTTTAAAGAAGGACTCCACCTTGAAAGAGAAAACTCAAGTGCCTTTTTCAGAGTTTCTTGAACCTACCACTTTGAATAACTCTTCAGAAATGACTTTATCTATCGAAACTGTGGTGATACAAGGGATTAAGCAACTTCAAATCGAGGTTCCTTTGTTACAAGCAATTAAAGAGATTCCTAAACTAAACTAGTTGATTAAACAGTCGTGCATCAAAACAACAAGAAGGAAACCAAAATAGATTAATAACATAAATGATTACCTAGCTGAATTTTTGGGTGGGAGAACCACAACTCTAAAATATGATGACCCATGCAGTCCACTTATAATAGTGACAATTAATGAGGTCACAATACCTAATGAACTTGTGGACATAAGAACAACCATTAATGTAATAACAGTTGATGTGATGGAAAAATTGGGACTCACTAATTTATGTCCCACAACTATAGTGTTGCAAATGGCAAATCAATTCATCGCTATTCCCAAAAGTGTCATAGAAAGTGTTCCGGTTAAAGTTGATAGTTAGGAATATCTAGTAGATTTTCAAGTAATCTAGTCCCTCACACCAAAGGATAGTTATCCGATAATCATAGGAAGATCGTGGTTGGCTATTGTTGCAACCAAGATTGACTGAAGAGAGGGAGGAATGACCATTTCACATGGTCCTAATAGAAAACATTTATTTCTCTATCCTCCCGCTAAACCTGCTGAACATAACAAAGTTTGGGTTGATGAACTAGACGGTCTAACGAACAAGAGAATCTAGCCTCACTTGTTATGGTGGTCATTAAATAACATGGTGAAGAGTTGGAAGATAAATTGGAAAACAATATGGAAAATATTACCATGGAATCAAGTGATGAAGAAATGTTAGATGTAGAAGAGATTCTAGGGGACCCAATCAACGTTGATCACACTGAATTTGATTACACGAGTTTCATGGGATTACCTTGTCCTTTGGCTGATATTAATATCATTCCAAAAATGAATCGCTTCTTTGAAGATATTGCCAGAATCTATAGAACCATACCGCATAGCTTCCCTCTCAAAAATTTGATTAGAGCAGTTTATACTATCACCTTCAACTATCCACGGGTCAAAACCATCATGTTATTATTAGGAAAAACTTTGAATATCAATAGTTGGTTGAAAAAGCTAGAAGAGCATAAATTATTTGATATTTTGGTGAATAGATCTAAATATTTTTCTTGGGATTATAAAAACATGAGAGGAATACACCGAAGTGTTTGTACCCATCACATATATACTAAGGATGTTAGACCTGTTCATCAACCACATCGAAGACTCAATCCTACTTTGAAAGACATTGTTAAAACTGAAATTGAAAAAATCCTACAAGTAGGATTTATCTATCCCATTTATAATAGAAAATGGATTTCACCTTTGTGATGTAGATCTAGGTGGGCCACATGCACAAAAATTAGATCAGTACCAAGATTATAAACTTGACTGGTTCTCCAAAATACTCACAAACTCCTCAAGGAACTAGGCCTTTAAGAACCCAAACTTGCATTTAAGAATTCAGACTCTTGCATGCAATCAAAGAGGCATCTAACAAGATTAAAAACCTCATAAAAACTCAATTAAAAAACTCATAAATCTCAAATAACCAAAATTAGCAATAAACCCACTCTAAGCCTTCATTCGCTAGTAGCCCTCCCTCAATGGACTGCAAAACATAAATCCTAATACAAATGACTTCTCAAGACTGTAAAAAAATATTTGAATACCCTTTTCCATTATATTAAACATATACTCTTTTGAAATAAATCCTCCAAACTAGGCTTTTACCATTCTGGCCACTAGGCCAATTAGGCCTATTTTACAAAGAGACACCTTCCTAAACACCTGAAATCAAATTAATCACCAAAAAAATATTTATTTAGGTTTCCAAACACAAGATTCCACAATCCTTAGACCTCCTAATCTTCACCAAGCTATTCATCTACTAAAATCTCACTTTGAAGTCACCAAACCTAGGTTTTTCAAGGCTCCTTATTGAAAACCACTCTTTCCACACTCAAATTTCACAACCAATGGCCTAGAAATATCATATGATGTTTGAAAATAATCAAAAGACACTCACAAATGACTTCCCCAATGGATTTCATCCATTCACACTCTAAAACCACCCAAAATCACTCAAAATCACACTTTTCCCCATCCAAAACTTCATGCCAAGACTCCCAAATCGACCTCCCATGCTCCAAGAACAATTATCTAACCTATTAATAACCTAATGGGCTCATTAAAATGAGATATAGTATGTACATAAGGTGGAGTGAGCCATTTATTCACTTCATGACCACAAAACTAATAGTTCAGATTTCCAGGTTGCCTACAGTAAAATCAACACCAAGGGCTAAAAAAAAAGTGGATTTCAATGACACAAAGACCAAAACATGGCTAAGAAATCATATATCCAATAAAAAATACTTCTAAGAAATTACCTTCAATACAAACTCATGCAACTTGCTGCTACATCACTGGAAAGAGGGAAAATCTCAAATTTACAAAGAAAATAGAGTTGTATTGATCAATGCTTGTACAAAATCACCCATCCCATCACTAATTCATGTTTACCATACATATAATAACTCCTCCATAAAGAGATGAATGAAAAAAAAAGCCTGAAATGACCCTTCAGCTTCCATGACCATTCAATTTCCCCACTATGCATGTCTTGCATTTTACAAAATTTGAAAAAATGGAATTTTTAGCATATTTTCCAAATTTTCAATATAAACCTTCTAGACACTAAAATAGACTTATTACATCAAAAAATGGTCTACATAAGCTTATCCAACCCAAAAACAAGACCTTAACACCTTAATCTCAAAGTTTTGCTTGGTGCCCCTGCACCACTATGGCAGTGGTCCCAAAGAAAAATAGGAAGAGGAGAGTGTGCGTCGATTATAATGAACTCAATAAGGCTAACTAGAGGGATTAATTCCCTCTATAATTCATAGAAAAATTCTTGGATAATTTAGCTGGAAGGAAATGTTTCTCATTCCTGGACGAGTTTAACAAATATAACCAATACAAGTTACAATTGAAGACCAAGACAAGACAAATTTTACTTTCCCTTGGGGAGCATTCACATATCATGTTCTTCCCTTCGGGCTTTGCGACACTCCTGCCAAATTTCAGAGAGCTATCCTAGCCATATTCGTTGAGTTTGTAAATGACTGTGTGGAAGTCTACATGGATGACTTCACTGTGTATGGGTCAACTTTTGATAAAGGCCTACAAAATATGGACAAAGTATTGAAGCGATGTGAGGACCATCCGTTATCCTTGAGTCACGAAAACTACCTAATAATGGTGGAACACGAAATAGTATTGCGACACCATATTTCAGCTGAAGGGATAAAAGTGGATCCTAAGAAAATAAGGTAATACAACAACTTGAAACTCTGAGAAACCAAACTGACATTAGAAGTTTCTTAGGACATGTTGGATACTACTGGAGATTGATAGAAAATTTCAGCAAGATTGCAACCCCTATGTTTTCCCTTCTCCAAAAGAATGTATATTTTGTCTAGACAACATAATGTCAATCATCATTTGAGATCATTAAGGAGTAAATCATCTTCACTCTTGTCCTACGTGGACCTAATTGGAACCTTCTGTTCCATATTTATGTAGATGATTTCGATGATGCAATTGGAGTGGTATTAGGTCAGGAAGATGAGAATGAGGGAAATTATGCTATCTATTTCATTAGTAATATTTTGACTCCCATTGAATGAAATTACACCACCATGGAGAAATAATTTTTAGCTGTAGTACATGCAATCAAGAGACTTCAACATTACATTATAGGGTACAAAGTAACTATGTTCACAAACCATTCATCCATCAAGTACCTAATGAAAAAACCTTTAGTAAATGAAAGGATAATCAAGTGGCTATTGCTTCTACAAGAATTCAATGTAACCATTATTGACAAACCTGGAAAGTTCAACGTAGTTGTAGATTTCTTATCTTGGACCAAACAAGATAATGGAGATTTTGCTCCTGTGTAAGATGAATTCCTAGATGAAAATATATTTTCCATCCCCATTAAAACCTCTTGGTTTGATTACATCACCAACTACTTGGCCACTTCAGAGTTGCCACCAAATTTTATTTCAAAATAGAAGAAACACCTCATTCGAGAAAGTGCTTTGTTTAAATGGATTAATGGAATATTATTTTGATGCGGTCCTGATATTGTTTTATGATGTTGTGTGAGGACAGATGAAACCTATAGAATTCTTAGAGCTTTCCATGATGACCCCTCTAGATGCCATTATTTTGCCAAGAGGACATCCCATAAGATTTTGGGTGTAGGGTATTACTAGCCCTCTATGCATAAAGATGTAAAAAAATATGTTCACCACCGTGATGAATTCCAAAGAGTAGGGAGACCCACTACATCCAATGAAATGCCTCTGCAACCCCAGGTAGTTCTTGAACCATTTAAAAAGCGGGGATTATATTTTATCAGTCCTACAAACCCCCCTTCACAAGGGAAAGAGTACATTTTGGTCTACACCAACTATTTGACCAAGTGGGAATAAGTTCAAACTCTAAGAGTCACCAGGGAAGAACAAGTAGCGGACTTCCTATATAACAAGATTTTTTCTCAAATTTGGAGCCCCTAGAACAATTTTCATAGATCAAGGACCCCAGTTTATGTCCAAAGTTATGTTAGCTTTCATTGATCATTTCCAGGTAAGCCATAAGAAGTCATCACCCTATCACCCACAAGAAAATGGTCACGTAGAAGTCACTAATAGGGAGCTAGAGAACATTTTAACGATTTTTTTTTATCAAGTAGACAAGACTGGGCCAAAACATTACCTAAAGCCGTTTGGGCTTAAACATAACTTGGAAATCAACCATTGGTTTCAGTCCATACAAGTTAGTTTTTGGGAAGAAACCTCTTTTATCCATTGAATTTGAACTTTAAACCCTGAGAACAACAATGTAGTTAGGTTTAGATCTCAAACGAGCCTAGGTTGAAAGAGTCCTATAGCTTAGTGAATTAGATGTTTTCCACCAAACTGAGCTAGCTCAACAACAATGAAAGACTTGGCATGATAAACACATAAAGGAAAGATAGTTCCATAATGGGGATTGGGCACTGTTATTCGATTACTGATATAAAGATCACCAAGGGAAACTGAGAACTCATTGGTTGGGTCTATATGAAATTTCTGAAGTATTTCCAAATGGAGCAGTACAACTCAAACCCATTGATGGTGACACTCAAACCCTCTTAGTCAATGGTCATTGATTACACATCTACCACAAACTTGACAATAAAGAGGAATTCATGAGAATGGTAGAAATGCAAGGAGAAATTCAATGCATTGAATCTACTACAACAGATCCAATGTAGCTTTCATAATATGAGTCACAAAATTAAAATAAAATGTGCATGTGTATATATTTGTAATTACATCAAGGCATTTCTTTTGAATTTTTCATCTTTTAGACTTGGCTAATTTTTTTTTCTTGTAGGACTGTATTTTTAATCGAATACAAATTACGACACATCTTTCAGTGATTCTCCAAAAAATATTAAAAGTCCAAAAGTCTTTCATTCTGCTTCCTTCTTCCGATGACATCTTTCAACAAAGCTCCATCAATTTTTCTTATTGTATTCCAACAAGGCATCTTTCAACAATGCTCTAGAATTTTGTCATTTCTTCTTTCTAGCAACATCTTTTGACGATGTTCCAAAACTTTTATTGCTACTTCTAGATGCATCTTTCGGTGATGCTCCAAAAAAATTATTGTTGCTTTTGGCTGCATCTTTCGATGATGCTCTGAAAATTTTGTTGTTTCTTCTGGCTGCATCTTTTGACGATGGTCAAAATTTTTTGTTGGTGCCTTCAACTGCATATTTTGGCGATGCTCTAGAAATTTTTGTTGCTGCTTCCGGCTTTGACTTTCAGAATGCTCTGAAAATTTTGTTGCTGTGTCTTGATGACATCTTTCAATGATGCTCTAGGATTTTCTTCTTCACTCTGACTACATCTCTCAGTATGCTCCAGAATTTTTATTCTTCATCTCGACTGCATCTTCTAGCGATCCTCTATAATTTTGTTAATTCCCTTTCTCTTCAAATGCTCTGATATATCCAACTTCATATATATGCGCACCATATTTTTCCATCACCTTCGAAATCCATGCCCCACACTGCCATCTCTTATCATAATAAATCAAAATTATTATGGCTGCTTTCCATCATAATAATTACGACATTAATTCTCCATCCCATATTCATTCATAATAAATTCATTACTACCCTCGCCATCCCATCCGATTATACTGTCATTTCATCAAAGGTAAGCGATTTTCAAATTGATGATGGGACCTAAGGTATGTACAACTTTTACTTTAAGTAAGCAATTATTGTTAATACAAATAAATAAATTGGCACATACCACCACCCTTTCCAAACTTAGTAAACTGTGTGAACTAAACTCTCACTTGAAATGCGATAATTCATGCACACTTTTCCATGTAAAGTAATGATTTCAATATAATGAAGTTGAATGTAATAATTAATTCATGTCAAAGTACGAGTGGTTGAAGAGTTTACATTTTCTTTAATCTACGTCTCAGTTTTGTTTAAACAGTTTTTCAACTTTTGAACACCACAAAATTTAGCAGAAATTGAATAGAATCAAAAGAAAAGAATAAAATGGGAGGAGCCAAGCATAAATCAGAGCTAGCTTTCACAGACAAGTTATTAGCACTAGGTAAAATTTTAGAACTGTTTCAGAGGGTTGGATGGCTAGAGTTTATGAAGAAGTTTGAAGGGCACAATGAGCAGATGGTTAAAGAATTTTTAGAGAACTTCTTAGATGGATAGTCAATTGTGCTTGGGAAGAAATTAAAGGTACATTTCTCATTTATCTGGTATTAAAAATAAGGGTGTAAACTTATCAACAACTACAAATATTTCCTATTAGAAAATGGTCGAGCTATTTAGTAGGGAAGGGGAACCTTAGCCTTTATTAGTTGTAAATACTGGAGGGAAAAATAAAGGGTTTCAAAGAATGTCCATTCCAGAACCATGGAGAATGGCAGTTGCCTTTATAATCAAGTATTTCACTTATGAAGGACAATGTTCCATAATAGTTGGTCCCCCTTTCTGATCATTGACTCATTTACACCATGGCCTTGAAAACCCTAAATTTAGAGTCAACCTTCCTACTTTTCTTTGTGACTCTATTGTTAATATGATTGAAAATTTTAAAATTGGGTCAAGTCCATTAATACATCATGGCCTCATACATTTAATTTGTAAATATAATTTCTTGAAGAAAGTTCTAATGAACAGAGCAAAAATGACAAAAAATTCATCAAAAATTTGAGAACCCTGTGCCCACAAGACATATAGAGGAAGGAGAACCATCCAGTCTAGCGGCCCAAAATTTAGAAGAACCTTCTCCTGAACCTCAAAATTTTGAAGGGGCTCCTAATAATAAGGCACTAGAAAATCTAATAAATCCTTCAGGCCCTCAAGAAGGGCCAAATTCATAAAATGTATCAGAAGCTCTAGAAAAACAAGAAGATATGGACTTAGAAAAGTCAAAAGATGAGAATGCTTGTCCCCCCAAAAAGGGAAGGGGACCTAAAATAGAAGAATGCAGACCTTCCCCTTTGAGAAGAAGCAAGAGATTGTCTTCTGAGATTAGTTGTGCCACGACTTCTGATCAACCGCATATCCCTAAAAATAAATGATAGAATATGAAGCCCCAAGAAACTATTGTACAATCATGTGAAAAAGAGGCCCAACCATGTGTAGAAATAGCCCAGCTAGGTGAATCTGAAAAGGAAAATGTCCCATTTGAGGCAAGACAAGAAGAAATGAGAGAACAACTGCCTAATGTTGTAATTATTGAGGATGAGCTTTTGGAATCACCTTCTCCTTTTCACTAGTCAATGGAAACACAAGAAGGTGATATGACTCACCTAAGTGAAAAATTGTCTTCCCCAATTGCCAGTGAAATAGAACCAGACCCACTAGAGGTGCATGATAATAAAATGTGATTGATGATAGTGCATAAGATATTATTTCTCCTCTTTGTTCTAATGCACAAATTGAAAGTTATGATAAAATAAAATAAAAATTAGACGAGTTAAAAAAAAAATGTTCAATTGAGATTTAGCTTGCAGAAAAGTTTAGAACAAATGAATCAACAATAGGAGGAAATAGATGTGCAAACTAAAATTTTGAAGAAGAGAGATCAATAAATCATAGCTTTGAAGGCTTGGTTAGAGAAAAAAGATAAGATTATTGGAGAGTTGCAATTTCAAGTGCAACAATGGAATGAGGAAGGTAAACAGTATTTGACAATTTTTTTGAAAAGGACAAACAAATTAATGGTTTAACTAATAATTTAGTGCAAACTCTCCAAGAATTTGCAAAAAAAAAAGAAAAATAGAAAGATGAAATCAATGAAGCTCTGAGTAGGACTATTGAGCTAGAAATTTTTTTGCAAGAAATTAAGATAAAGCCAAAAATGGAATCAAAGGAAATACAGATCGAGCCAACCAAGATGGAGTGGTTCCAAGTCCACATTCCCCCAATGATGACAAAATGGATGGAAAGATGTTATTTCCTGAAACAAGTAGGGGTAGAGAATGCCAAACATAAGACAAAAGTAGTTTTATTAAGAGAATCATATGATAGGGTTTATTGGGCTAAAAAAAATGCATACCAAATTGGGGAATTATTATTAGCCTATAGGAAATCATCTAGGTTGTATTCTATGTTTTTGAATGAGCAACTATTAAGATGGAAATTATTGAGAATTTCTTGCAATCAACCTCATGATCCTGATGATGAGAAATTTTTACAAGCATTTAAAGATTCAACACCTTCTCAATAGAATTTACTATGAAAATTCTTTATTCATAATTTGTTTTTGGAAAGACATATTGATTTCTTTGTCAATATCTTTGTTGGGGAAGTACAACTTAGAGCATTCATGTCCACTATGCAAAATCAAATTCAGTGGTAGGAAAGGACTAAAGAGTATTTGTAGGAAGAAAGAAAAGTGGGACTATGTATGAGATACCCTAACAGAAAACCCTTTGCCTTTCAAAATCAATTCTAAGGCATTAAGAACTATGAAAGTATGAGAATAAAATATAATGATAATCTTCAGATTTGTTTTGATAATTTCAAAGTCTAGGGGCTGAAATTGATAGAAAGAGCATGGAGTGCCTATGAGGAGCAGTACACTCCTATACCTATGTATCTTAAAAGAAGGGAGTTGATATCACCTACCAATATAAGGTGGTCTTACATGAGGACTGAGGCATTAGAAAAGATACTCCAACAACTTAAAACCAAATGGATAGGAATGAGGTATATATGCCCATTGCTTCTTTAGCACCCTGTGCAGTACTTGTCAGTACATAGAAAAATCCCGAGGACTTGCATTCATGGAAAGTAAGGGTTAGATACAATAAGGGTTTTATTAAAATTCCCAGTGATTGGGATAGAGAAGAAGAGGATCAATATGACCTCATTGCCAAATACGATGAACTAAATAGGAACAAAGATGTGGAAAGACAAAGGGCACAACAAAGAGAAGGAGGAACTGCCCAGGCTTAGGATGGGGAGAGTGATGAGGTATAAATAACCTCATAATTATAATAAGCTAAAAACCCTTTGCTCTTCTTACCAAACAATTTAGCCATGCCAATTGTTTATTTTTAGGATTAATAATTGTTTACTTTTTGTAAAATGATATATAAATTGCTATTTCCTAAATAGATTGAAATTAGCTGACTAACGCTCATATAATGGTATAGTTTTAAGTCATTGTACAAGACATTATGCATGGCCGAGTGGACTTTAAGTGGACTTAAAATAGTTGAAGACAGAGTGTTAGAAGTCTAGGTGCCAAAAATTCAGGAGTGCATAGTGGAACAAGTCCTTTTGATGCTTTTTGTTTAATTTATGTTTAAAAAATCTATGGCTCCACTCCGAGCCTTTAATATGTTTTATATATGGACCTCAGTTCGTTGGTTTGTTGAAATTATATTAAAATACTTTTTCAATGGTGATATTTCACCATCTAGAATTTAGTATTTATTTAGCAGTTTAGTATATATATGTTACCACCAAAAATAGTGATACAGTGATAGTGTTATGATATGCTTTGAGAATTATTCAACCATGTTTCTATTTGAAACTTTTACATGAATAAATAAATATTTTCAATCCTATTTTGAGTTAATTGTTCTGAGTAATGGAAATATCATGGATGAATTCATTTTGAAGATGTGAAAGTACATGTGATCTAAGTTAAGCCTAGGAACACCTGAGAGTTGGCCACTTGATGGAATCTCGTAGAGTAGATAGATAAGTATTTTTATTTTCAATTTTGTTACTTTTATTCTGTACATGATAATTATGTATGAATGTTATTTGTGTGTGTCAAGTTTTGTCAATTATTCTTGCAAGTTGCAGTTCAAGTTTGGAATATTTTAGTTATGTTTATTTGAAATTTTGGAGCATCCAATCTTGTTGTTAGATACAAATTATTGAATTTATTTTTTGTCAATAGTTAGTCATTAGCCATTAGTTTTTTTCATTTAAATTTTCCAATTTTTCGACAAGTGTTTCTTCTTAGGTAATTTATATGATTTCTAGTTTAATCATCTCATGCTTTCTAGTTTAATTGTCTCATGCTTTCTAGTTTAAATAACTTCATTCTTTTTAGTTTAATTTCTTTCTAGCTAAATTTCTATTTTAAGAATTCAAAAGATCTAAGAGAGTTAGTTGAGATGTCCCCTATTTCATACAACCTTCAACCACTACAAGATCGATATAATTGATATATTTTCAACTAAAGTAATAGGAACTCATGACAACCTATCATACACAATCTTGAGTCAATATCTTAAAATCTCAAGAAGTTGATCTTGATGGGTTCCATGTACTTGACTTAGAATTATAATCGTCTTAAATATGGGGTAAGCATAATTCCTTAACTATTCAGATCAGTAATACCTAGTCCATTATATTATTTGGTAATTTAACATAAATCCCAAAATACTTTATGATAATCCTTTCGTTTTTTTCCTACACAAATGATTCAGACCAATTGCCAACAATGAGGGAGCTTTCCAAGCTCCCTTCTCATGTGACAAATGAGCCAAACACTCCAATAGAGAAAGGGCCTTACAAAACCCCTTTTCAGCTCCACTCACCCTTAATAGGTGCTAGCCATGATAAAGTTTCACCAATGGAAAAAAGCTAAGATTTGAAGAAGGCCAAGAGCCCATGTTAGAACAAGAAATGTCAAAAAGGGTAAACCACCTTCTTCTCCAAGAAGGATCAAATAAATTTTATCAATTGGAAGAGGAAGAACTCAATAGGAACATAAAATATGATTTTTGTCAAACCTTATCAATTGCACAAATATAGAGAACAATATCTTAGCTACCAATTGCAACACCCCCAACCAGAGGTAGTCCTCCCAAAAACAATAAAACTTGAGATGAGATAGTTTCTATTATCCAAGCCACATCGGATAAAAATATTAGACCAAGGAAGGTAAGTTGCTCTCCTTGAGAACAATGATAGTCCTATCTTGGAATGTTACGGGCCTAAACACCCATAACAAAATATGGTTGATAAAGCGTCACCTTGAATCTAGTGAAGAAATAAAAGTCACTAATAACCAAGCACAATAAGTCTAGTAAATGGAAAAAATCAAAATTTATACATTCTCCAAGACAAGGTGCTTCAAGGGTCCTATCAATGTTGTGGAATGATAGAAATATCTAGGTGGAAATAATCCTCTCAATGCAAATTTAGATGATCATGAGGATATTGTCCTTTAATTTAATATTCTATCTCATTAATGTTTATGTGCCTACATCAATTGTCAAGGAAAAGAACCTTTAGGATGCTTTATCCCCAGTCTTATCAAACTTAAAAGAGGATAAAATACTATTGTGAGAGTATTTCAATGGAATCTTACATCACAGAAAAAGGGGGGCATATAACCCCCCAAGGGTTGTGGAAGATTTCAAAGACTTCATATCAAAAAATTCCTTATTAGATTGTCACCCCCAAAATGGAACATTTACATGGATAAATAGGTGTAAATATTTCTACTTAATTATATAATTTTTGGACAAATTTTTAATCTTTATAGATTGTGTTGCAATAATAACTCCTCTAGAGTCATCTATCCTTCCATTTTTAGGATTAGACCACTTCCAGATATAATTGGCCCTAGCTTCACAAATACCCCATCCAATATCATCCTTCAATTTCTAGGAAATGTGGTTCAGAGATCCCTATTTCCTATCGCAACTCAAGTGCTGGTGAAAAAATGCACCTTTTATCATTGGCACCAAAATGTTCCAACTAACAAAAAAATTAATATATATATAACAATAATTAAAGTCTACATTGAGAAACATTTTAAAAACATATTTTTATAGAAAATATCTCTTCAAGCTCTAAGATCAATGATCAAATCATACACTATGGATTGAACCACACCTCCTTCAGCTTGCAAAAACAACTACAAGAGAAGAGATATATTGGAGGTAAAAATCTAGAGAAACCTAGCTCAAAGAATAACACAAAATTATTTCATATATCATCGAAAATTAGACAAAAAATGAACACCATATTTAATATTACTTCCCCCTTAGGAGAAAATATGAAGGAAAAAAAACTTATCAGCCAAGAAGTAGTCTACTTCTTTTTAGGTCTTGCAGATCTGAAGGAGTGTTGATAGTGTTGGTATCTTTCTTCAGTCAAAGTGGCTCATGATTTCAATTTAAGGAAGTATGTTTCTTGAGTTATAGTGCATGACTGCGTTGTCTAGATGTACTAGGTCTATACATTCTTCTGGTGAAAGTTTTTGCAAAGGAGTTTTTTGGATTTTAGGGTGTTTATGGAATATTCCAGATTGTGTTCAAGTGACATTTTTTTTCTAAAAGTTATGGATAGATCAAAGAAAGTGTGTACTTAAAATTTTAGTGGTGTTTACATGGGTATCAATCAACCTTGGTGTTTACACTACTTGCAAAGGTGCTCAGTTGTTTGTGGAATCATGGAATGGAATGTAATGATGGATTAGGTTCTAGCTAAGGAGTTTTGTGGTCCACCTTCATTCCTTTCCACTACGGGAATACTTTGGTGCTGACCTAATTTGATTTTTCATGATTGAGGTGCATAATTGACCTTGAGAAAGTTTTCAAGGTTGAAGATTGTATAAATTCGAGTTTATTTTTTGATGGATTATGTGATAGAAGAGATAAAAAAGTATGATGCAAATTATAGAGTTATAGAGTGCAAATTTGAGAAGTGCAATGTGAGCTTTCATGTGTGTAGTGTAGGAAAATGCATACCCTTGCATTTTCACACTTGTTTGGGCCTACCTTGCTTTATTTATGATTCTTTATGGCTTAATTGGTCCTATTTTGCATCCACAAGTCTAATAAGATATATATTTTTATGGCTAATCCTGACAATTATCAAAACATAAATGATCATTTTATGTTTCTGTCTATGTGTCCCTAATTTGTGGACTAGGACTAAAACACCACCTAGGACGTCTTTTTCCTCCATGGGTCTTGGGAACTTGATTTTAAAACCACCTGAAAAGGTCCCTTTTTGGAGTTTGTGCCCCAAGATTTGAGCCTTGCGACTAAGACACTACCTAGGGAATCCTAGTCCTCCTTGGTTTATTTTTTGGGATCCAATTTTAAATTTGGGCGATATTTAGCCTCCTTTAATTAATGATTTCATATGTCGGCTTGTTGTGGTGTAATTTTAGGATATTAAGCATGAATAAGTATAAATACAAGGTTCCTTCACTCATTTTCATGTGAGAAAGTGTTTAGAGCATTCCTAATAGAATATTTGAGTTCACAAGAGCATTCAAGATCAATTCATCAAGCATTTGGAGCCATCATCTAGATTCAAGCATCATGTCAAGGGTTTATTGCATCCATTCATGTTATTGAGCCAAGATTGTGGATGTAACATTGAAGATCTATCTACAACCATTGTTCACATCAAATACAAGGATCCAAGATCTACATTCTTCATGGCCACTACATGGTAGATTGAAATTTTTCTTCACAAGACATTTTCCAAGGTGATATCATTTACATATTTCATGTTTCGTGCTTCATTTCATCATTTGGTTTAATTACCAACTTAGGGGTTTGACGAACGAAAACCCTCATTCACTAACAATCAATGAGTTTTCCATCTCTTGTGTGTTTGTATTTGCAGATCTAGGTTGAAGAATTGAAGATCATTTCAATTGCAAGATTGAAAAGTTGCAAAAGTCATATTGCAAAGTTGTCATCTTCACAAAAATTCACCTACATGCCAGATCTTGAAGTTTAAGGACCTCAGAATTGGGGATAAACAAGTGCAGACCTTGGAGCTTAGGGTCAAATTCAGAGTTTTCAAAAATTCAAAATAGGACTAATACGCTGGGCATCTTAGTCCTCCTAGGCATATCTTTCAAAAAGTCTTTCAGATCCGATTTTGACATCCGAAGATTTTGTATTTGTCCTGAAAAATAGTAGTGAGACTAATACACCATCTAGGGTGTCTTAGTCATCCAAGGAACATTTTGGTAGCTTCTTTGCATTTCTAGAATCCTCACATCTCTAGAATTCCTAGGTACACATATCCTATCTCCCTATTGCATAATTTCATTATTTGCATACCTCATTTAGCTTGCATAACTAGGTTTTGTAGGTTGAATGTTTATTTGTCTTTTCCAAGAATTTGCTTGGTGGTGAACCATTCATTGATCTATACCTTAGGACAACCCTCTATTAGTTATATTTCCTCTATTCCATCCTTGAGGTAAAAATTTCTAAGGCTTTCCTCCATCCATTGAATGATTAATTGTGATTTGGATATCCTAGGTCCTAAACCCTAAGTGGTACTCAAATCCTTTAAATCAATGTGTAAGATAACTGGATGTAGTGAGCAGAAGGTGTCTACAATTCCTCAGTCAGGCTACAAAGGCGTTGGCGATATTGTGGTAGATTCTCTATTGCATTGAGATATTTTTATCTATGTAACATTTCTTCTGTATCTTCTTTTCTATTCTAGCAATGAGCCTTTATTTTCTGGGTAGTGAGCCCTCTGGTAGTGAGCCTTTGTAATAAGTGTTGTTATTAATTATAATGTGAGCTAATCCTCACTATGGTTTTTCCCATCTTGGATTTTCCATGTCAATTTGGTGTTCCCTTGTGTATGGTGTTAAGTTGTTTCAGTTTATGTTATTTTATTTCCATGATAAATCATCATAACATATATAAGGATTTATTGAATGAATGTGGATTTGAATGTGTATGAGGGTTCTGAAGTTTTAAGGTACAAATGATTCACCCCCCTCTTAGTTATCTTGTGTCTTCAGTAATTGGTATTATAGTAAGGTTACTTGGTAGGACACTTAACTACTTGAGGTAGATTTGGGATGGCGCACAAGAAGGAGATCCCCATGTTTGATGGCACAAACTATACATTTTGGAAGACAAGGTTGAAAGGTTATCTAGTTTATCTTGGATTTGACATCTGGAAGGTAGTACATAATAATTATACTATGAGTAGGTTTGAGTAATGTAGCTAAAATCAAGGCCTATGAAAGCAATGGTAAAACAAGGTATGCTCTCTTGTGCAGTCTTACAAATTCTAAATTAGGGAAAGTTATGGATTTGAAAACTACTAAAGAAATCTGCACAAATTTGGAAAGCATTTATGAAGGAGATGATAAGGTAAAACAAGCTAAGATGTTGAATCTAAAGATTACATATGAGAACCTGTAGATGAATGAATATAAAAATATTACAAGCTACATGTAGAGGGTAGATGAAGTGGTTAGTTCCATTAGAGGTCTTGGTGGAAAAGTAAAAGAATCAAGAGTGGTAAAGAAAATTCTTAGAACTCTTCCTAAAGCATATAGTCATAAAGTGTTTTCTATTGAGAAATTTGAAAATTTAAATTTGTATACTAGAGATCAATTGTATGGATCCCTAATTGCATTTGAAAGGAGAGAATTTGGTGTAAGTCTAGAAAATTAGAAAAGACTGATGAATCAGATCAAGAGGATCTTAATGATGTGGAAGCTAAATTTTTGAGAAGAATGGAAAAGGGAATTGATAAGTACAAAGGTAAATTTCCTTTCAAATGTTTCAATTGTGGAAAGATAGGTCACTATGCTTCAAGATGTCCAAACAAGGTTGTAAATGAAAAAAACAAGGAGAACAAAGGTAATATGATCAAGAAAAGCTATTATGGTAGAGAAGATGCAAGTATTTATGATGATGGTGAATTCTTATTTATGTCTTTAAAAGATGTAACAAATTTTGTTAACTCTAAAAGATGTGTGAAGGAAATCCCTCTAGAGAAAAGGGACAAGAGTGAAGGTACTTTGGTATTTTCTTTTCATGCTAGATAGGATAAGAAATATTGGATTCTCTAACCATATGCCCATTGAAAAGAATAAGTTTGTTAGAATTGAAAAGTATGATGGAGGACTTGCTAGATTTGGTGATTATTCAAGTGCTAAGATATGTGGAATAGGTTCAGTTACTTTTGATTGAAAACATAATATTGATGATGTCTATTATGTCAAAGGTTTAAGGCATAAAATCTTGAGTATTGGAAAAATATGTAGAAAATGATACAATCTTATGTTTCGGGATAATGGATGTGAGATTAGAAAAGGGTTTGGAACTGTGATTGTTGCTAAAAGGACAAATGGAAATGTCTATCAACTTACGGGTGTTGACCAGTCATTGCTTTATGAATCAGATTAATGAAAGCTAGCTATGACATAAGAGGATGTGTCACATTAATTTTGATAATCTAGTAAGAATCAATTCAGTTTAAGCTGTGAGAGACCTGCCAAAGATTACAAAGCCTATCAATAATGTCAGCAAGGATTGTCAAATTGGAAAGAAAATAAGAAGTTTCAAAGGAAAAGAACATTTTACTATCAAATTGTTAGAATTGGCACATACAAATATTTTTGGTCCTACAAGAGTAAGAATTATTCAAGGTGATAGGTATTTCATGCTTTTAATTGATGATTATTCTAGAATGATTTGGGTTACTTTTCTCAAAGAAAAATCAGAAGCTCTAGACAAGTTTAAACAAGTTAAAGTTATGGTTGAGAATTAAATGGATATGAAAATAAAGTGTTTGGGGGTATGAAAGAGGTGGAGAGTTCACCTCCAATGAATTCAATATGTTTTGTGAGAATTATGGCATAAAGAGGCACTTGTTTGCCCCTAGGACTCCTTAGAAAAATGGAGTGGTTGAAAGGAAAAATAGCATTTTTCAAGAAGCTACAACAAGGACTATGATGAAAGAAGCAAACCTACCAGAAACTTATTGGAGAGAATAAATTCATACTATTATTTAAATACTTAACAAAGTTCAAGAAAAAGGAAACAATACAAAGACTCCCTATGAGCTATAGTATGGAAGGATTACTATGATCAAGTACTTGAGAGTGTTTGGAAGCAAATGCTATATCAAAAGAGATGAAGAAAACTTGGGAAAGTTTGATGCAAGGTATGATGAATGTATCTTCCCTAGATACTCTACTAGAAGAAAAGACTATAGATGCTACAATAAGAGATTGAGAAAGATTGTTGAGAGTGCAAGTGTCAAAGTTGATGAAGATTTTGAAAAGAACTCAGTGATGATAGACAGATAGGAATCAAATTAGCCTACTTGTAGAGAAGTGGAAAAGGCTAAGGAAAAATAAGTATAGATTGAAGAGGAAGAAGTTCCATAAAAGAACCCTAGAACCCCTAAGTATGTATAATAGAATAATTGTGAAGAATAGATCATTGGAGACAAAAGAAAAGGTGTATTGAAAATAAGGAAAGTTGTTGAAGAAGAGGTAAATCCTTGTTTACTTTATGAAGTTGAACTTAAAAAAATAATTGAGGCATACAAATTGAGAAGAATAAAATTTGGGAACTTGTACCAAGATCTGCAAACAAAAATATAATTGGAACTAAATGGGTGTTCAAGAACAAACTAAATGAGAATGGAGAAGTAATAAGAAATAAGTCAAGATTTGTGTGTAAAGGATACTCATAGGTTGAAGGAATAGATTTTGAGGAGACATTTGCTTTGGTGGAAAGAATGGAGGCTATTAGGATGTTTCTAGATTTTTTTGCATATGAAGATTTCAAAGTTTATCAAATGGATGTGAAGTCTTCTTTCTTGAATGGAGAGTTGGAAGAAGAGGTATACATGGAACAATTGGAATGATTTTAGTTATCAAACAAACTCAATATGGTCTGCAGATTGAAGAAGGCATTATATCACTAGTATATAAACAACAATATATGACTAAAAAAACTACTTATAAATGACTGAAAATGGTCATGTGACCATTAGTAGTTTATTTCCAGTCCTTTATAATGTGGCTAGATTGATGACTAAACCATTTTTAGTCATTTTTTGGTTGTTTTGATCGATCGATTTGGTAGTATATTTAGTCGTTGATTTATTCATTGATTGCTATAATCTGGTCACTTATTTATTTATTTTTTATTCACTAATATATTTAGTCATTGATTGTTGTAATCCGGTCACTTATTTAGTCATTTTTATTCATTGATTTCTGTCCATTGCTAGTGTATTTAGTCATTAATTTTAATCATCATTTTGATCAATTTGGTAGTGTGTGAATATTAAAATGGGAGAATTATTAACATAAATCTAACACACATCAATGAAATGTCTTACATGAAAGAGATTGAAATAACAAGACAAACTGCTATATCTACTCTTTAAAATTGTTTCATTGCTCTCTAATCTTAAGGATCCTCAAATTCATGCTCTGATATTTGTATGTTGCACATGAATTCATAAGATGACAACCTAGGAAATTAGAAGATTTGTGAAATACAAATCTACATGCCTACATTAACATATTTTTTTATTTTTTTATATGAAGGCTGAATGAAAAATGAGATTGCTGCTATGTGAATGATGCTAAGGTTATTTATATTGATGTAATGCAAATCTAAATGAAATTCTATGATAAACACAATAAAAACTAATGCAACAATAAAATGCTACAAAGTACAATTGCCATGATAACAATGTTAAGTTCTATGCAACTCTAAAATGCTCTCAATTAATCTCAATTGCTAAGATAATTTTTGCAGCATAAGTTTATGATGAATTCTCTTCTTGAAAAGCTGCAGAATGGTCTCCTATTTATAGATTTTTCTAAGCCTTGGATGAGGTGGCAAAGATGGACAGTTGAGATCATGATCCTAGGAGATCAACAATGGAGCACAAGGAAGTTGGAGGAAATCATGAAGGCTGCTCCATTTGGAAGGGAAAATCATCCAAGTGTCAAAGAGCATCAATTGGAAGGAAGAGCCATGTGCCTCCAAGGAGGTTAGGAGGTTGGATGAATATTCCTAATTTGAAAATTAGAAATAATTGAAATCATGTGACATGAGATGATGTGGAGGAAGTTAGGAAATTATGGAGAATGTGACAAATTTGAATGAAAAATTTAAATTTAATTAAGGGAGGGAAATAATCAAATAACAAATTATTTAAATTTGTGTATTTAATTAATTCAAGAGGGAAGATGATTTTTGAATAGAAGAATTAAAGGTGTGAACTATACAAAGAAATTTATCAATTTATTTATACTAGTAGAAGAATTTAAGATTCATTAATTAAATAATTAGTATTTAATTAAATGTGCTCCAAACCATTTTTATGTGTATACATTTTGCCCCTCTTTGAAGTGATGTGTGTAGACACATTGCTTCAAAGAAAAAATTGTTAGATCGTGATGATAAAAAATTCAACATGCCCTAGATGCTGGATTTTCAAGTAATGATGGATAAATGCCCCCTCGGGAAATAAATTGGTGAATTTTTTAATTTTTTAGATTTTTGAAATTTTCAGCCTGTTTCAACAATTTATCTCCCGAAAATAGTAATGAGATTTTCCCCGGTTGATTAATTGATGAAATAAGCCCCTTCGAAAAATAAAATAAAGAAATGCCACTTAATTATCCACCTTAATTACCCTTGTAATAGGTAAAAAGTGAAAAAGAAGCTCATTTGTGCATTTTGATTTTGAAAATTTGAGAGATTGAACAACTTTGAGCATTTGGAGCAAAATGGTGATCCCAATGCAAACACATCGATTCGAGTGCATGCAATCACACATTCGCTTGACAATAATATAGACCTCCAGTGTAAATTTCTAAAAACCTCCTTTTCTGAATTTCATAATGATTTTCTCGCTTTTTTTCAAACTTTGAATTTTATGGTCAAATCTTTTAGCGCATCTATAAGATAAAATAGTGCATGGATGACCTATTTTAGCACATAGAATTAGAGTTTTAGTGCATAGAATTAGAGTTTTAGCGCATACATGACCCGATGTAGCACACATGTGAAGAATTTTAGTGCATAGGGTGGTTGATTTAGCACATCTGCTAGATGAAGTAGCACATCCATTTAAGTAGTGCATACATTTGAACTATTATAGTGCATTGATGATAAAATTTGGCACATATGTGGCCGATTATAGCACATTGATGATAAAATTTGGTGCATTCATTAAATTGGTGCATATGTGGCCTGTTATAGCGCATATAAGTATTTTTCTAGTGCATCCATAGTTTGGCACATAGAAGCACTGTTATGGCACATCCATACCAAAATATAGGAATTTTTATTTTTCTCCTTGATTTTGGATGTTTTTCGATCGCGTCAACCTCTGAGTTGATATTGATTGATGATGTTGATAGATTAGATGATGATTGATCTCATGATAGGTGAGATTCAATGATTGATTGATGATGATTGACCTCATGATAGGCGAGGATCAATGATAAATTGATAGAATGACCTCATGATAGGCAAGGTGCAGTGATAGATTGATAAAGTGATTGACCTCATGATAGGCGAGGTGTATTGATAGATCGATAGATTGATAGGCTGATTGATGTTTGATTGATTTACACAATTTAGTTATTTTGTGATTTTTGATGATGATAGGAGAGTGATTTAGGAGTCCTCATGTCTTGGGAGCACTTCCCACGGACCTAGGAGCTGATTCCCCGCTTGAGTTAGGTTGAGCGAGATCTTATTGAGAGATGTGGGTTATACTATTTGATTGATATGCCCCAAGTTAGGATTAACTAGGCACTACTGACAACTTTAATAGAGCAGTGACATAGCGACCACAACACCTTTCACTTGGCTACTGGCGAGATGATGGTGACACTAGAGGATGTATACAAGATTCTATGGATTCTTGTGGTAGGAGATATAGTTGCATATTATCATATAGAGCAGGGAGGTACAAATGCTCTTTAAAGGATTTTTCATGATGATCAGATTAGCAGGTATGAGATACCCTGGCAGGAGATGTGCGAGAGTTATACCTTGTTACCTTCTATACTTGGTGGTTTCGTTGGTAGTTTCCTATGTCTTGACCACAGGTGGAAGGGACTATCTACTAGTTGTGGTTGGATACTAGAGAATATGATTCTACAAGGGACCTAATATGCCTGGGGTTCCTACATGTTGGCACATCTATATCATAATTTGCATCAAGTAGTTTATCTTGGAGCTGCCAACCTATCAGTCGAGGTCACATTATTGCAGATATGGGTATGGGGGCACACAGCTGTTACCCAACTAGTTGCAGGAAAATATCAACCACTCGAAAAACCTTATGTTTATGGATACAGAGGCCCAGTTGTCTAGCATAAGCTGAGAAAACTGGAGTACTGGAACCGAGTATTGGATGATCTTGACACTATGACATGGTGGCTGTACTTGGACTATGAGAAGTGGGCAGAGGGTTAGTTGGAGATGCCATATATATGCTCAAATGGATTTTTGATTGGACGTACATGATTTATGATTGAGATATTTCTACTAGGCAGGGTTCATCGACAATACAATAGAGTGCAGGTCATGCCCCAGGGAGTAGCCCACTATGCACCGAGGCACTAGGATATACCAGAGTGGGGAACCCTCTTGTCATACAATGCAACATGTCAAGAGTATTACGAGTTGCAGGCCATGATATGGGAATACCATCCAAAGATTACAGATGTCGTTATGTTAGATGGGTATTCTCAGTAATTTTTCACACATCCGTTTCCTAGACTATCCAGTCTTGACAAGCTAGTGCCAGCGTTGGAAGATGATGAGGAGAGGGCACTCAGATAGAGGATAGGAAGGGGTGATGGAGGTGAGGAGGAGAGAGACAACCGTGAGGATGGAAGAGGAGATGATGGTGGGGGTGGAGGAGGTAGAGAATTTGATGTGAGGGATGTGATGATACCTTGTCATTTGAGATCCTTGATGGTTGTAGCACAAAAACATGTATAGATTAGGGTTCCCTCACAACAACAATAGACACAAATCACTGCCTTATAGGTGTAGGTGCAGACACTATAGGGAAAACTGGCCCAGGTGCATGCATTACTCACACAGGTACAAGGATATTTACATGGATAGGCACATGCCCTGACAGAGGCACAGGCTTAGGTTACCACCTTGACAATTGAGAGGGATGCTGCTAGATGGTAGGGTGAGAAGGTAGTTCCCTTAGCTGACATATTATAGAGAGTGGAAGAGGGGACTACTGTGGGGGATATGATGAGAGAGGTTACCCGAGTCACCCGAGAGGCCGAGTATTACAAAGGGCGGTATTATGATGCAGTTCTTACAGAGCGTCAAGTGAGTTATGTAGAGTCTAGGTTAGCACACAACCACCCTTAGACTACCACCAGAGGTGTTACTCATCCACTTCATGGGGGTCCACCAGTCGGAGCACCAAGGACAGGTACATCAGGCGTGGGAGGGGCAAGAGGGGTAGGTGTGGGGTGCAGGCCTACGATATCTAGGGGAAACACTACAGAGTCCTGTGGTCATTCTTGATTGTATTTTTGAGACATTATTTACATTGGTTTAGAGACTTTATGATATTATGAAATACCGCCTCATTTTTGATGATGTATCTCCTCATATTGTTATCCTTATACACTTGACATTATTTATGTGATATGAAGTTACAATGATTGATCTACATGTTGTTTATATGATTTTATGATGGATGTTTTATGGATGCATTTAATTTCTATTATTTATGTTATGCGATGCTTTATGGTTATGTGATATGTTACTATGCTATGATGCTTATCCGATATTTCTATGTTTTGGCATGATTATGTATGGATGCAATGATGTTATGATCCTATTATGATGCTTTATGAATGATGGTGTATTCTATGAGATGGATGATACTTTTGTTATGATGTATGATATGGATTCAATTATGCAAATGATATGAGATGTACTGTATTTTTGTATTTTTTTGAACACATATATGATCTAATGTATGAATGAGTATGTGAATTTATTATGATGATGTATGGATTATGATGTTATTATGGAAATTGTTGTGGTGAATACATGGATGGTCTATGTGTGGATGAAAGAATGTATTTATTATGATATTAATGTGTGATATGGATTATGAATGGTGATGTTATTATGGATGATGCTCTATTTTTGAATTTTTATGTAAACATATGATTAAATGTATGGATAAATCTATGATATGTATGGATGTATGGATTATGAAAATTATTTATTTTTGTATCTATGCAATGCAATGCAAATATGTGATAGATGGATGGATGGATGGATGATGTGTTGTTTATGGTCTTTATAATGAAACTATTATGATGGATGTATGATAGTACTTTCTAACGATATGATATGGAAATGATAATGTAAATGAATGATTTTTTTTTCTATTATGTCAAGTGTAATCAATATTTTAATGAGAGATAACATCATGTTGAAAGTTTTCAGCCTTGGAAAAATCTATAATGCAAATGCAGAACTAATATAAATACAATCCTATCTTAGTCATGTAAACCTAACTATGCAAGATTTCCATCTGATTCATTGTGCTTGGTATCATCATTGAGCCTTTTTTAAAATATTGAAAGTAAGTACAAACATCGATGGTATAATTAGACCATGATGACCTAAGTACAACTTTCATACAAATTCCATTGAGTTTTGATAGTGTAAGATAACCCAAGCATCTAGGTATAATTGGACTGAGATGACCTGAGCATCACTTGCATAAATAGACAAGAGTTAATCATTTTCCCATGCCAATTCAAAATGTCATCAATGATAATTTGTAGAGCATGTCCCATGAAAATTTGCACAGTAGTAATGATTGAATCACAAACAATAGACAAATAAAATATCATTATCCTTCCTATCCCCTCTACTTCAGAACATCATCGAGGTAATCTAGAGAAATGATAGCAACAATCGAGATACAACATCTAAAAATTTGTACCAACGTGATCCAACCATGATTCATAAGATGATCATCCAATGAGATTTGATTTGATTGTCTTGATGTTGCATCAGATGGTCAATTTTTTTGATTGATTGCGATTGATGTTCAATGTGATTGCTATTTGTGCCAAGTTGTCTTGTTGTTTCTTGTTTGTTACTTGTTGGTTTAAGCTCAACATTTATTTGCCCCTAGTGAGTTCAATATTTTTCCCCAGTGAGAAACAAATCAATTATTACGGATATGCACAATGAGACCAAGCCAAAGTGGGACACAACCGCAATAACCGTATATGGATATGAAGTTCATTTTATGATAGGCATGCATACATAATGATGGCAAAAGCAAACGATCAACACACATTTCCAAATAGATGGAGAAGGCGACTCATCACAAATAGCGCCTATTTACCAGGTTTTCACTACTTGCTTTTATTGCACTTTTTCAAATTTAATGATTTTGTTGTTATTACCAAGACACCTATTTGCCAAGTTTTTACCTAGGTAATGATTTTTTTGTTTTTTCATGGTTTTTTGTAAAAAAATTTGATTTTTGATTTTTTTTGTTGTTACCAAGATGCCTGTTTACCAGGTTTTCACTAGGGTAACCATTTTTTTAGGATATTTTCTGATGTTTTTGATTTTTTCAAGACTTTTTATTAGTTTTACAACTTTTTCTAATTTTTATGATTTTCTTAGGACTTTTAAGCATGCATTGGATGCATTGTGTGTAGAACATCTTCAAATGAAGGTTGTTCATTGGTTCCTCAAATAGATCCCCCTTCTGGTGTGGACAACTGATATGCTCCTGATCCAAAGACTGATACAATAACAAAAGGACCTAACCAATTTGGCTCAAATTTTCCTTTTTTTCTCGATCCTGCTAATTACGGGGATTTTCTTTCAGTACTAGGTCACCTACCTAAAATTTCCTTGGTTTAACCTTGTGATTGTAGCTCCTAGACATTATCTACTAATAGGCTTTTAGGTGATCCATTGAAAACCGATGAAATTTTTCCAATAGTTCCAACTCTTGTAGTCTAGACACTCGCTAATCTTCATTTGAAATGATACCTTTCAAGGACACTCAAAGTGATGGTAATTCAACCTGAATAGGCAAGATGGCTTCAGATCCATATATGATGGAATATGGTGTGGCTCTTGTGGGTGTTTGGATGCTTGTATGATAGGCCCATAAAGCAAGGTTCAGCTGGATATGCCAATCATGTCTAGAATCGTTGACAATTTTCTTGAGGATCTTTAAAATAGTTTTATTTGATGCCTCTGCTTGGCCATTCCCTTGGGGGTATTATGGTGTAGAAAACCAATGTTAGATATAAAAATTTCCACAAATTTCTTGGAAAACCTGATTCTTGAAAGGTCTGCCATTATCAGTGACAATGGATTGAGGAATACCATAACTACAGATGATGTAGTTTAGGATGAAGGATGAGATCTATTTTCCTATTATGGTAGTTAAAGGCATGAATTCAACCCACTTTGTAAAGTACTCCATGTTTGTAATGATGAACTTGTGTCCATTGGATGATGACAGGTGAATTTTACCTACAAGATCCAATCCCCACTGAAAATGACCATGTTGATCTGAAGGGATGCAACTCTTGTGTTGGTGCATGATTAAGGTTTCTATGGATTTAGCATTTTTGATATTTCTTGAAAAATTGGAAGGACTCCTCCATATTTGGCTAGTAGTACCCAAAACGTAGGAGTTTCTTAGTGAGGGTTAGATCGCTTGAATGATTGCTGCAAATACTTTCATGCACTTCCTATAAAGCCATTTCAGACTTGTTGCATTCTAGACATCATAAGAGAGTTCCATCAAGACCTCGCCGATAGAGTACATCCACGATATGTGTATGGCAAGCATCTTGACAGATGAAGTTTTATTTTTGGCTTTGGGAGATATCAAGAGGAAGGGTATTATATTTTAGGTAGGTCAAGATCTTCCCATAGATTGAGGTATTAGTGTCAGTTAGGTGGAATATGACTTGGGACTCAGAATCATCATAGGCAGGGGTAAACACTTGTTCCACCATGAACTCATAATGGCTCTGTTTATCTGGAATTTGTAACAGAGAAGCAATAGTAGCCATAAGATCAACAACTTTGTTGTCTATTCTTGGGATTTGATCAAATTTGATAGCAACAAAGTATTTCTTAAATTCATCAATCATTCTTTGGTAGGGCATCAATTTGTCATCCTTTGTTTGGTAATCATCGTTCACTTGATTAATGACTAGTTAAGAATCCCCATAAATTTGTAGCTCTGTGATTTTCCATTCTACAACTATATTGATGCCAATGATGAGTGCTTCATATTCTGCCATGTTGTTGGTGCAAGGGAACATCAGTCTATTATTTCAAGATGGTATACCCTTGAAGGGTGACAAATAAAATTCCCACTCTTGACCCATGTTGAGTATATGACCCATCGAAGTATAATACCCACTATTTTGTTGTTATGGAAAAGATATCAAAATATGGAAACTCAATGTGCAAAGGATGGTCATTATGCAATGGTGCTTAAGCTAGTTGATCTGTGATGGATTTTCCTTTGATGGATTTCCTATCAACATACTGGATGTCAAATCACTCAACATCATTACCCACTTGGTCAGTCTTCCTGTTAGATTTTCCTTGTTGAGCAAATATTTCAATGGATCAATTTTGGCTATCAACTTGAGAGTATGAGTTAGGATATAATGTCACAATTTTTGAGTGGAAAACACTTCTACTAGAAAATCCTTTTCAATGGATGTGTAATTTATTTCATAGACATTTAAGGTTCTTCTGATATAGTAGATTGCCCTTTCTTTTCCCGTTGAATCCTCTTGCACAAGCAAAGCTCCCAATGATGTCTTAGTTGTGGCTATGTATGGTAAGATTGGTTTTCCTTCTGTTGGTGGTACTAAGATAGGTGGAATCATTAGGTATTGTTTTAGTTTATTGAAATCAGCTTCACATTTCTCATCCCATCTAAAGGAGACATTCTTGTGTAGCAAGTGAGTAAAAGGATGGGTCTTATCGGCCAATTGTGATATGAATCTTTTGATTGACTGAAATCTTCCTTGGAGTGATCTTAACTAACTAATATTCTTTGAAGGGGTCATTTCCATTGTGGATTTCACTTTCATAGAATCTACCTCAGTTCCCTTTTCCGAAACTATATATCCCAATAGCTTTATCGATGTCACCCTGAACACACATTTCTTTGGATTCAATCATACATTGAACTTCTCTAGTCAGGTGAAAATTTTGTCTAGTATCTCCAAGTGTCCTTCTCTAGTGAAATATTTGGCCAACAAGTCATTCACATAATCTTCTATAAAGGTATGCATCATATCGTGAAAGATGGTTTTCATGGCTTGCTGGTAAGTGGCTCCTATGTTATTCAATCCAAAGGGCATGATTTTCTAGTAGTAGGTACCCCATGGTCATGTAAAATTTGTTTTGTCTTGGTCCTATGGTGCTATCTTGATTTTATTCTGGCCAAAAAATTGATCCATCAGTGATAACATGCCATGACCTGTTGTTAAATACACAATGATATCAATGTTTGGCAAGGGAAAATCATCCTTCAGACAAGCTTTGTTGAGGTCTCTAAAGTTTTTTAAAATCCGTATACTGTTATCAGGATTTGAAATAAGTACAATGTTGGATATCCATTCGACATAATCAATGGGTCTAATGAATCCTACATCCAATAATTTCTTCAGTTCTGCCTTCACCAATAAGGCAATATGGGGATGCATTTTTATTAACTTTTTCTTTACTAGTTTGAATCCTAGAGGGAGGGATAAGTGGTGCATGATGAGATCTAGGTCTATCCCTGACATGTCCGCATATGACCAAGCAAAGTTGATTTTCCTCTCTTCAAAGAACTTGAGGAAGTTAGGCTTGTCTTGTTTTGTCAAGGATTTTTCTAGATGGAGAGTTTTCACTGTATCTACTTCATCGATATTGATGGACTACGTTGGATTGATCAAAAAATTGGATCTCTCTTGGAAGTGCTCCGGGAGAGTGTCAAATTTCCCATCCTTCAGTTCCTTAGAGAGGTTTTCACCATCAGATGCACTCTTTATTTTTACTCTTTCTTGATCTAATACTGCCATAGTATGGTTTTCACCATCAGATCTTTCTTTCATTTTAGTCATTTTGCAGCTGAGAGATTTGACACTCCCCTGACTGGAAGCTTCATTCTGAGCTTCAATGGTGGAACAAGTTTTAGGTTTGCTAGCACAAAGGAAGTTGACAATGGCATCATCGTTTGAAAATATGGGGATGTCAAGGGGCTCAGTTTGGTCCCAGTTGATAAGTTCGAGATGCACTAGGGGTAGGGAATCATCAGATTAGTTTAAGTTGGAGGCAGTGAGGGTCTCAATGGTGACATCATCAAGTAATCCTATAGCAAGGTCAAGGTCTATGATATAACTCTCCTCTGAATGATCTATCTCACTAGGAGTCTGATTGTCTTCACTAGAGTCATCAATAGGTTGTGATCCAAATTCAAGCAGTCTTAACCCCAAAATTTGTCCCTTCTCATGTGTAGGGGCATAATTTTGTATCACATCAATCCCTTTATCATGAGAAGACTCTTCAGATAACAAATCCCACTCATATTCATTTGAGTCAGTTTCACAGGCATCACTAGCTTGTAGTTGTAGGATTCGTTCAACAACCTTTTTGGTGGCTTCTTCTTTTGTTTCCTCTTTATATCCCAATCCTGTCTTGTCTTTTGGATTGATTAAGATGGGTTGAATGGGTCCCATGATGCCTTATTTTCTCTTGCCGATAGGTCCCTATCCTTCATTTCCCATTTTCTCCAAGATTGAAAACCCTTTGCCATATTGTGTTGTTTGTACATTAGCTGTTACTGCTTGAGATTCAGTTTCATTTTTGTAAAGCTAATTTAAAACATATTTTTCATCAGATTCCTCAGCTTGAGTGCTTGCTTTTATGAATATACCATCACATAGTGTGATGGGTTGTGAGGACTATTGGGTTGGGGTTGATTTTTTACCATAGGACTTTGGGGAAGAGAATTGTGAAAGACATAAGGATTGCTCAATAAAGTATTCACCCACACTCTTATCTTTGACTTGGACCTTTTTCTCAAATTGTTTGGACAAAGCATTGAGTTGGACTTCATGATTAGTGGATGCAGAAGGGGTAGCTTCTTCCTTTTTCTTAGGCTATTTACATGAGGAGCTTGGTTGAATTTCCTTATTTACGGATGTGGCGTGCAATTTTGACAAGGGATTTGATTGGCTTGAATCGCCTAAGGTGGTACATGGGAAAGCAAGAGCTTCTCTATTATGGGACACAAAGACATCTTGGACCGACTTGAGGGTGTTGCAGTATTGAGGACTATTGGAGTCTACTGAATGGTTATTTCTTACCCATTGCAAGGGAACTTCATACATTGATGGTAAGTTGAGGGAACTGCTTGCATCTCATGGATCCAAGGATGACCTAGGATTGTATTGTATGTCAAATCTTTATCCAAGACTTGAAAAATTACATATTTCTGAGCAATCCCACCTGAATTGGCAACATAATTAGTCCCTTTGAGGCTATTTCTTTGTCATCATAGGATTTAATGGTGATCCTTTTCCTTGAATCTATTGCATTCTCAAAAAAACCCAGTGGATGTATGAGTTTTAAAGTACATATATTGAGACCAACTCCTCCATCTATTAGAACATGCTTGACTTGACTTTTATGTATTAAGATTTCAATGTGGAGTGCTATATTGTGGGGATGAGTGAGAGATATATCATTGTTTTCTCAAAATGATAGACAATGAGATGCAACCAAATGCCCCACCATGGTTTGGAAGGTAAAAAATTGCAAATCCGTTGGTACAGTTGTGTCCACTAGGTCCCTTTCCAAAATTTCCTTGTGAGCAGGGGAAATCTTGAGGAGCTCCAATATTGATATTTGTGCTGAGATTTTTTGAAGTTAATTGATAATATTATATTCATGTGAAGGGGTAGCGAATGTTTTGGATGTGTTCCCTTTTAAAACATAGTTGGATTATGCCCTTTTGGTAGCATTGAAAGCTATGTGGTCTTGTTTTCCTTTGATCGTAATGAAGTTGATTTGATTGTCAGTTGTAGACGTGTCTTGTTTGATGTCATGGACTTGATTTAATGTGATAGTGGTGTTATTGATTTAATTTTCAATTGGGGTGGTGTCTTGTCTATGTTCAATTTGGGTATCATTGATTTGGTTGCTAGTTGCAACTACGTCTTTCTCCTCATTGATTTCAATGTCATTATTTTGATCTTCCACAACCGAAATATGGAGAATGACAGTGTCATGAAAATAATTTACATTCTTTCCTTTGTTGTTCGCTATAGAGGACTCCCCTTTCTCATAATTTAGCAAGGGATTCTAGAATACACTGTGGTCAATGTTATTTTGGGGTCCTTCTATTTGTATGATCTTTTGGTCTATCAAGTCTTGTATCTTGTGTTTTAATTACATACAACTATTGGTTAGGTGACCTTTGCATCGAGAAAATTCACAATAGTGGGCATCATTCCACCACGACGATTTCATGTTTGGATCAAATCCTCGAGTGTCAGGTAGAGTGATAATATTTTATGCGAGAAGTTCTCTCAATGCAGATTCGTATGATTGATCTAAAGGTGTGAACTTCCTACGATTGTTTGATGTTTGTATGGTAGTGGTCGAGATGGGTTATTGTTTTGGTTACTGTTCTGATTGGTATTCTGGTTTGTGTTTTAATTAGTGTTGTTTTTATTAGGGGTTTGGTTGGTCTTAGATGCGATTCCTTATAAATTAAAGACCGGTTTGCTATTATGCATTTCAGTTGAAGCATCATTATGAGTATTCTTGTATTTTTTCCAAAACTTTGGTTTATCATTGTTATTATAGTTATTGGAGGAGCTAACTGAGTTGTTTTCATTGTAAATTTTCAAGATTCCTCTCTTGACCAAAGCTTCTTCGATTTTGATTCCATATTCAATTAGTTTATCAAAGGTTGGTGGACATTGTAATTCAAGCCTATAGCTCATATCATCATTTAAATTTTCATTGAACACCTCCATCTTTTCTATTTCTGGTATAGAACAAGGATACCTTGTAAATAATATTCTCCACCTTTGTATGAATACAAGAAATGATTCTCCTTTTTTTGTTTCATGTTGCAAAGGTCCTTCATTGTAATCTCATTTTGAATGTTATAAGAGTATTGGATGATAAATTTTTTGACCAATTCTTCAAAGGATTTGATTCCTGGGGGTAATTGCAAAAACCATTGCATATATTGTCCTCCCAAGCTTCATGGGAATAATCTCATCAAGTAAGTTTCCTCATGTGTCAATTTTAGGCTCATCATTTGAAATTCCCTTATGTGATCTATAGGGTCTGTTTACCATTATATTTATCATATTCAGGGAATTCACAATGTTTGGGAAATGGGATCATGTTTACACTTTGATCAAAAGGGTACAAACACATGTCTTGTATCGAGTATCTTTTTGTGACTTCGATTTGCATGTTTTGCATTTGTTGTTGAATTGTTTGTATCTATTGTGTTAAAGCATCTATGGGGTCACTAGTTCTTGCTTGATTTCTTGTTTCAGTTTGCGTTTTTGTTTCTATCTTCTTAGGAGTTCTTTTTAATTTTATGATATCAAAATCCTCAGGTAGTTTGACCCCTTTGTTTGTTAGCATCAAAACGTATTTTTTACCCTCCTTTTCAAAGATCCTCTCCATGAACTTATGGAAATTAAGATCTTGTTGTGCTTGTTCTATGGCTTCATCCGTTATTTCTTCTACCTCATCTCGACTAATTACAAAAAAATGATTCTCTCCTCTTTCACCCATGTTGTTTTGGGTTTCAAGTTCTTTCTCCTTGAGTTTCTATCTTTGTGATCTTGTTTAAATGGACATACAAGTGATGGAAATATACTAATCTTTGACTATTATTGGGGAGTGCCAAAGGAAAAAAAATAAAAATGATTACACAACGTTCATTTCGAGATTGAAGGATGATGAATCCTGATAAAGGATGATTAATCATGATGGTGAAACTTAGTTGCTAACCAAAGATAGATGTGATGATGGGGAAGTTTTAGATGTTTGATCAAAGTTTAGGTAAAATACTATCACTTGAAAAATGCTAGTTTCAACAAGTTTGAGACTTTGGTGTGACTGGGGAATGGATATGTTTTGAAGAGGATCTTGAACTGCGAGTTTAAAATTCACACAGACAGTGAATTTAATTCTCTAATTTGAAAATTTTATGAATGCACCAGAATAGTGCACAAATGCGCTAAAAGATAGATGTGCTAAGGAATGAATTGGATGCACTAAATGATGGTTGGTATGTGCTATAGAATGGCATAGATGTGCTAAAACAAGGGATGTATATGCCAAAATAGGTAATAAATGCACCAGAATAGGAAGTTGTGCATTACAAAATAGTACAGATGTGCTAAAACAAAGGATATATGTGCTAGAATAGTCAATGCATGTGCTAAAATATTTAAGACATGCACTAGAATAGTCAATGGATGTGCTGATCAAGAAAATGTTCTCTATTTTTATAGTTTGATAGATTTTTCTAGGTTTTTGGTAGGGAATTGATTGTTGGATTAGATGTTCTTCTGAATTAGCGGTTATACATTTCAGTGTGTGACATTTTGTTTGAATTTTGTGACACATAAAGCAAGTACAATCCCTAGGGCTATGAAGGACATTATTTACTGGATTCCCATTTGGATTTTACTCCAATTGTGCTTACTTTTAGCGGATGATTAGAGGCTTGACCACACTAGCTCCCCCTTGCATTGTACTCACTTCTCGGGTCATCCATGCCTCAATTTTCATGAATCTCACATGAAGAAATTATCATCTCTACTAAAAGCCACATGAATATGGGATGAATTCAGAGGTTATACCTCTTGCAACAACAAATAGAAAAGGGATTTTGGCATACTATAACAAAAGGGTTCTAGTATAGGCATTTCATTCATGGGGGATCATCCATATGACAAGAGACCATTGCTGCCCTTATTGTCAGAACAATCCTCGTGATACTTGAAGTTTCCTCAAGTACCCGTGCACTTGTATCTCAGGTGGAAGTCCCTTGGCTTTAGCGTGTTCTCGGTTGGCTCATTCCCTTGGGGTGATTACCTCTTTTTCCACCAAGGTAAGCCCTCTAAGGATTAAATTACAAAAATAAAATAATGGGTCTAGCTTTTTGGTCACCCAATTAAGGGGAGAGCATATGCCTACCATTCAACAATCACAATAGACATGATGTTCATTTTCCCCTAATTAATCTATGTTCCTAACTTAATCAAAAGAAACAACAATGAAATCGCTGCAATCAAATGTTAATAGTTTCAGATTTGAGGTCTTTGACAATGTTTCACTAGTTTCAGCAAGGTCTCTGACAATGTTTGAAATACCTGCACAACAAATAAATAGTGATTAATTCTCAAAATTATGAGTTTCTGTAAAATGAAATAGATGTGCCATAACAGAGAATCAATGCGCTAAAAGACTACACCTATGCACCATAAAACTTATGTATGCGCTAGAACAATCCATTTATGAGCTAAAAGAAATTATGAATGTGCTAAAAGACTCTGTGTATGCATCGAAATATGGTACTTATGTGCTGAAATGTTTGTCCGGATACGCTAGAAGAAGAACTGGATGCGCTAAACGGTATTTCAGATGAGCCAAAATAACTAACGGTCGTGCTAAAACTTTTCACATCTAAACCTGTAAAACACACTTTCCAGAAAAAAAATGTTAAAAATAGGGGCTAGGCCCCAAGGTGGGCACCAATTTATGTGTGAATATTAAAATAGGAGAATTATTAACATAAATCCAACACACAGGGCTACAACTTAGATGGATCACTTCCATAGAGATACAAAGAAGATAAAGAAGACTTGTTACATAGAGACAACAATCCCAATGCAACAAAGGATTCCACCATAATCGCTGATCCACTTGCATGAATGATAGAGTTTTCCTTCTGCTCATTGCATTCAGAAACTCAATGTTAAGCTTTGCACTAGTCAACCACACACATAACTCACACACTTTCAAAATAAAATCAAAGTCACATCTACTATTTCACTTATCTTCCTTCTTTTCTTATGTACACTTTTCATTGCAAGCACATTCTATATTTATACCATCTCCAACTTTGAAAAGATAAAAAGTCATGCATCCAACTTCAAATTCAAATTAGGTCAGCACCAAACATTCTTAGGGTGGAATTAGAATGAGGGTGATCCAAACACATGATTCCCCGGACCCATAATAGATCCAACACACTTCATCAAATTAGAAGATAGTGCTTGACACACGGTCAGCCAAACCAGTGTAAAACACATAGATCAATTAAGCTCGATACTTCCAAATGCCAAAACCATCTTCAATAGAACTAGGGAAATGCAACTCTAGAACCTCAAAGAGAAATCTAGACCAGCAAAAATTCTCTTGGACCTTAGCCAGAACATAGAAAACATAGTTCACAATTACCAAACCAACATCCTCAACAACTGACAATTTGTGACCTTCTTTTTATACAATTTTCTCAATATCCTCAACATATATAGTCAATAAAAACTAGTAGATAACCAACTGACCGGTTGACATCAATTAAAAAACTTTCATTCCTCTTTCTATTTTTGCAACAATCTTCGCTTTTGTCATTGATGGCAACACACGATGTGAAAAACCATTAAAGACACACACCAACTTTGAAAATAATTCTCAAGATTTTTCTTTTGCTTCTCCCCCTTAGAAGATCATCTTCCTCATCACCTACTTTCTCTTATTAGCTTTCTTTCCTCTTCACATTCTCTTTCTCTCTTTTTCACATGCTCTTTCTCTCCACCTTTGGCATAAATGGAAAAGGAAAAATGATATGTTCATTGAAACTTCCTTTGACATGAAAAAATAATACTCATAATGACAACACTTAAAAACGGCTTGCTCCCCCTAAGAGGTAGCCACCAAAAACATTAGACCAAACAAATAGAACCATGAATCCATCATATTGATGCATCTCCAAATGTATCTTAGTTTGTAAAAGGAGGGGCAATAACCCCTAGCTTATAAAGAAGATACTCAAAAGTATCTTTAGGAAGATCCTTTGTAAATATATCTGCAATCTGGTCTTTTGTTGAAACATACTTAAGTTTGAATTCATTCTCCATGACCTCTCTTAAGAAATGATACCTAGTAGATATATGATTCATTTTCAAGTGCATTGTAGGATTATTTGAAATGTTAATTTCACTTGTATTATCATAGAAGATATAAATATGATCATCATACAACACTATGATATCATTTAATTTTTGTTTCATCCATAAAACTTGTGCACAACAAGATGCAAAAATAATATAATCAACTTCAGTAGTAGAAAAAGAGACTAAATATTGCTTCTTACTCAACCATGCCACCAATATAAATCCAAGAAAGAATGCACCACCACTAGTACTCTTTCTGTCATCTATACTTATAGCCTAATCTGCATCTGCATAAGCACTAAGTGTAAATTCAACATCTTTAGGATACCATAATCCATAATCTGGAGTTCCATTCAAATATCTAACTATTCTTTTAACTGCAGTAACATGTGCTTCCTTTAGATCTTCTTGAAATCTAGCCACAAGACAAACCACATGCATAATATTTGGTCCAGTAGCAATCAAATATAGTCATCCACCAATCATAGATCTATACTTGCTCTGATTAGCCTTAGGTGAATCATCATCTTTACCCAAATTACAACCAGTCACCATAGGATTACTTACTAGTTTGGAACCATCCATGCCAAATGTTTTCAACATCTCTTTCACATACTTAGATTGTGAAATAAAATTTCCTTCCTCTGATTGATTAATTTGTAGCCCAATAAAGAAATTCATCTTGCTAAACATGGAAATTTCAAATTATTTTTGCATCTCTTCTGCAAACATATTGCACATATTTTCATTTCATCCAAAGATGATGTCATCAACATATGCAACAACAATTAGTATTTTGTCATTTTTAGTCTTGAAATATAAATTATTGTCTACCCTACCTTTGTTAAATCCTTGCTGACTCAAATACTTATCTAGCCTTGCATACCAGGCTCTAGGAGTTTGTTTCAATCCATATAAATCTTACTTCAATATTCACACGATATCCGATTGATCTGTTAACTAAAATCCTTTCGATTGTTCCATGTAGACCTCTTCTTCTAGTTCACCATTGAGAAATGATGACTTGAAATCCATTTGATAGAATTTGAAATATTTATAAGAAGCCAATGCCAAGAACATCCTTATAGATTGCATTCTTGCTACCAGAGAAAAAGTCTCCAAAAAATATATACTTTCTACTTGCGAGTAGCCTTTTCACACAAGCCTTGCTTTGTTTATAACAACTTTCCCATTCTCATTCAACTATTTTTTGAATACCCATTTTGATCCAATGATATTTTTGTCTGCTAGTCTTGGGACCAATTCCCAAGTTTGATTCTTCTCAATCTACAAAAGTTATTCTTTCATTTCTTTCTTCCAATGTTCATCCTTACAGGCTTCACTTACCAAATTTAATTCAGAAGTAGCTATGCTTCTAGTTAACACACCTTTTGTCTTGTTTCTAATAATCTGACTTTCTGAATGATTCCTTTGTACATATTTTGGTGTCTTAGCGAACATCACCGGAGAATCTTCTTCACTTTCATTCTACTTTTCTTGCTCATATTTATCCCTTTATCCCTTTCTTCCACAACTTCTTCTATTCTTTCACAATCATGTTCATCAGACATATACCCATCAACATCAATAGAATTCTTTATTGTTTCATTAACCTTCAGATTCGAGCTTTCTACAATTTTCCTCAATCTTCTGTTGAAATATCTATAAGCCTTTCTCTTAGTAGAGTATCTAAGAAATATTCCTTCATCACTTCTTGCATCAAACTTACCCAAAGTTTCTTCATCTCTTTCAATATAGCATTTTCTTCCAAAAACCTTGAAATATTTGACCGTGGGAATTCTTCTATGCCATAGCTAATAGGGAGTCTTTGTATTATTTTCTCTTGCTTGAACTCAATTGAATACATATACAACAATGTGAATAGCTTATTTCTAGTAAAATTTCGATAATTTGGCTTCAGTGATCATTGACTTAGCAACTTCTTGAACTGCTCTATTTTTCCTTTCAACAACTCCATTTTTCCGAGGAGTTCTTAGAGTAGATAGCTATCTCTTTATACCATGCACTTCAAAAAACATATTGAACTCATAGGAGGTTAATTCTCCACCTTTTTCAGATCTCAAGATTTAATCTTTAAATTCACTTCATTTTCAACCATAGCCTTGAATGCCTTGACTCTATTTAATGTATCTGATTTATCTCTTAGA
>CM021109.1:68254567-68366561 GCA_007115665.2 Sequoiadendron giganteum | reverse complement strand
TTCTAAACCTTAATCAAAGTCGTGTCTACTCTTTCACTTATCTTCCTTCTTTTCTTATGCACACTTTTCATTGCTAGCACATTCTGTATTTATACCATCTCCAACTTTGAAAAGAAACAAATTCGTCCATCCAACTTCAAATTCAAATTAGGTTAGAACTAAATATCCTAGGGTGGAATTAGAATGCGGGTGAACCAAACACACGCTTCATCAACTTTGAAGATAGTGTTTGACACATGGTCGACCAAACCAGTGTAAAACACATAGATCAATTAAGCTCGATACTTCCAAATGTCGAGACCATCTTCAATAGAACTATGGAAACACAAAAACCCCAAAGAGAAATCTAGACCAACAACAATTCTCCCGAACCTCAACTAGAACATAGAAAATATAGTTCACATGTACTAGACCAACATCCTCAACAACTGACAACCTGTAACCTTCTTTTTATACAATTTTCTCAATATCCTCAACGTATAAAATCAACAACAACTAGTAGATAACCAACTGACTGGTTGACATCAATGACAACAATTTCATTCCTCTTTCTATTCTTGCAACAATTTAGTCATTTTATTTGACTGATATTTGAGGATTTAAACATAAAACACAAAAATAAACATCAATCATCAGTTGAACACAATAAGACAACCATTGAGAAGGAAAAACCACTAAACTTTATTAATAAAAGAAATGTGTTCTATTTATAGCTTAGAAATGGAGTATTATAATTTTTATTTTCAGTCACAAGACTGAAAATATAAGTAACAATGCACATAAATGACAAGAAAGAAACTTCTCAAAAAAAATTCTGCAATGATGGAAATGCATCCTTGGAGCCCTTCAATGTGAGCACATGCCCCTTTCATCTCTTAAAACTTCTAGAATGTGGGAAATATTCTTGGAGCAAGCTGTAACATGTATAATCAAAGAAGCAGAGTGTTGATCATGTCCCATATAGGAAGCTCTATCCTTCAATGCAATCAACATTGACCCAACAAAAATATTTCCTCCTTTATATGCAACATGCCATCTAATATGCGCAACAAGGTCTACCTTTTCTGCCATGAATGAAGCTATGTCTCAATACAACCAAAAAAAATACTATTAGTCTTAATTTAGAAAGAATAAAAGTGCATTGTTTATTGCAAGTTTACAAAAGTAAGTCCCAACACAACAGAAAGATAAATCAATTAAAAAATTGTAGAAGAAAGACCACATCCAAAAACATGGGAGAGCTATGCAAACTTGGAGAAATTGGCTTGGGAAATGAAGGCAACAAGATATTTCTACATTCAAGACTTTTATTTAATGTTGTGGAATAGAAGAAAAATAAATCATTTATCTACCACCATGGTGAAAAGTTAGCAATTGCATTTGGTTTGTTAAACACGACCCTTGGTATGACTATTAGAGTTGTTAATAGCCTTTGAGTATGTTCTAATTTTCACACTCCATCTAAATTTATCTCCAAGATTGTTGCAAGAGAAATTTTTCTGAGAGATGTGAACCATTTCCATCATTTTAAATAGGGAAAATGTTCTTGTGGAGAATATTTGTGATGCTAAATGAAACAATCCAAAAAATAGGCTTACACTATAATAATGTGCAATACATAAGATATCCAATAATAACGAAGGGGCATCCATCAAAGCATAACAACAATGATTTTTTTTCATATGTTGTAGTTACAAGTGCCCTGCTAGACATACATGAAAAATGGGGAAGCATAGACAAGGAAAGTGAACTGTTTCAAAAAATACCTCAAAGAAATGTGATATCATGGACTGTCATGATTGAAGGATATATTCAAAATGAGTTTCTAAATAGTCCTTAGAATTTTTTAAGAAAATGCAACCAATGGGTGTAAAGCCCAACTCCTCAACCTTTGAAATCATCCTTCCTTCCTATGTGTGAATTGGAGCTTTGGATGAGGATATGAACATCCATCAAAAGAATATTTGGAAGTGGTTTTTTATTAGATATTGTAGTTGTAAGTTGCACTTCGAATCACAAAAGACTTCATAAAACCTTCTGCACAACCATTGCAATACTGCACAACTGTTGTTGGGCCTTCACAACGTTGTGGGGAAAGATCCCTACAACACCAAATGACTATTGTTAGGACTTCATGGTGTTGCGGGGAAATCTTCCCGCAACAGTGCAAAGGCCCAACAACAACCGTGCGGTGTTGCGATGGTTGTGTAGAAGGTTTTGTGAAGGCGTTGGTGATCTGAAGTGGAACTTGCAACTATAATATCTTATAAAAATCCACTTCCAAATATGATTATTCCTTAATGAGAAATAATCACTCATATAATCGATTAGTTGGAAGAGAATTAGGAGATATCATGAGTGCTTAGTTAGCAATAACAATATTGAAATCACCTTCCTTGAATGCGAGTGCATTTTTGGAAGCTAGTTAATAAATGTGTCTTTTGAAACTGTGGTAATAAAGATGTTGTGTATATAATCATAAGGATGCCAATGTGTATTTTGAAGTAGCTTATGGTATTTTGCATAGGTGCATAAATTCTTTGTAAGGTTTAGTTTTTGGTGGGCCGAAACATTTCATGACATACCTTCTTCCTAATTGTGGAAAACCATTAGAAAGACACATTTGGGCTGCAAAATATAGGGAAAATATACTCTCAATCATTGCTTCTTTGGGTGGTACTGAATTAGGTGGATACTATGGAATAGAGTACATTATACACTATCTTATGTACTGAGGAAAATTGTGTAAAGATCTAAGCAGATAAATGATTATTTTACTATCAAAACATTTTAGCTTCCATTCTCAGTGTATCTACTACTAACACTGCTATTTTATTGACACTGTTATCCTATTGCCTCTACAAAAGAGCTCCACTTGAAGAATCTTGACTACATATTATGCGCAACAAAAATCTATAAGTGCAATAAGCCATTTGCAAAAAAAAAAAAGAGTTCACTGAAACATTATTGTATAAGAAACATAATATCTTGAAATGAAGGAGCAGTGTAAATGTTATTGAGAAAAAAATGTGTAGGCATTGTTAGCACTAAGAAATGAGGAATATAACACATTGAATTAGGTGACTGAGATCACTAAAAGGAATATCATTGTTAGAGAGTTGCAAATTGTGAATTTTCCTCTGTCCTATAGAATTAAGAAAGGAAGAACATTGTCAAACATTGATTGAATCATAAAAAGCATTCCAAAAATAATGAAAGTTACTATCAAATGGTGACAAAGATCTATCCTCTAAGTCATTTGCACATGGTGATTGAGAACAAAGTGAGTAAGAAGTAAAAGAGCACTGGATCATAGCACTGCAAAATTGTCATGAGTTATGAAATGAACTTCACTATTATTTTGATCACAAAGAAGATCAAGTTAATAACCAACATATTGATGCGCACAAAGAATGTTCATGGAGTTGAAAAAGCAATTACCACAACAGAGTTTGAGGTGAACTGCACCTACTATTTTATGCTAATATGTATATGTTCTAACCTATAGTTAATTGCTATAGCATAATAGATAGGCTAAATATTTTTTTATAACATTTTTTCTAATTCAAAATTGATATACCTTATTCTAGGAGCAAATCACAGGGGGAGTCTATACAATAAGACACCATTGTTTCAAATTTAAAATTGTTGACTCTTTCATAGTTGTTTGCTTCATTTATTTGATCTAAGACAACCCATTGTATAGAAGATGCTCTCAAAATCATAGTAAAATCCTTTATTCTGGTAAGAATAATCAAAATATTTACATCATAACAATGAACAAAAGCATCAATCATTAACCTGAACTTTGCAAGAGTTTCATCAAATTCTACTTTTCCACTCTCTTTTCCATTCTGAATTTTATTCCCAATTTCTTTCATGAAGAACTTCCTCAGCCTGTAGATCCTGTTGTTAGCCATAACTTTATCTAGTGTCAAGGATAGCTTTGAGTTTTTACCCAAGAAACAATTGAGAAAATTAGGCCTTACCAGATACAATGTGTTGAAATCTCTTTGAAGCTATTTTGGAAAAGAGTTCATGAGAGTATAATGCACAGTTTTGAATTAACATTTTTGCATGAATTCCATATCTTTGGTTGGCTATTTTGAGCTTGATGACCTTCATCAAGAATAAGTAGACTCGTTCTCTCCAAAATTAATTTTGCAATATGCTTAGCCTCTTCGTGAAGGCTCACATTTGTCTCACAAGTGGATGGCATAGAAGAAAAAGTGTGCTTGTTATTGGCTACAATCCTTTTGTATACCTAACTTGTGAGACAAATGCGAGCCTTCTTGAAGAGGCTAAGAATATTGGAAAACTAATTTTAGAGAGCCCATTTTTTCTTTTTCTTGATGGAGGTCATCAAGCTTGAATTAGCTGATCAAAGATATGGAATTCATGCATAAAGGTTAATTCAAATATGTGCATTATACTCTTAGGAAATCTTTTCCAGAATAACTTCAAAGAGCTTTTCAACAAATCATATCTAGTAAGGACATTTTTTTTGAATTTTTTCTTGGGTTAAAACTCAAAGCTATCCTCGACACCTGGAAAAGTTATGGCTGACAACAGGATCTACAGGCTGAGGAAGCTCTACATGGATGAAATTGGGAATAGAATTCAGAATGGAAAAAAGAGAGGAAAAGTAGAATTTGATGAAACTCTTACAAAGTTCAGGTTAATGATTGATGCTTTTATTCATTGTTATGATGGGAAGATTCTAAACTGTCTTCCTGAAATAAAGGATTTTATTATTATTTTGAGAGCATATTCTATATAGTAGTCTATCTTAGATCAAATAAATGAAGCAAACAATTGTGAAAGAACTAGCAATTTTGAATTTGAAACAATGGCGTCTTATGTATGGACTCCCCTTGTGATTTGATCCTAGAATAAGGTATAGAAATTTTGAATTAGAAACAATGGTATATGAACAACTATTTATTCTATCCATTATGCTACAATAATTAACTATAGGTTAGAACATATCCATATAAACATAAAATAGTAGGTGCAATTCACCTTAAACTCTGCTATGCTAATTGCTTTGTAAGGAAGTTTTCACTACATGAAAATTCTTTGTGCACATAGATAAAAATTTAAAGCTCTTAACCAAAGGTTCAAAAATGAGTATCTTGTTATTGCATGACTCCTAATTTTTCTCTAAGTATGACAATACTTGGGCTTTTTGTGTTTCTAGATGAAACCTATAGCCAAAAAGTGTAGTCTCCATTTGAAGGTTCACCATCTTCAGAGCTCTTCCTTGAAATGAGGGTTGAAAACATTAGAAGAAAAGAAATACCATAATTCTAAAGTAACAATTTGTATCAAGCAAAATGTTAGAAAGTATAATTAAAAAGACAAATCCTTACAATTGGACCTCCAATTGGACCAAGTAGATTTATGATTTTATCTTTAATTAGAATGTAGAAAATTTCTTTGTCAGAGGTTCACGACCTCAAATTAGATCTCAAATTGGACTAGTAGATTTATGATTTTATCTTTAGAATGTAGGAACTTTCTCTGTCTGATATTCATGACCTCAAATTGGATCCGAAATTGGACTAGAAAATTTATGATTTTCTTTGTCCACCAATGTTTGTATTCCTATACCTAGATTCTGCTTCTAAGCAAAAACACCTGGAAGTGTTTTAGATTGGCTCAAGGTACTCTCCAACCTGGTTATGTCACTAATAGCAATCCAATTTTTCCTGAACTGTCCATACTTGAATGCTGCACCACAATATATTCTTCATGCACATAAAATACCACATATTAAACCCTTCTAAATAAAACATTTAATCATCCTAAAACCATAATTAATAAATAATTTTAGTTTCAAAAAGAATCTGATGCCATTTATTATAAAAAAAGCTATATAAATCACAAAAAAATTCACGAAGCCTCCTAAATGTAGCTTAAAAAAAGTTTACAGGATGGGTTTCAACATAAGAAGCTTTCTACTACAACTCTCAATGAATGTACTATAAGCAGAAAACAAAATTCTTCACACTCAAAGTAGTGTAGTCAAACAATTATTCCAAAATTATGTTAGCATGAGTTAACTAAAAAAAGATTTTTTTCTTGGTTTCTTTTATCAATATGGTACGTGGAAACAAAATAATCACTAAGAAACCCTAACAATAAATAATGAAGTAAAGGTTCAAGAAAGGAAATTCCAATGTACTATTGTGTAATGGTGACAAAGGCACTTATATGAGCATGACCTGCATACAAATCCTTTCCATTGAATTGCCATCCATCCAAAGAGAAAATAAGCAATGCAAGGATTTGAGCAATATAAGTCCAAAGGGTTATGTTGTAATGGTAATGGAATCACCATAAGAGCACAACCATGGAACAAATTTTTGTGACTCTAATTATGTGATCCATAACTCTATTGGTCATGTGGCATAGTTGTTCTATAACAAATACATGATGCATCCATGTGACACCCAAGTTTAATGTGGCTATGTTGTGATAGAAATGGAGGCACTCATATGAGCACAATTTATGTACAAATCAATCCTTGTCATCACAATTAGGTGTCAATCATCATTGGGTGCATTCAGGTTGACTCAAGTTTAACAGGTTACAATGTAATGATAGCATGATCCAAGAGCAATTACCTCTTGTTGCAATAAAGAGCCTAAAACTTTGGTTGATATGCAAAGTGGTTGTGTTATATCAATTATGTAGTGCATTCAAGAACAACCCATGTTTAATGGGCTATTCTAGAGAGTGATCAAGATTTTATAAACCTTATGAATGTTACTTAAAAGAGTACAACTTAAACTACAGATGAAGTTTGTTACATGCTTGAATGAAATCTTGGGTTACCAAAAACTATTATTATCAGCAAGACCCATGCTATATAGGATACATTTCCCTAATTAGGTTTATATACCTTAATGATTAAAAACAAGCTTCCCACACACTCTAGGATATAATCCAAGATCATACCACACCCTATCAAGACACCTAATTTTCTGACCCAATATTTAAGGTTGTTTATTAATACCAACAAAAACATTGGTAAGAGCATGACTAGGGTACAAACCCTAGGCCTCCGTAGAAATGTAAACCATAACTCGATAGCAAAAAATTACCCAATACCAATTTTTTAAATACCCATATAAAGAAAATGCCCAACGTCCTTTTTTTAAATACTAAGATAGCCAATAACAAAGGGTTCACCGAACATCAATTTTTTTTTAATGTCTAGGAAAAATCATAACAAAATCAAAATTTAGAAAATTGTGTGTAATACCAGAAAAGGTTGAGACCTCATATTTTCCTCATAAAAAAAAAATTATCTCAATAGAAAAAAATATCTGGTACCATTTTTTTAAATACCCATTTCAAGTGAAAACCCAACATTGAAATACCCAAACAACCAATAAAAAAATACCGAGCATCATTTTTTAAACATACCTAGATATCCAATAACAAAATAAATAGCATCATAAAATTCAAATAGCCAAATAGTACTTCACGAAAACACCCAACATCAAAATTTTCAAATACCCTAAAAAAAATTAAGAATGACCTTTGCTTACCTATGAGATGATCCACAACAAAAAGCTCAAAATCCTCAAGACATACTTCTAGGTGGGGAGCTGTCTGATAGAAGGATAGATTTGGCCACATTCTAGACCCGTACCTTGAAGCACTTCTAGCAGGAGATTCCTCCACTAGGATATCCCTTTGATTACTACTCAATATCTCCATTTTCAAAACCCTTCAACCTTTGTTTGTTTTCCTAAACTATTTCTTCTAACTAAGTAGTAATTGAAAACCGCGAGAAAATGGTGGTCTTATATTGTTTGATTTTTGTTAGGAATTCATAATATATATATATAAATTTGTATGCATAGGTGTTGGCTAAAGACTAAAACAAAGTTTGATGCAAAAAAATAGTATTTTATAGCTGTGATTTTATCCGATGATCAAATTAGTCATTTATAGCCATGTTGCAAAAATGAGTAGAATTTAGTCATTTTTAGTTGTACTGACTAAATTTTTTAGTCACATAGTCATTTATTTACCAAATTCTTACTAGTTTATGGACTGAAGCAAGCTCCTAGAGCTTGGTATGCAAGGTTGGATAGGTACTTGATACATCAAGGATTCAATGAAGGTATCACAAATAGTAATCTTTACTTTAAAATTGAAAAAGATCAAATTTTGATTGTGGTTGTATACATTGATGACATAATTTTTGGGCTCAATGAAGCTATGTGTAAGAAGTCTGCAGAAGAGATGCATAATGAGTTTGAGATATCTATGCTTGGGGAGATAAATTTCTTCCTTGGGCTACAAATCAATCAAATAGATAAAGGCATTTTAATTTTACAATCAAAGTATGTCAAATAAATGTTGAAGAAGTTTGGAATGGAAGATTCTAAACTAGTATGTACTCCTATGGTTACTGGTACCAAACTGAGCAAGAATGATGAATCTCCTAAGGTTGATCATAGCAAGTATAGATTAATGATTGGTGGAATGCTATATCTAATCGCTACTAAACCGGATAAAATGCATGCAATTTTTCTTGTGGCTAGATCTCAAGAAGATCCTAGAGAATCACATTTTGCAACAGTATAAATGATATTTAGATACTTGAAGGGCACTTTAGATCACGGGTTATGGTATCCAAAGGATATTAATTTCACTTTGAGTGCTTACATAGATGTAGGTTAGGCTAGTTGTATAGATGACAAGAAAAGTACAAGTTGTGGTGCATTCTTTCTTGAATATAGATTGATATCATGGCTAAGCAAGAAACAAGATTCAATTTCTTTATCTACTACAAAATATGAGTACATTACAACATCTTGTTGCAATTTTTATTTATGAATGAGGCAAACATTGAAGGACATCAGAGTGGTGTGTGATGAGCCTATGTCCATATTTTGTGACAATACAAGTGGAATCAATATTTCAAAGAATTAAAAAATGCATTCAAGGACAAAACATATCTCAATTCAGTATCCATTTCTGAGAGAGAAGGTTATGGAGAATGAAGCAAAGCTTGAATATGTGCCTACATAGGATTAGATTGTTGATATATTCACTAAGGCTATTCCTAAGGATAATTTTGATTATCTTCAGGAGAAGTTGGGGGTTATTGCCCCTCCTTTGAACTAGATTCACACAGAGATGCATAAGTCCAATGGATCTCAAGATTCATTCTTTGTTCTCAATTGATGTTGGTGGCTACCTCTTGGGGGGAGTATATAGTAGCATTTCTAGTTGTTGCAGTCAAAAGGGTGTGTGTTGTCATTGTGCAACGGTAGTTGATTTGGTACATGTTATGTGCTCCTAAGGGGGAATATACATAGTAGTAAAGGAAATATTGTTACAAAATAGTTGAGAGAAGTTTGAATGTTAAAATGGGGAGAATAAATGATACAATTATGTTGTCCTTTGCCATTGATGTTAAAGGGGGGGAGAGAGTCATGTGAAAAAGAAAAGTTATCAAAAGGGGAGAGAGTGTAATGAGTATGGTGTCAAAGGGGGAGAAAAGAGACAATGAAATAGGTATTGAGAAAATCTATTATGTATTCGATGGATTTTCACATCATGTGTTGCCATCAATGAAAAAAGGGGAGATTGTTGTAAGTATGAGTAGTTTGTGTGGTCATTGATGTTAACAAGATTTTTTTGTCATTAGTGTCAACTATATTTAGGGAGATTGTTGTGTGTGAGTATGTTGATGTTATCCATGCTTTGATTAGTTACATATGTTGTCATTAATAAAGCTACTAGTGTCAACCTCTAGTGTTGTTGTGATAACATTCTATGATCTATGGTTGAGTTTCTATATTACAGTTGGTTTAGTTGTATTTAGGAATTACTAAAGATGATGAGGATGTGTCTACGGTTCTTGGTTTCCAAGTGCTTTTGAGAAAAAATGATAAAAACAAGAAAAATGTGTTACAATGGTGTTATAGGTTGCAGGGATGTGTTCTTATGTTGCTCCAAATTTCTTCTAGGTTGAAAATTTTCCTATGTGCTTAAGATATGTTGGTCTGAGATGTTCAAAGGTGTTGTGTCTAGAATTTGGTGTGCTGGATCGCTGTGTAAAAGAAGGTGTGTTCACCAAAGTGTGAGTTGTGTATTGTAGAAGTGTCTAGGATAAATGTTTTTGCTCTGTCATGTTTCAGGTCTTTCAGATTTAAAGGAGTGTTGATAGTGTTGGTATCTTTCTTCGATCCAAGTAGTTCATGGTTTGGAGCTAAGGAAGTGTGTTTCTTGAGTTATAGTGTATGGTAGTGTTTCCTAGATGTATTTGTTAAGATTATGGAGCCTTGCAACATGAGGATGAAGTATGAATGGTTTGTGTTGGTTGTTCCTATGTTGTCATTGATGTCAACATGGTCATAAATATATGGGAATTCTTCTTGGTTTACTAGAAGTTATAATCAACTGGTAATACTCTTTTGTGATGGATCAATATGTTGGTATTTGAGTCCGAAATTCACCGCAAGATATGATATGAATCTAATATCTTAACCATGTTATCATGACTCATTCAAATAGCTAAGTCCTAGATCTTGAGATATTTTTGGTTGTGAGTAGAAAGTTATCTTTGATAGAGTTCAACTCTGTATTCTACTGTTGTTCCTTGCTTGGCATACTATGTGGGAGACTCCATATTTTATTAAGGTGAACATTCTTATGTTGTGGTTTTGTTGGTAGTCCTTATGTTGGTAGTATGATGGGAAATTAATGTGTTCTTAGGTTCAAAAGGTTTTTGATTTGAGGTTTATTTTTTGGTTTGGATAATTGTTTTCTACTCTTTACTGACTTAGCATATTCAATACATTATAGAGACTAGTTATGTTTTACGGATGTTAGCCAGCTTGGTATAATGCACTACATGGATAAAATGTTTAAATATGGTGTCGACAAAGAAAGTTTTGATTATTTTTCTTTCATCTAATCAGGCCGACCTAATTGATGAATAAGATATACTTGTATATATATTGAATAAGAGGTGAATGAGAAGGAGAGTGTGAGTGAAAGTGTATGCAAAAGAAGAGGTGTGAAAATGATTAAGGGGTATGTGAATATCTAAGCCTAAATTCTTTATTTGTTATGGATCATTGAAAATTAGTTGAGCGATTGCTATGTGAGGCAGTACTTCATATTTCGAGCTTCATTGGAACTGAACCCTGCACATTGAAGGTGTATCCTATCAGTTCAATCTTTTGGCAGTGAGCCACTATCTTTGTATCTTGGCGGTTAGCCATCTTTTGTATTCAGGAAGTGAGCCTTTTTTTTAAGGATAGTGAGTCTTGGTAGTGAGCCCTATAATATTTTGTATCTAGATATAATGTATTGTGAGTTAACCCACAACGTGGTTTTCCACTTTTTAGTTTTTCCACGTAAAAATCTTGGTGTTCATGTGTATGGTTGTATTGATTTATTTTCATGTTCCTTCTTTCTGATTCAATCAAAATTTTGATAATGATAAGATGTATATTATTATGGTTTTATGGAATACTAATTCGACCCCCTCTCAATATTCTGGATATTCAACAATTGGTATTAGAGCTTGGTTCCTTAGAAGAAGCCTAACAACTTTTGGAAGGTCCCAAAATTTGAGCATAAGAAATTGCTTCCTTCAAAAGTGGTCTCTGCTATATATTCAGAAGAAATAGAAGATTTGAAGGACAAGTTGATGAAAGCGAATTAGTACATTGAAAATCTGTAAGGTAAAAGTGTTGAAGTGTTGATCTATTGGTTAAGGAAAATGCAATTGTCTCTGTCCTACTCAAACAATTAGATGAGAAGAAAAGAACTAAATAATGTTAGGAAATTGAAATCTAGAGGAAGATCATGGATGAATGCATAAAGCTTGAGGAAGAAGAAAAAATCTTGAGATCTAATCTGGAAAAGGCAAATTTTTTTAAAGAAAATCTTAAGATAAGCTCGACAATGCTTGATGAGTTGATTACTTCTCAGAGACCAAAAATGAATAAGAGTGGTTTAAGGTTTGAGGAAGGTCAAAGTTATAAAGTGAAGCAATATACTAGTAAGAAGACTTAGTGCAAAGATGGAAAAATCAAGGATCTAAGAAGGAATTCTAAAAGAACTCCTGTCAAACAACCTGATGCTAAAAGGCATTTATATTTCAATGGTTTTTTTAATTCCTGCAAGAAATTTGGTCATATATTAAGGCAAAGGATTGCAAAAGTAAAATGAACGATTATTTATCATTCTCCCACAAATGTCTTAAGCACAAGAAGATTGGATATAAAGTTAGTCTATTTGAAGATAAGTTAAATAAAAGAAAAAATGGAAAGAAGGATGCTATTTGCTATAAGTACAACAATCCAAAACACCCTGGTAATAGCTGTAGAAGAAGATAAAATAATTATCTGGTGAAGAAGAATGATCAAATCATTGATCCAAAAGAAGCAAGAAAGGAAATGAAAAATATTTGGAGAAAGGAAGGAGAACTCAAACAAGTTGAATTAGAATCATTAGTCTTATTTGTGCCGACCTCTGGTGCAGATACTCCTATCAATTTTTAAGTAAAGAAATGGCTAAGGGGGATAAATTATCAAAAAATATAATAACCCCCCTCATCGATACTTGTGTCATATCATGATAGAAGTATATTTAGTGTGGTAACAAAATTAAGAAATTTTCTCAGTCACATGTGTGAAAGATGAAATCTACAGAATTTGAAAGAATGGAGGCATACACAATTTTTGAGGTAATCTACTTGAAAGTTGAAACATTTATTTAAAAATCGTTTAGAATGAAAGGAATAAATTCAGATAATTCAAAAGGCTTATGTATTTTTAGAGAAGCATGCACATGAATCTTAGAGAGAACATCATAGTTTCAGGGTTTAAAGAAGAGATCAAGTGGATTCAAAGTGAGCTCTAGAAGTAGGATATCTATACATTTTTTGTTAGCATTTACAAAGATATTCCCATTTGAACAATATTTTTTTTTTATTGCTATGGATAATTCAAAGGTTGTGAATAGTCTGGATAGAGTGCAAGTTAATTTGAAGAGATATTTGAAGAATGTGTTAGAAGAGTCTGTTTGTGCATTCTCTCACATACCTATGAGAGTGTTTCCCACAGAGGATATCTATGCATTTATTTATTGTAAAACAATTTTTTTTTTTGTCAGTTTAGTTGAGCATACTATGGGAGAGTGAATTGGAAGAGAACCATGATGCCTATAGAGTGTTAGTTGAGAAAAAGTTGGATGTTTGGAGGAAATTCCCTTTTTTGAATTTGAAAAGAAGTATATTCAATTAGTGTTGAGAAAAATTCATGATGAATCTTCGTGGATTGATGAGGCACATTTAATTACTAGAGAAGCTATCAGAGATGTAACTAGTTTGTGTTTTTCCAGACCACTTCCCAAATGGAAGGCTATGGATGAGAAAGAGATAATTGAGGTTACCGACGTGAATCTTGAAGGGAAAGAGATTGATTTGAGATCAATTGTGGATTTGGTAATAAGGTATGCTGCTATGGTCATCGGTCACAAATTTTGTATCTCTAGTAATGACCTTACAGTTTCTACTGCTATTGTACATACTACTATTGATATGGTTAAAAGAGGCATGGATTATGAATTGTGTGAATTACTTCGTATACATATTTTGAAGAATTTAAAGGAAATCAAGAAGAGTAAGAAGAATATATTTTGGTATGGCAATTTGGTTGTCTGTTTACTCTTTTACTTTTTGAGAGAATCACCGGTCATAGGAAGGATAGAATTGTGAAATACAGAGCCTAGTTCCCATTAAATCAAGAAATTCATGATAAATCTTGGTAGCTTGGATGCACAAGAGACTTCCCTTGCTGCATTCTTTGGAACATTCCAGATGAGGATGAGTAGAATATTTAGGATTCTAGTAAGTGTTCTTGAAAGGTACTCCAGAAGCATCAATTTTCTTGTGTCTACAAATTTCTATCACATAGAAGTAGTTGAATCAAGATTGGTATGGATATTTGAGTTAAATTATGAAGTGTCAGAGGCTGAAGTTTATAATTATGATAAAATTCTTTTGGAAAGCCCTAAGAATCTCAATGTAGAAGGTACCTCTGATAGCATAACTGAAACAAGCAAGAAAAGGAAGAGTGTTATTAAGCAAGAAGCTGCAGAAGGAAGTGAGTTTGAGAGAGCTTAACATGAGAATGAAAGAATAAATTCAAAGAGATTTTTAAGAATCATAGAAGGTTATTCCCAATGCTAATTTTGATTCATCTATCTCTATTGTGGAGAATCTCAGTGGCATGATTGATTCTTTGAAGGTCTACATCTCCGGACTTGAAGTGCATGTTGGAATTAGGTCCAATGAAGGAAATTTGGAAGATATCAAAGAAAAATGTGAAAATGCACACAATCGAGTGATGAAGGAATTGGAGAGTGTACAATTTTTTGAAGAAGAGGCACAATAATTGCTTTCTTTTTGCCTAGATTGGTTTGGTAGTACACTGAACGTAAGAAATGGGATAAGGATGAGTGAATCCTGAATGAGCACTTAGACAAATACATATATAATCTGAGGTGTCCTACATTATGTAGCTTTAGGACAAATGGTTTTCTCTACAAGATCAAAGGACATATATTATCAAGAAGTTTGAAGCACTTAGATACATGATTAAACTCAAACACATTTCTATTTCTAGTGCTCTTGGCTGTATTGGTGAATTATCAGAGATTAATCTTAGTCCCAATACTTTGGCAGATGGTGTAGATTCCTTAACTAAGCTTGGTTTATTACACAAGAGTCTTATTAGTGTAAAAGGTTCATGGGAAGAAGGAAAAGAATTGTGGAAGGTCATCCTGAAGAGTCTCAGAGGTTCTTCTTCAGGTTAATTCAATTTTGTGTTCATATATTTTTGGTTACATTTTAATGCATATATAAATATATACCAGACCCCATCCTTTGTCATTGATGTCAAAGGGGGAGAGAAAGAGAGATAGAGACATGTAGAGATAAAGAAATGGAGAGATATATGTTAATAGACAATTTTTTTTATGAAGAATGGTTTTGATAGGGGGAATATTCAGAGTATTCAGTTGTAGTATATTGGAAAATGTTTTTGTCATGCATGCTGCCATCAATGCCAAAGGGGGAGATTATTGGGATTATGAAGCCTTGCAACATGAGCACGAAGTATAGATGGTTTGTGTTGGTTGTTCCTATGCTGTCATTGATGTCAACATGGTGATAACTATATGGGAAGTCTACTTGGTTTAATTAAAGTTGTTCTCTATCGGTAATACTCTTTTGTGATGGATTAGTGTGTTGGTATTTGAGTCTGAAATTCACCACAAGATCTGATATGACTCTAATCTCTTAACTATGTTATTATGGATCATTTATATGGATAAATCTTAGATCTTGAGTTTTTTTGGTTGTGAGAAGAAAGTTATCTTTGACAGAGTTCAACTTTGTATTCTATTGTTGTTCCTTGCGTGGCATACTATGTGGGAGGCTCCACATTTTCTTAAGCTGAACATTCTTATACTGTAGTTTTGTTGGTAGTATAATGGGAAATTAATGTGTTCTTAGATCTAAAAGATGTTTTATTTGAGGTTTATTTGTTGGTTTGGAGAATTATGTTCTAGTCTTGGCTAACTTAGTGTATGCAATACATTATGGAGACTAGTTATGTTTTATGGATGTTAGCCAACTTGGTATAATGCACTACATGGATAAAATGTTTAAATTATATATGATGCTGACAAAGAAAGTTTTGATTATTTTATTTTCATCTAATTAGGCTGACCTAATTGATGAATAAGATATACTTGTATATATATTGAATAAGAGGTGAATGAGAAGGAGTGTGAGTGAAAGTGTATGTGAAAGAAGAGGTGTGAAAAGGATTAAGGGGTATATGAAGATTTAAGCCTAAATTATTATTCAGTTGTGGATCAATGCATATTAGTTGAGCGAATGTTGTGTGAGGTAGTACTTCATATATTGAGCTTCATTGGAACTGAACCCTACACATTGAAGGTGTATCCTATTAGTTCAATCTTTTGGTAGTGATCCACTATCTTTGTATCTTGGCGGTTAGCCATCTTTCGTACTCGGGTAGTGAGAATTTTTTTAAGGACAGTGAGTCCAGGTAGTGAGTCCTGTAATATTTTGTATTTGGATATAATATATTGTGAGCTAACCCTCACCGTGGTTTTTCCCATTTTGGGTTTGCCATGTAGAAAATCTTGGTGTTCATGTGTATGGCTGCATTGATTTGTTTTTATGTTCTTTCTTGCTGATTTATTCATAATTGTGATAATGATAAGATGAATTTTCTTGTGGTTTTATGGAATACTGATTCACCCCCCTCTCAATATTCCAGATGTTAAATAGTATTGGGTGTGTACATTCTTCAGGTGAAAGTTATTGCATAGGAGTTTGTTGGATTTGAGGGTGTTTATGGAATATTCCAAATTGTGTTCAAGTGATATTTGTTGGAATGATGTTGGTGGCTACCTCTCAGGGGGAGTAGGTACTAGCATTGCTAGTTGTTTCTGTTAGAAGGGCGTGTGTTGTCATTGTATAGTGGTAGTTGATCTGGCACAGGTTTGTATGTGATCCTAAGGGGGAGTATATAGAGTAGTAAAGGGAAGATTGTTACATAACAGTTGAGAGAAGTTTGATTGATGTCAAAGGGAAAGAATAAATGATAATTTTGTTGTCCTTTTCCATTGATGTTAAAGGGGGAAAGAGATTCATGTGAAAAAGACAAGTTATGAAAAGGGGAGAGAGTGTAATGAGTATGTTGTCAAAGGGGGAGAAAAGAGAAAATGAAATAGGTATTGAGAAAATATACTATGTCTTTGATGTATTTTCACATCATGTGTTTCTATCAATGACACAGGGGGAGATTGTTATAAGTATGAGTAACTTTTGTGTTCTCATTTATGCCAACAAGCTTGTGTTGTCATTGGTGTCAACTATGTTTAGGGAGATTGTTGTGTGTGATTATGTTGATGTTATCCATGCTTTGATTAGTTACATCATGTTGTCATTAATAAAGAGCAAGATCTACTATTGTCAGCCTCTATTGTTATCGTGACAAGATTGAATATGATCTATGGTTGTGTTTCTATATTTTAGTTGGTAATGTCTAGTGCATACTATCTTATTGTATGAGAAGATTTTGCGAGACAAAAAGTTCTATTTTTTCAAATAACAATGTGCTACAATATCTATCTCTTCTACAAAATATATGTTTGGATACTTGTGCCAACTGGTGCTTGAACGAATCAATTACATGAGTTTTAGTAGTTGCCAATTTTTCTTTACAAATGGTATGTTTGGTTAAGAAAGCTAAGAAAATAATCTTTAGATACTCGAAGGAAACTCCAGATTATGGCCTAGGGTATAAAAAGGATCAAAATTTCTCTTTGAGTGCCTATACTTGTAGAGCCAAAAAAAAAATGCATGATTCTATGGAGTAAGAACCATCATTTTAGTCCACATCAATAGATTAATTCTAATTTAAATGCAAACCAGCAAAAACATGCAACTACACTAAGATCACAAACTTGATTAAAAGAAATCAAAATCAGCACTTAAAAGAACATAACTCCATTGTCTCCCTTTCACCAAGATCTTATTTTATGCATTTGCTCTCAGGATTTTGTGAGCACAAAATGCAGCAAGAGGCCATGGTGAGTGGGAAAAAGTACTCCAAATTTGTGTAGGGGTCAAAATGAGAAGAGAGTGTTGTTTAAATAGGAATCTTTGATGACAAAGAGGTTGAGAATGAGAAATGTGGGATAAACGGATATTGCAATAATGAATTTTTAAAATCCCACATGGTGTAGTGAAATGAAATGCATATGAGTGGAAATGATAAAGAAGATATATTAAATGAATGGTGAAGGATTGAATAAAATAATTAAATGCATAGATTTTTAATGTGGATGAAAATGATTTATTAATGTTTTATCATGAATTATTTTAATATTTTTATGAGAATGATTTATGTAAGAATGATAATTTGTTGAAATGAAATTATTTAATTTATGAATGGTTATGAAATGTTTTATGAACAATTATTATTTATTATGCATTATGAATGATCATGTGGTGAAATGATTTAATGATTTATATAAATGCAATATGAAGTGAATGATTTATGCAAATGATTTGATTTAAATGATAATAAAGTTTTATTATGAAATGCTAGTGAATGATTATGATAATGAATTTATTATGATAATGAATGATAGTGCAAAACGATAATGTGATGTATGCAAATGATAATGCAATGATTTAATGATTTGATGAAATGCATGAATAGAAGAAAGTATTGAATGAATTGATCATTTTAATCAATAGACAAATAATGTGATGCGAGGACAAATTTGAGTGTCTACAATACTAATGCTGATTGGGTGGGTTATGTTGATGACCGAAGAAGTATAGGTGGAAGTGCATTATTTTTGGAAGACAGGTTGGTATCATGGTTCAGTAACAAGTTGTATTCAGTGTCTTTGTCCACAACAAAAGACGAATATATTATTGCAACATCTTGTTATACTTAGGTGCTTTGGATGAAGTCGAATTTGAAGGATGTGAAAGTGGTTTATGATGAACCTATTCCTATAATTTGTGACAATACAAGTGAAATCAAAACTTCCAAGAATTTGGTAATGCACTCAAGAACTAAACACATCTCAATCTGGTATCACTTTGTGATAGATAAGGTTGCATAACATGAATTCAAAATGGAGTATGTGCCTAGCAAGGACCGGATTGCATACATTTTCACTAAGGAACTTTCAAAGGATACTTTTGAGTATCTGTAGTAGAAGTTAGGGGTTATTGCCCCTCATTTTTCTAACTAGATACATAAATAGTGCATCTATCTAGGGGGAGAAATTAATGTCATATCCTTTACTCTTGGATTGATGAGTTCTACCTCTCAAGGGGAGTTGGTAGAAAGGGGGAGATTATTTCAATTACAAAACATTTGCTGGTCAAAGGGGGAGTATGTGATGTTGCTTCAATAGAATATCATTTTTCCCTTTGTCCTAGAATTTTGAATAGATGTTGCTTTATACAAACATATATGACCCTTTGTCCTTGATTTCAAAGGGGGAGAGTGACATTGTGTGTTTCCATCAATGCCAAAGGGAGAGATTGTTGGAAGTTGTTGTTATTGAGATGTCAACACTAAGGAGTTTGTTGGATATTGTTGTCATTGATTTCATTGGTTGTCATTAATGTTAGCACTTGAGAAGTAAGTTGTTAGAGCTTGCTATTGGTTATCATTATTATATTCTATTTGGGCTAACAATAGTGATGAAGTTCATGGCTAGATTTCATGCCTTATCAAAGAAGAATCGATGAAGTTCATGGTTGGATGTCATGAATTATCAAAGACGATTTGTTGAAGTTCATATAATGCATTATTATTGTCAATAGAGTTAATCTCATAAATTCATATATTTAGATGAGGATTAGAAGCATTAAGTGAGGATTATCTAAGCATGACTGATCATGGAGATATGTTGTTGAAGGTCTACAATATGTATTATGCTCTCTCTTGGTGTTCCTAATGAAGTATGTGTTGGTAAAAGGAATATTTTTCGTATGCATGTTTCTTAAATGTTTTTGGTTCAAGAAGTTGCATTGAATTCTTTGTAAGAGAATGCTTTGCATTACTTCATTGTTAATTCTTTAGTCTTGTGGTTTGGTATTCAATGTCAATGTTCTCTAGATGTTGCAGTCCTATCTTTTCAGGTCACCTATGTTGCTAATGAGATCTTTGAGAATTATAGAAGGTTTGTAGTGTTGTTGGTTATCTAGACTAGTATGAGAAATTCTCTGTATTTATCTGCATTGATGTCTTTGCTCCTGCATCTTGGTGAATTTTCTCTCAAAATTTGTGTAGTCTCTTAGTTCCAATCTGATGTATTCAAGTGGTTTGTAAGTTGTTAAATACTAATACTACATCATTAAGATATGTATTATGTGCTTCTTGAATGAAGTATTATGTACTTGTTTGATCTATGGTAGCTTTTGGTAACATGAAAATATGGAAGAAGTGTATGAAAGTGTTTTTGGATGTTTAGGGAACATCCCCATATCTATACATTGCTAATTGGTCGCTTTGGTGTCACATTGTGTCTTGAGTTGGCTTTCTGGGATAGTTATGGATATCTAGCCGACATGGCTTGTTCCTTTGCTTTCACCATGTGCTTGGGGGCTGAACCAACAATGGAAGATGTGTTATGATAGATTTGGGTCCTGGCCTATCCTTCTTGGGACTACATAACCTTAATTGAACAATAAGAAGTATGCAAGTTTATGGTCCAACTGGTTATGAGCTTCAACATTTCATCCACACATTTCCTTGATGTTGATATAGGTTGGTGTGTGCCTATGTGTAAATTATTTTGGATCACATTGGAAGAAGTGCTAAGAGTGTTTTTGGTCCTCTTTATCTTTTGGATAGGGCTGCATTATGTTTTAATGACCGACCAAGTTGGTTTTATTGTTTATCCTTTTCTTGGCCGACCTAATTAAAGTTTCGAAGTGTTGTAATGGATATAAATGCAAGATCATTTCAAATGTAAAAATATGGAGCAACATAAAAGTGCAAAGAAGTGTGTATGTATGTGTGTGTGTGTGTGTGTGAATTGTATTGAATATCCAATAGTGATAGTGCTAAAGTATGTGAAATGAAAGATTAATTGTGCTATAACTCAATCAACAATGTTTTATGTTGACAAGCATTGTAATCTTTATCTAATAATTTTATCCTACACTAAGATAGTGAATCTCATTATCCCTTTTGTATCTTGCTCCTGAATTTTTTTGGCTTAAGTCCTAGAAGTCCTTTTGTATCTTTCGCTAAGGCAATGAGCCTTCTTTAAAGTCTTTTTGGTATTGAGGATTTATATATTGTGAGTTAACCCTTACCATGGTTTTCCTCATTAGATTTTCCACATAAATATAGTGTTATCCTTGTGCATGTGTGTGTTCTCTATTTCTTTCACATTTCTATTGATTTGGTTATTATATGTAGAATTGCTATATCTTGCATTGCTTAAAGGGTTGTTTAAGCTGCTAAGGATTCAAACTGCTACATCATTCTTTGTTACTATTATATTTTAAAGTTTTGATTTGTTAAAGAATATTGAATTATGATAAAGAGTTAAGTTTTGGAAGGGTTTAATTTTTTGTTAAGATTGATTCACACCCCTCCCAGTCTCCATGTGTTCAAAATAAAGAAGCCCAAAAGTTTGTGATAAAAAATGATGTATAAAAGTTGCTATATAGTACAAAATTTCAACATAATCAAGCTTTAAATACTTGCTAGAATTAGAAGTTGAATTTTAGGATGGATTATGGCATAAGTTTGTAGGCTATAGTTTGAAATTAAATTATAAGTTAGATTTAAACATTGGATAAAAAGCTAGAGTGTCTAGTCAAGTTATAAATTAAATTTTTACACTAGATCCCAATCTAGATGTTGCAACTAGACTACAAGTTAGAATTTGGTTAAAGAGTGTTGATTGATCATTTCAAAATAGGTGTGCATTGACACAATGAGAAATGTTCATGGTAAGGGCTAGTGAGTTTTGGGACAGTGACAATCATCATGTTATATAAAAAAACTATTGAGCTTTTGAGAGCCAATTCAAAGAAAAGTATAATAGTCCTATTAAGTATGATTCTCCATTGTTGAGAAATGACATCCCTTGTTTAATGTGTTGATAGTGAGAATGAGTAGTTATCCTTCAACAAAATATTTTGTGGTGGAAATGCACAATGTGATATGACAGGAGCTTGAAAATGACCAAGGGGTCAGTCATGGATAATGTAAGGAGATCCTTATAGCCCTTAAGAAGAGTAAGGTATAGTCAAAAGGATAACCACTTTGGAAAGGATAGTTGCCATGAAAATGAAAGGAATGAAAATGTAATGGAGACATAAGGCATAATATATAGGATGGGAAAAGGGGAAGTCAATGGAAATGGCAGAATTTATGACAGTTGATCTCATGAAGGGCATGTATTTACCACTAGCTGGAAGGTTAACAAGTTGTGGGTCTCCATTTTGAGGTAAAGGTGGTGCATTACATATAGATTATTCAACCTTTTATCATAGATTCATGAGTGAGTAACTTGAATTCTCTGTCAACTACCAAAGTTTTTGTCCTTTGAGCATATTCCTCAAGGTTTGTTTCTTGGGATGATTATTTGCAACCACATAATTCAAAACAATCCAATGTCTAAAGTTGCAAGGGATTTTTCCTTATGCACAACACGATGATGGTTTTCTAAATCTTGTTTTGGTACATTGTGCAAGGCTCAAATATCTAGAAGGTAAAATGTCATATGAAATAGATGGGGAGTTGATAAGAATCGACAGTCTAGTCTTCTTTTCATGAGAAAAACCATGATGAAACCTCATAACAGTGGTAGACAATGAAATGACAAAGATATGGGAAGAAACTTCAATAGTTGCAGAGATAATAGTAGAAAGTTCCAAATAATCAAACAAAAGAAGAACATTCCTTTGGAGTGGGAAATGACTCTATGAGGTATAATAGAAATAGCATAATAGAGGAACAACAAATGAAGAAATTCCATGACAAAGATTTAGGAGTTGTAAAAGTGCAAAACATGTACAAGACCTAGTTAAGTTCAATGATGGATAAATCTCAAGAATACAATCGTGACAATTTTCAATCCATAGCCCTTGTAACATGACAACAAAATGATGGAAAATGGTGTAAAAAAGAAGTGAGATGAAACTTCTATACAAGCCAAAGATAAAATTAAACAAATAAGTCATGAATGTTTGGTAGGGTATCAAAAGCAAGGTTTATGAGGCAATACACAAAGCCAACACAAGAGAAATATAATGAACTCCAAGGAAATGATAATAATAAAATCGATCAAAAGATAGAAGGCCATGGAGAGTTAAAAGACAAAAATGATAGTCATCATAAACAACAAACAGACTCAAGCATCAAACCAAGAACAATGCGACCATTGAAGCCTACCTTGAAGTCAAAGTCAACATGCAAAATCAATAAGCTTTAAGAGCAACTTGAGGAACATGAGTAAAGCCATTCCTGGAGATGAATTTTTTTTCATTTTTCAATAGCAAGAATAAATATATTCATAAGCTACAAAGAAGCTTTGATATTTTCAACAAAAAATGAAATGACCAAGGGTTCATGTCTTAAGGTATTATGAAGAATGAACAAAATCAGAAAAACACAAGATTTGAAGCCACAACCTTCATGAATAGAAACCCCTTGTATTTTCTATTCCACAAAAATGCATCGAGCATATTGAGTACAATTATTTTTTGAAGGAATGCTCATTATTTCTACACAATAGAGCTCGTAATGAGCATTTCATCTGCAAATAATCAAGGAAATGATGCAAGTTCTAAAATAAATGACTTACCTAAGCTCGACCTGCTTGATTTTGCAACAAAAAGAGAAAAATTGCATGTGAAACTCCAAAATCTGCCATGAAATTCCCCACAGAGCTCATAAAACCCTATGGTGGCACCCTCAAGTTTTCATGAAAGATGTAGTGAAAATAAAATGTGAAATGATGCTTTGCCTGTGGTTTTGGTCATTAGGGTTTCAACCCTAACTTTGGATGACTTCCTTAAGGCATTATTTTTTCCTTTCATTTTAAATATTTGCAATGAACTAATACCCATTCCATGTGCTCAATGAGTTCACCAACCTTCCCATATATGCCAAGTGAGTAAGTTTTAGCACTTAGGATGTAAACCTTAAGTCTTCAATTTTTTTGCATTGACTCATATTGTTGAGTCATAAAATTGAATTGTAAAATATAGTTAAAATGGTGTTGTATAAATCATTTTAACTATGTTATTTATTCTACGAAAGGTGGCGTATGTTCTTGAGAATGGGTGAAGGGGGAATAGTTGAGCTTTTATGGCTTGCAAGCATATAGGAGAGGGTAGTGAAATTTGCAAACATATGGAGGGAATATAGGGTTTTGTTTTGACTGATTTAAAGAGATGGAGAGTATTTAGGCATCATTTTCTTGTGCCTTAATGTTTGACATTGTCAAACTTGACCTCTTCGACACTTTGGAGTTCTTTTGGAGAGGTTCTAGTTGCTGCATTTTTGGCTTTTTGGAGGCATCTGACCCCAATCAGTTTTCAGTTTCTCTTTTGGTGGATTTTGGGAGGGAGTTGATGGATATTGTCACTTTGTTGATTCATTTTGTACTTAGTTCTTATTATGCATTTTGTACTTAGTGACATTATTCAATCCTTTGACAGATCGGAGCATACTTTATAACTCTATTTTGGATATGAAATTCAGTAAAGACCTTGGATATTAGTGTTTTGAAGTTTTCTTTGCCATCTTATTCTTTGCTCTATTGTGTGCACTATTGATTTGATCAAGTTATTTGCGAGGTATCATCTTTTCCTTATAAATTTGTCTCATGTTTAGCACTCTTATGCAAACATTGTATTAATGTAGATTATAATCTGTGTCAAAGGTGCAAATAGTTTCTAGCTGTGAAGTTATCTTCCTTCTAGGAGTTTGAGCATTAAGACCTCCTTATAAAATATTTATGCAAAAAATATATGAGAGTGAGCTGTGCAAGTTTTGATTTCAGTCATTATAAGCAAGTGTTTATTTTTCTGAGTTTTAGGTCCTTGTTTAGTTTGGTGAATCACCTTCATAGTTTAGTTTCATTTTTCAGCATTTCAGTTTATGTATTTTTCTCTCTCCCTTTTCCTTGACAGAACAGCAAAATAGCTTAGATAGGTGATAACCATTTAGAAGCTGGCCTTCTCCAGAAGTTATCTCTATTTTCAAAGCCCACACTTTGAAAGGTCTTTCAATGTTTCACTAAGTGGTTGAACAAGGTTCATCAATGTTTCACTAAGTGGTTGAACAAGGTTCATCAAAGGGTGCACATTCAGATGATTACAAGCACAAGATTTTTATCACCACATGATTTCCTTTTGAAACTTTGATTTTTCTGATTCATTATAGATTATAGAATGGAGAGTTCGAAAATTTCTTAAACTCTATTCCTAAATACAGCCTTGGATCTTTGCCAACCAAACAACTTTTTTCTTTCTTTAAAGTATATTACTACACTAGGAAGAAATTCATTCTTGAGTTTTGCAGAGTGGTTTATGTCCCTCGTACACTTAGTTCCCGCGCAGACAATACATCTGAACGACATCATTTGAATTAAATAGAATAGTTTATGTTCCCATGCAAATTAGTAAGCAATGATAACTTTTACAGGGAACTCACCTCAACTGTCCCAGCCCTGTTGTCTATCTTCTTTCTGATTCGCTAACTCTTCCAGCATTGAAAGTGACGTCAACGGCATTTCACTGCATGTTCTGACAACGTTCTAATGGGATCACTGTTGTCAAACATTTCATTTTCAAACTGGATGGCACTACCGAAACATATCCCATTATAGTTTCCGATACTCTTTTCAGCGGGCTCCAGTACAATTGTAAGATCTCTGAACTGTGCGCACATTAGATTTGATTGGTTCAGGCTGACTCAGTACCCACAATTAGCTGATTACCATGGCATTGCCCCCTGCTCTGTCAATTGCTCCATGTCAGTGGAGCACAATGATTATGGATGCCTTTGTCAAGTTAGAATAGTTATGGATGCCTTTGTCAAGCTAGATTTAAATATTAAAAATACATAAAAAGAGTTCTATTGATCAATATATTTGTGTTTTTTTTCAAAATTCTTATAGACTATTTTTATATGTGCTTATTGACTATTCAATAGCATTTTAATTTGTTTTTATCATTTTCTTACAATTTCATAAGATTAATAATTTAATAGATTTTGGAGGCTTTGGTCCGAAGCTTGCATGAATAGCGGAGGAAGCTTAAGTCTCGGGTTTGCTCCTCGAGGTCTTGGATTCGAGTCCAAGGTCCGACCTCACCTAATGCATGTGGCTTGCGAGTGGCTATGCGCATCCCAAGAGGACTAGTCTCGTCTTAGTTCGCCCCTACTGGGTCACGGGGATACCTTTGAGTTAACAAAAAAAAATAATAGATTTTGGTGAATATATTTAAAAGAAATAATTTTTAATGTATCATAACTTATTAATATTAATAATTATTTGCAACAACATGAAGAATAACTTTAGAAAGTATCAATTATAGATGCTTTAATTTATTTAATTTTCTATTAAGTAATGAATCTTACATAACATTATAGTTATTTAGAAACAATAGATAAATTAATTTGATATCATACTCATATAGAATTGTACAATATCTTGCCTATAATACAAACATGTTACAAAAGGCGAGCAATACATTTACAAACAAGCACAACATGAATTATAACAAAATTAAATACATGTCCATCATTAATATACTCTATATAATGTTATTGTGTAATTATAATCTAGCCATAAACTATATACAAAATATTTTGTAGTTATATAATAAATTCAAAATTTGTGTCATTCTAAAGAGTTATAGTTCAATTGGTTGAGCACAAATGGCGAGAATGATGTTGTGTCCTTGGTTACAACATCTACCAAGCTTAAAACCCACAAAGATATGATTGGACCAAGTTCGACCCCTCAGTGTCTTTGATGAACAAGATCTACTTTCTCATGACTGCTTAGCCAAATGACAACTTCTAGTTTAGATCTATGCTTAAACATCATGTTGTAATCCACCCATTTAAAAAGAAAAAAGATGCTAATATTTATGTAATCCAATTGTTTTCATAAATTTTTATCATAAAATATAAAATAAATCTATTTCTCCGTTTACATAAGCGAAAATTCCAACTAATTACTCATAAAGATCATTTTTTTCATGCATTATTTCTTAGCTTTACTTATGTTGATTGGTTAAAAGTAAAAATTAAGTGGTTCCTTTTATTTATGCATTTTTTATTAACATAAATTTGTTACCATTACCTTATACAACCTAAATTGGTTTTGTGGTTGTGCTCTATGAATTTTTTACAAAAATATTGGATACATGTTATATTAATTTATTATCATTCTCAAATTCTACATTCCATCAAGAGTCTTGAAACTGACTCTTGTTTGTACATGTGGACCATTATTTCATTCTTCTATCCACTCTTAGGCCATGTCTAAATCCGATGCAAATGTTGTATCGTTGACGCTAATTAAGATTGTATATGCACCATTTCTATTGTATATGTTTATCAAGCTTCTTTTTTTTTGAAAAATATCAGATCTATATAATATAGAACCCAAGGGTGATCTATAAAAGAAAAGGTGCATTAAAGACCTCAAAATAAATGTTGAAAAATCTATAGGCATAATTGCACATTCTTCAACCCTTGGAAAATAAAAGAGTTAAGGTATAAAATGTATGTATTAAAAAATTAAATCGAGAAAAAATCTCTTTTTAGCATCCTTGAAATAATCCTTGGAAAAAATATATTATCAATAATGAAATGGACTTCCTCATTTTAATCTTGAAATTCAATTATATATTTACTAGTACAACTCAAGAATGGGTTTGATATAATACCTATGAAATGGTAAGGCACCAATCAAGAGTATATTGAAGATGTACTAGTAACCCACACATCCACCTTTTTGTTTATGCCTAGGTGCCAAAACATCTATGGAAACATATGCAACATTACCTATCAAACATGATAAATTTTGGATTACATTCAATATACACTTGAGACATTTTAAGAAATGACCAAAAACATTTATGCATATAATTTATTTTAAAGAGTGAGCTTCATCAAAATAATAGGAATACACTTAGAAAATTTTAAACTTGTACTATTTGCAACATGTATGGATTTTTAGGTCAAAACCAGATAATTTAATTTTTCCATCACTAATTAGAAGAAAAGTCTTCCATTTATATTTTGTGAATAACTACCATCTCATTGTAGTATTGAAGCAACCAAATATAATTTGATTGGTTATATATATATTAGATCTTATAATAACATCATCCATTCAAGTCATAAAATAAACCAACTATTCCCTAGAGAAAATCTCGAATAATAAATACAAAGAATCTACATCTTCATACACAACATGAAATGTAATGATATTAGGATGAATAAATAAGTTTTGCATAATCTCCACTTCCTTGTATACATGTTTGCACTATCTTTAGGTAGATTTTTCATGATAGCTATTCTCTTGTGATACTAACATTGTAGAGCTTGAATGCTCCTAATTTCCCTTTGCCTAAGGTTCAACCAATATCATATTCAGATTCAATATTTTAATCTATTCAAGTTTGAATGGATTTCTCAATACAAGCAAGTTTTTTTTTTATCTATGAAACAACTCATTGCAAAAAAATCATAATAAAGTTTTTAAAATGGACATATACATATTGGAAAGAGAAAAAATGAACATGTAGGAGAAATGGGTCATTGAAAAAATATTGGTAAAGAAAACCATGAAATAACCCTACACCAAAAAAAATGTATGAGATTAATTCATCTAGCCATGACTCTTTAAAGATTAAGGAACCCCAAAAATAATTTGTTGTTTCCATTATAAAATGTTGGTCAATGAGAATGATTACTAGTGGTCTAGTTTATCTTATAATCATATATTTGTGGTATCCATGGGGGACATTAAGTTATCTATTATGCTTGCAATAAACTACATATATTGAATCTAGATTGGCTAGCTTTTTGCAAAAATGAACCAAATTGAATGAAAATAAAAAATGGTTGCATATCACAAAAACCATTTTAAAAAAATTAATACATAAAAAATATTTCTTTTCCACATTCACAAGAATCAATATTGATTTTTTCATATATGATTTTCTACTCAATATATTTTTCTTATCCTATAGTGAATTATAAAATTTTCATTATGCCTTTAATGAAATTAAATTTATATAATTATCTCTAAGATATTAGACTCTTTTATATTTGCAGGTGTTTTATAGGAGCTGTGGATTGAATCAATCAATTATAACATGGTATCAGAGCCCAGATTTGTAGCCCCCTATTTAAAATTAGGCGGCTTAAAACAAATCGAAACCGACAGGAAAAACCGGTGACCTTCTCTATACTTGAGAGTGATGGAATCTTGAAGATTCTGAGGCATATTTTGTCAAATTTCCAGTGAATCAAAAGAATATTTTGGCAAAATATGTTTTTCTTGATGACTACCATTTTTTTTTCGGGAAGGGCACTTTTTGCGTAGATAGTCAATAGGCCGTCAAATTTAAGCTCGAGATTTGTTGACATCAACATGATGTCATGCTGATATCATCAATACAATTGCCTCTTTACCCTCCTCCTAGCCTTGATTTTTCTTCAAGGAGCAATTTTTTTATTTTTGGCATAACTTGGACATATGCTCTTGAAATTGGGCAAACGAGCTATCATTGGAAAGTTGGTTCCATGAACTTTCTAGTGGTGTAGTTATCATTATCAGATTTTTCTATTGGTTCATGTTATTCTCATTCAAAATAAGATCTTCATTTTGTTCTTTTAAGCTCGTAAATTTTTTCCTATATATCTAATTTTTGTGATTCAAGTGACATTGGAAAGGTATTTTAAAGCTCTTCAAATCTCTTCATGCACTTTTTCTAGAATCTTCCCTATGTACATTTTATTCAATATTTTGTGTTTTCACACTTTGCTTAATTAATTGGATGTCTCGACATTTGGAAAGGACCTGTTTGTGTGGGATGATATCATTTTATTTTATTTATCAGTACTGGGGTCATTAGTCTCTAATTATTTCATTTGAGCGAGTATCATGGGTTTTTTATCCTTTATCATCAACTTGGGTAAGGATAGCTATGAGTCTTGGAAAAATGGGATCTTGACACATCTCAGGTGGCTTGATATTTTTCCTTATTTGCATGGAATCATACCTACACCAGACACACTAGGGAGTTTATAAGTGTGGGGTATCATCTATGATCATACTGTAGGGGTTATATGTTGTAGTGTTGATCTTGACACTACGTATGTTATATAAGATATTGAATGTCCCCACATACTTTGGACACGACTTTGGGAGATTCGTGGAGACCCTCATATCTCTCCATACCTAGAAAATCCTATTGCAGATTGTCTCATCCCACTTGCAGATGTAGATTCCATACCCTTTAATGATGATAATTTATAGGAGCTTGAGTATATCACAAGTCTTACATGTTTCGATGGTTCATAGACTTGTCTTCATGTTCCCACTCTTCAAATTGAGGCTACATCATCATCTCCTATTGTTCCTGATTATTTTGACATCACTACATCCTTGTCCCCTATTGATTCAGTGCAACAGGCCATAATACATCTTCTAGACACAACTACTTGGGATTCGTATCTTATAGACATATCATCCTTGTTTTTAGAGTCCTATATTATAGATATGGAGGATTAATTTGAGGACATTCATCTCCTCTTTGTTGATAGCCACATCAACGCTATTGGCCCACCATCTTCATCACCTTTGTAGTTTGTTCTACATCAGTCTTCATAGGATTCTAGATTGACATCATTGCTTTTTGACTTATGGACACGTGAGTAGTTCTTAGAGGCACACATCATCTGGATTTGGATTCCAAAATCACCCATTCTTTTGGATTGGCTTCTCCAATCACCATTGGATCCTTTTCTTCCTAAGGGGAGAAACATTGTTTGCAGGCAATGGATCATATTTTCTCTTAAGGCGTTCATCATTGGCATGGGAGCTCTTTCATCAATAGGAGGATTTATATCTTCATTTTCTCTCTCCTATCGAGGGACATCTATTGCACTTGCATGACAAAAGAAGTCCTTGGGGGGTCAGATTGAGCCCTCCTTCTCTCCTTCTTTCTCTAGTACAATCATTTATTTTTCTCTCTTTCGGAGAGGAGTTTTTCCCATGTGGTTTTCTCCTTTTATCCACTTACAAAAGATTTTAGTTGCTTGTTCATGGGTACCTCATTAGGCCTTGTAGTAGGGACCCATTCTGCATTCATTTAACTTCTTTTATCAATAGTGAAGGTTTCTCTTTAAGTTGATCTTAAGGGGCGTGTTGGAGTAAATAAGTCAATATTTGATAATTAATTAATCATCAATTAATTATCATAAACTTTTTACTTTAGTTCACTTAAGCTAAACTTAGGAGTTGATGTTTAATATTTAGATTAATTATTATCGTTAGATTGGACTAAATTTAGGACAAGCTATCTCATTGTATGAGATTAAAACACTTGTCACTATCTTGTTAATCCACATGTAGGGTTTGCTTATGCACTGCTTATATAAGCATGCACATTCATTTGTATTACTCATCCAGGCTATTTACATCAATAATAATTCTCAGGTTATTGAGCATAATCTCACCTTTGATGTTCTCTAATGTGATAGGTAATTGCTTGCAGGTGTTTCATGGGAGTTGTGGATTCAATCAGTCAGTTCTAATAATAACTACCTCATAACACATATCCATTGATTACATGGAAGGATATTATGCATTAATCAATTTTAAATTATATTAAATAATATATTAAGTGTAAGAGGCCCAAGAATAAGGGATAAAATAATAAAACCAAATGATTCCCAACCTACATTATTGAAAATTATTTCATATTAAAATCAATTTTGATGAATAATATGAAATTTATCTAGAAAATATCCAATCTATATCAATTATCAACTAAAATTCTTTTCATATCATATGGTCAAATTATTATGACAATCTATAGTGGTATTAAATTATTTTTAAATGAATGTAAAGTGCGGAAAAATCCATAAAAACATAACGACAATACTTAAAATAAATTCCATTATATTCCAAATAAGTCGTCATCACATTCATTCATTCATTCATAAAAACAAGTCGAATACATAAAACGACATAAAAGTCGAAAGATAACATCATATTATTTAGTCTAAATCTTACAAGTGTCGAAATACACATTTCAAATAACATTTACAATGGAGGATACATATCCAGTTTACAAATCTCGAGACTTAGGCATTCAGTCGCCATAAGCTCGTCAATACATATATCATGAATAATAAAGCATTTAAAAAGAAGAATTAGTTAGTCGATCTTCCATCCATAAGTAAATCTTCAAAAGAAGATGAGAACAAGGATCAGGCGCTTTTCCGCCCAACCTCGAAGCTTACGCTTCCCCGGAATTTCTTAGTCAATCAAGAAATACCCGACCCTGCACAAATTGCTTAGCAAAAAGCAATCTACGAGCAAGATGGAATCTGGTGCAAGCCTAGTACTACTAGTAATCCACAAGCATTTTCTAATTCAGTTAAGAAAAAAAAACAAGTTCGGTACTAGGATATGGTAGAGAGCTCAAATAACCCATCTATTTCAATGGTACAAAATAACTACTTGGCCAAGTAAGATGTCATGCACGACAATAAAAAGTAGTTTTGGAAAAAGCAAAACTACACTCTCTAATCACCCATATTCGACACCCGTCCCGGAAGGTAACTTTCCCAAAAATCAACACATGCAGAATTATCTATTATTCATGCATGGTTCAAAACAGTCAATCACAATCTTTCGCAATCTTTCAACATTTAACTGAAAACAGTATTTAAAAACACCACTTTTCATTGTTCCAATTTAGAAAAAGACATAAATTCAGCATTTTAATTCAGTCATTTAAATAATCAAATAAATTTCAAAAATGAAGGTGTATCTCCAGTATGTTAAATAATTACATATAAAAACAAAATTTATAAGAGTACACATTCAATTGTTTATACTCCTATTAATTTAATGTTGTTTCGAAGTCATTCTGGAGGTTTTCAATTAATCCAATTTGAAGTTAATTCTGTCTTTTATTTTCAGTTTTCAAACATTATTTTTAATCAGCAAAATATATCTATTTTATGTTCATAATCGTTTTGGTTTTCTAAAAAGATAAATATCATTTCTAGATTTGATAGATTCTCCTAATTTTCATCTCTCCGTTTAATGCATAATTTCAAATTAGTAAATCCTAATTTCTCAGCAAAATAAACAATTTTCTGTTTTTGTGTTTTGATTGTCAACAATTTGTGTTTCCTCTTAGCACAATTCAATTAATTTGTATCAGCATGATTTCGTTTTTCTCAATATTGTAAGTTAGATTCCAAGTTTAATATATATTTTTTTAATTTTTGGTTTATTGTTCTCGGAATGATCTTGATCAGAATTTTGTCTAATTCTCAGCATAATATATAAGATTTTCTGTTTCAAATCTTCTCTTGAATTCTGGAAATTAAAACTCAGTTGAATTTTTCCTAACATGAAGATTTATCTAATTGTTTTCCATTTAATCTACATCTAATTTTCTGTCTATGATTTTTGGAAAATCTCTACAATTCTATTCTGTTTCCAGTTCAAAGAAATTTGCAAGTTTAATTTTTATTTAACAGTCATAGTCTTTGTTTTGTCTATTTTTCCTAATTTGTAACAATCATGGTCTTCTACATATTCTGATCTTCATTCACAAAATTTATTAAAAAATAAAAATAGAAGTAAAAATCTAATTTACAATTTAAATCTCAAATCCTTACCTGGTAATTCACTTTCTGGAAGTATTTGTAGTGAAATTTCTCTGACTCTGTTGATTTTATTTCTGGTTTCCTGTAGCAATTATCTCTCTGCCTTGTGCGCCCCTTATATTTTACTATTGCCTGAGGAGTGAAGGGAAGTATGCAACTAAAAGCCTGCACAATTACCAGTCCCTTCCTTGGCAGACCCTGGCATGCTCTGGCAACTGGCCACACCCTCTATTGTGAGGCTGCGCATGGAAAGAGGGAATCTATCCCTGGTTGGTTGCTGCGTAAGAGGGAGGAGCTGGTGTGCCTTGCGTGAGAAGTGAGGAAACCTGCGCACCTTCCTACTGGCTGAAATCTTTACAAACTGTGCCCTTTATCCTGCTCCCTTGCTGCGTGGAGAGTGTGAGGTAAATACTAACTTGGCAGGCCACGCCTCTGCCTTTCCCAGACTTTCTGCACTGGCCTTTACTTGCTTCCCTTGGCTGCGTAGGAATGAGGAAGTCTCTCCCTGGTACACTCAGAATTCTCAATTTTTCTCTCTGCTTATTTGTTCTTACTCAATATCTTCAAAATAATGATTATTTCCTCTATGTTTTTCCCAAATTCCAATTTTTTTTTTTTAATGTCCAAAATCTCTGTATATATCCATTTCGGATTTCTTAATGAGATATTTATTTTCCTCATGCCTTCCTGCATGCTCAGATCCACCATTCTCTCCAATTGATCTTTAGATCAATTTCAAAATTTGAGTTAAAGATATTTTAAGATATTTAAATCTTTCAATTTTTGTTGAGTTCAATTTTGATTACAATTTTTAATTTCGAAATTAATAAACGGAATTCAATTTTCATTTCGCAATTTAACTAAATTTAAGATTAAATCTATTTCTAAATATAAAATTTATTTATTTTCACTATTTCAATTTAAATATCATTTAAATTTAAAAATAACTTTATTAAACTAAATTTTAATCAAAGTCAAGTTTAAAACAATATTACGTTGAATTTTCAAAATTCAACTTCATATTTCCAATATAAGAATAAAATACTCAACAAACAAATCTATTTTATTTAAATTGCATTAAATTTTATAAATTTAACAAAATCATCTATCAAAACACATTTTACAATTTCCTAAGAAATCACATCAAAACTGAATTTTTTGATTTGCAAGCATAATATACGCACGAGACATTTAAAAATATCAATCCATGTGAGTGTGTGAGACCTGCGTTCACTTGCACTCGATTTATCATCAGTAATGACAAACTCCGAAATAAACGTAAATACAATAATTTGCATTTGCATTTCAATTCAATTTCATCTTCATTTCATTTCGAATTTCAATTACTTATCATTAAAATAATCATTAAATAATCTAATTCGACATAAATGGTAAAGTCTGCATTTAAATAGATAAGCGCAAATTTCATACGTGACAATGAATGAAAGGATAGACCTGTAACTCGTGAATCCTAATAATAGATTATTTTCTTGTGTATAATTAGGTTTTAAAATAGAACATAACTATGTAGGATTAAGAATCAATGAAAAAAAAAACTAATAGAAGGTCATACTTATATTATTGTTATACATGTGCGATGATTAAACTAATCAATCAAATAATAACATTAGCATACATTTTTTTTAACTTAGGTGGATGGGGAAACTTTAGATAATTGAATGGTAAAACTAGTTGATTAGATTAAACTTTAAATATCCTCTATACCTGGACTAATAAGTATAACCTATTGCATGATAATTTCATGAACAGGGTGCCTTTTAGGATAAATATGCATATTTGGTTAAAATAAATTTGTACACTAGAAATAACAACCCTAGGTTTAACTTGAGTGTGAATAATATTAGTGACATGAACACTAGGGAAGGAAGGTTGACAAGGATCCAAGGATGAGATAGGAGAATATATAGACAAACATGAATTATTGTTAGGTAAAATATCAGGGTAATAAATCTATGCAAGAAAGTCTTGTACCAATTTTATAAATAAATGATAAGTAAGGATACATCATTATACATCATGCTGCAAGGTGAATAATCATCATAAACAATGTACAAAACAAGGTATACAATATTGTACAATGGAAGGAAAAGTATTAAAAAGTCCATGGAAGTACCATGAAATACGATGAGGCAATCATGCAAACAACTCACTCATAGAAGATGGAACATAATCAATATGAGACAAGGGTTCAATATCATCAAGGATAAAAGGATAGGAATCAATAAAACATGAAAACACCTTATAATCCTTGATAGATGTATGAACATAATCATACAATGTTGATATGAATATATGGTGAAAGTTATATCCATGAAGCACAAGCACAAGAGGAAGGGATGGTGTATATAAAAGAGATATCCAAAAAAGAAGGCCTAAACCCTACTCAAAATATCACAATAAAAATTAATAAAAGGTAGGTAGAGATTCTAAGTAAATCCAAACAATATAAAAAAATATAAATTATTAGATATAAACCCCTAATGGAGAAGCATAAATTGTAAGGGTAAATTTTTTACTATAACTAAAATAAATCAGTGCAAATTTACATAAATATCATAGGTAAATACATGTTGAATTGCAATCACAAGAAATACTAAGGATATAGATTTGATACTAATAATGGTAAATGTATGTGGTAATATATGCATAAAATTGAAATAAACTAAGTAAATGTTCATATGCTTAGATTCGATATTGATGTGAAAGTGAAAGGTGGTATATAATGATTTATCACTATTCAAAACACTAATATGTATTAGACAATTCATCTCAAATTGAAACCTAACAATTCAAAGCTTTGATACAATTTTACACTATGAAATCACTTTGTGTTAAAATGACATCCTGAAATCAATCTATAGATCCTATAAAATCATCTTTTATGCATTAAATTGCTCTTTTGGATTTATATCCAGTCTAAAATTTGGTTTTCTTTTCCCTTTGATACACACTTTATGGATCTTTCTAAGTGAGGATCATGTAATACTTAATCAAATCCTTAGCTAGGTTGATCTAATGGTTTCTAAAGCAATCAAAGATAAGAAACAATACTGCAATATGCATATTTGTAACTATGTATGAAATGATGATTTGGTAGTGAATATAATATTTTGATCTTTTTTTAAACCAATTCTTAATAGGTCCTAGATCCTAGATACCTCTTTTAGATAATCATAATGAACGAGGGTTTGTTCTTATATACAAAACCCTATAATATAATTTGATGCATTTTGCACTCAATTTAGTGACTACTAACTAGTTAGAAAGGAACCCCATGAGGCCACTTTTAAAAATTGAAATAAAAAGTGTAGAGGTAAATTTCACACCACAAAATCAAGTTAAGTCCAATTTTACACTATAATTTTTTTTTGAACAAGGATGAAAAATAATTTATTGGTAAAAATCATATTTTTGAGATGTGGGAAGTTAGGTTTGATGAAGGGTTGAAAATTTTACTAACTTTTATGCATGAATACATCACTTATAAACTAGTTAATGCACAAAGAAGAAAGTTGTAAGATATGCATTTTTTACCATTACACTGCATAACTTAGAAGCAAGTAGTATAACTGTAAATTTTAAGCTATAATTTAATTTAAATGTCATATTTGAAAGATTTAATCACGTCACCATGGAAACCATTTAATCCATCAACTATTGAAAAATATATATTAATTTATGTTATATCACAATATGAATAATATTTAAATACATATCAATCAACTAATCATGAATTTATAAATATTTTTCTTATGTTTTAAATAAACTTTATATTTTTAACATCAATCTTAGGATTATTTTTTATAATTTTTTGACAAATATAATTCATTTAAAAATAAATAAAATATCAATTAATTATTACATATTTCATCACGTGTAATTAACTTTAAATTGATACACTTAATCATAACTGCCCAAATTTATCTCCAAATACTTTAAAATATATTTAAAATCCATATATTATATTCACCATATACATCCAATCAAACCATTAATTTTTCCATTCATATCATCAAACAGAAATAGCAACAAAACTTGATCTAAAACACATTACAACCAGCATATATTTTAAATATTATGTATTTTTATTTATAATATAGTTTATAAAACTAATTTCTTCCAAACATACATATAACTAAGATAGCCTATGGAACTCCTACATTGGTAATCTTCTATTTCCAGTGGCTCTGAAAAACGTATAGCAATAGTCTTAATCCCTAATATATCTATGTTATTTCAATTCAATCCTTAAGTTGTATGATCTTCACTTGATCAGGTAGCTTAGAAGAGACCTTTCCCTTTGGAATTCTAAAGTTCAATACACCATTCTCTATCTTGGCCTCTATTTTGTCACTGTTAATATTATCTGGAAGCTTGAACCTTCGCATGTATCCCTCTTCCCACCACTCTGCAGAACGCCCTCCTTCATTGCTCCTGCTGTTTTCATTCTGCTTCTTCCATTGCCCACTTATCTCAAGAATGCTCCCATCCTCCACAATCACCTGAATATCATTTTTAGTTAAACCTGCGAAACAATGATTTAACTAGAGGTATTAGATTTTCATTTGTGTAGATATTTTTATTATCAATATTTTTCATGTATTCTTTGATCTATTATCAAGATATAAAAACCAGTTTCTCAGTTTCTCATCGTGTTCTTTGATCCATCATCAAGATGTAAAAATCAGAGATAGAACTACAAATTATACGGTTAGCAATGAAAAATACAATCAACACACAAAGATCGGGCACATACCTGGAAGTTGGGCAAGGAGAATATGATTATTGTCAGTTTCAGTCCAGTCGATGAGAGAAGTGTCTGCAATGGCTTCTGCGTCTTCGAGATCCCAGAGTGGAAAAGGCTGTGATGGATCCCAGAAAGTCCCGAACAAGCAGGGATCAAACAGGTGGCCTTCTCCGAATACTGAATTCAGTCTTGGCATGATGATTGATTGAAATAACTCCTCTGTCTCTGAGTCCAATTCGTCGTTGTAGTCATCTGCAAAGGCTTGTGATAAGGCCATCCTGCAATTGCAAGCAATTAAGTATCTCGGAGAAAGCAAATAATGCAAGTATACCGATGAATTTTACTCTCTAGTTTGGTGGTATAAATAGAGCTGGTTTTGGATCCGATTCCTTGATAAGCATATGTCAGAATGCTGTGCTAGAGGGATTTATCTTGCTTTATTGGTTTTGTTTGTATGCATGCCTTTCTACAACTTTGTGCTTAATAATCGAGGGGTATCGGAATAAAGAAATGCATGCTTTATTAAAGTGATTCAAAGTGAGGAAGATGTGTAGATTATTCTCGAAAATACCACCGAAAGGAGTCTGCTTAAATTTTTGTAAACCGTAGAACATTGTGCAAGATGTAGATGAGACTGCCTCACTGTAGAAGTTTTTACTTTAACTTATCATGGTGTAGTATTCACGAAGGTTTTACTACAGTTAATTATGTTGTAGGATTAATGAAAGTGCCATTTTAATCTATTGTGGTAGGATGGGTATGATTGTTGATTATAATTTGCAGAATTAAGCGAAAAAGAAATTGCAAGAATAAAATATTAACAACAATCACAAAACAAGAACACCGGATTTATCGTGGTTCACCATTAATTTAATGGCTACATCCACACTTAGGGATTATCTCTTATTATTATCAAATTCTAAATTAATTACATACTCAGCCAGTAGCTGTATTTATAAATCAATCTCCACTCCAATAATTGGAAAAATCCATTCGAAACAGACAACTTCTAAATTGGCGAACACATGCCAATAGAAGTTATTTCAAAGAAAGAAATTGTTTCAAATTGTGAGAGAAACTTGCTAATTTGGGCTTCACAGAGCCCAACAATCTCCCACTTGAAGACCAAATTGCTGCTCAGAGATATCCCCTCTATTTCCAATCATTACTTTGAAAACTCCACAGGCCTATCCCTAGGCTTGCCAATCTTAAGCATCTTATCAAATTGGTCATCTGCCCCTTCATAGATTCCTATATCAGCATCTTCGAAATCAACCTTCCAATGCTTTGCTTCCAATTTTGCAGTCATGTAACCTATGCTAGCAGCGGTGATTAATGCCTAGATATCAAAGTTATTTGGTGCTAAAAGGTAAATACAAATTAAAAAATAGAAAATCAAGAACAAAACAATTTGAACAATTCCACCAAATTCACTGCCAACTTTGATAGCAGTCTTCTTAGATTTAGCTACACCATCTTCCATATTGGTTGACATATTTCCAAATGTACAAGTGTTGCTACCAGTACCATTACAAACTGATTCCAAACTTTCACTCTGAACACCATTACAAACGGTCTCATCTTTGATCACCTTCAAATTGTCACTATCACCGCCATTAATTTCATTTGCCCCAGGTTCTATGGCATCAACTTGCTCATCATCATCTAACTGATCCCCAAAAATGTCACTGTCAAACATACTAAGAAAATTATTAATAATAGAATCAGTTTCAGCATCTAATTGATCCAAAGACCTTTGCTTAGTAGTCAATAATGACGAATCTGAAGTAGGATGAACAACTCCCACTTCAGCGTGACTCTCTATGACATACAAGGTGCCTAATTTGCTACCCCTTGCAATTACCAAGGCCCCCTTTTTAACCTTGCATTTATTTGATTCAAAACTAATCTCACAACCTTGAGAAACCAATTGTCTAGCCGAGATTACATTTTGTTTAAGCTGGGGAACATATCTAACATCATGTAACAACCAAGTATAACCATTTTTCAATTTTAATGAAATATCCCCTTTTCCAACAACATCACAAGATTCATTGTTACCAAGAAAAACCTTACCAAAATCACCGCTTTGCAGATTTTTGAAATACTTCTTGCATGGAGTGACATGAAAGGATGAACCTGAATCAAGCACCCAAACATTAGTTGGAATTTCTTCTTCGGTTAAAATAAGAACATCTGCATCTTCTTGATATGCTGTGTTGGCTTCATTATTGATCACATTATCTTGTGCCCTTTTATAGTTCCAGTAGTTCTTTTTTATGTGACCCGGTTTGCCACAAAACTAACAATCATTGTTTCTTCCCCTGGACTTCGATCTTCCTCTGTTGCTATTTCTGCCTTTATCTTGACCCCTTCCTCTATTGTCAATACTTACAATAGTCAAGGCATCACCGGATGAGGGCTCTTGATTTTTCCTCCTCATGTCTTCACTGAGAAGTGTGGCTGCAACATCATTGAATTTCAATTTGCTTTTGGCAGCCACTGAAGTGTTGACTGCCATCACCACACCTTCCCAACTATTTGGTAAAGAACACAGTAATAAAATAGCTTTGATTTCATCATCCAAATTAATTCCTACAGAAATCAACTGGGTGACTAATGTATTAAATTCATTTAAATGATTTGACATAATCCCTCTTTCTCACATTTTTAAATTATACATTTTTTTCATAATAAATACCTTATTGGAAGCAGATGCCATCTCATACATTGAAGACAGTTTGTGCCACAGCTCCTATGTAGTCTTCTCTGCAGAGACATTAAATAAAACATTACTAGACAATGAAAGGAAAATTGTAGCTCTTGCTTTTTTGTCCAGCTTCTCCCAATTTTCATCAGATAAAGATCCTTTCCCTTTAGCTTTGCCAGCCAATGCATTCGAAAGGTCTTGCTTGATAAGCAATGATTCCATCTGCACTTTCCAGAGACCGAAATTTTGTCATGCAAACTTTTCTTTTTTCCACTTGTCTGCATCTTCCATGGCTGCAGAAGTTCTTCACAATTTCCTACACCAAATTTTTCCAACCCACTCTGATACCAATTGTTGAGTATAATTTGCAGAATTAAGCGAAAAAGAAATTGCAGAGAATAAAATATTAACAACAATCACAAAACAAGAACACCGGATTTATCGTGGTTCACCATTAATTTAATGGCTACATCCACACTTAGGGATTATCTCTTATTATTATCAAATTATGAATTAATTACATACTCAACCAGTAGCTGTATTTATAAATCAATCTCCACTCCAATAATTGGAAAAATCCATTCGAAATAGACAACTTCTAAATTGGCGAACACATGCCAATAGAAGTTATTTCAAAGAAAGAAACTGTTTCAAATTGTGAGAGAAACTTGCTAATTTGGGCTTCACAGAGCCCAACAATGATGGTGTCACTTCGACTAACATACACTCCCCTCTTCCCCTCTAAATTAATTTGTATAAAATATTGTGTAGTTATTTTCAGGTTAGGTTTTGGCCCAAGTGTGTCAATTAAAAGTATAAGCATGAGAGTTCATGTGGAGGAAATATAAAACATAGCCCCTAATTTTAAACCTTAAGTCTAAGGAAAAGTCTTGTACTAAAGATTTGTTTCATATAAGTGTCTAAGGATGTAAGTGTGTTGTATGATGCAAGTAAGGATTATATGAAAGTGTGTCGTTTGACATAATATTGTGTTGTATGATGCAATAAGGAGTATATGAAAGTGTGTCATTTAATATAATATTATGTCAAGAATACTTGATGAAAATTTCATAGCATGATATCATTATGTGAAATAATAAAAAACATACCTTGTAAGATGTGAGGATCTATTTCAATAGAGAACTCATAAATTTAGTTGGCTTGATAGATTACATCCATGAATTCCTTTAAGTGAGTAAACCAAAAAAAGTGGTTTGAGTAAGTGTTAGTGCCATAATTGTAAAGGAGTTAAGAAATTTATGGGAAAGTATTATAAGAGAAGCACAATATACAAGGTTTAGGAGAAAAAATTTGGATCAAAATCACACAAGTGAAAATAAAATCTACACCATGATTGCACAAAATAGAAACAACAATCTACAGTTTGTTGGATATATTTACATTGACTTTAAAAACCTTTTAAAAGAGAAATATTTTAACTTACTGAACTATGGACAACCACCTTAGAACATGCAATTATTCACATACCTACCTTCATTAATATCAAATTAATATAGAGAAAAAAAAATTAGTTCATAAGGATAAAATATATTTTGATTCTAATATAATTAACTAAAAGGGAAAATTGCAGCCTATCATGGCTTGGAGATGGCTCAATCTAAAGGCTATAGAAAGGTGTGGCTTGAGGGAGACTCTTTAAATATTATTAACAATCTGAAGAATTCTTATGTCCCCTCATGGAGTGTTGAATCCCTTATTATGGATGCCATTGAAATTTTAAATTCTTTTTATATTTCTCACATTGTTAGACAAGGGAATGGTCTTGCAGATGTCTTTGCGAACTTTGGTGTTAGCGGCTCTAAGGTGTGGGATGTGGATGACCCCCTTCCAATTGAGGCACTTTCTTGTTTGAATCATGATTACTAAAATTGCTAAGTTGGATGGCAGTTTCATTATGTTTTGTGCTCACATGACCCTATTCACATGGTAGATTATTGTTTGGAGTGAAGGTGAGTTGGATCCTGCTTGGGCTTATGGTACTTTGAGTAATATCCATATGGGGTGGCCTTCAAGGCTTATTATTACCCTCTACCACCATGTCGTTGTCACACGGATTGTGGATATTTCTTGGCTTTCTTTCTCAAGGTTTCTCTTAATTGTCCATAAAGTTCTCAAGCTCTTGGGTTTTGTTAAGGTTGTGATCATGGGAGGTGATAGAAACAGGGTGGAGCCTTTCTCTTGTGATACCTTGAAAAAAAAGATTGAGGTGTGGCAAATACTACATAAGGGTAGGCTTACACCATACTTGGAATGGCTCCATGAGAATGACTCCCAGGCTACAACCTCATTTGTCAAAGGACGGAATAGCAGGGTTTTAACATTGGGTGGCATTGAATTTGATATCAATGAGGATTTCATTGCAAATATTACTAGTCTATCCATAGAGGGCAAAAAGGTGTATAGAGATAAGAAGGATTCCAAAGTTTCTATGTAGATTTTCTTCAAAGGGGATGAAGAATAAGAGCTCAAGCAGGCTAAGAGTGGTGGTTACTAGCGCAACACCATCAAAGCCCTCTGGGGTGATGTTGATGAGGAATTTATGAGGTACATAACCCTAGAAGGTCATTTCTCTGCTATTAGTGGTTATCATTTTTCTCTTTTGAATCATTTTTGTCATAAGAAGAAAATCTCCTTTCCTTTCTATCTTTTGGATTCTTTGGAGTATGGTCTTAAGGATCATAAAAGGAATCCTAAGAATTGTGTGATGCATGTTGGTTTGATTATGCTAATTATGGATCATGCCAATGCTTTTGTGGTTCCCAAGCAGCTTGCAATGGCTCTTATATGAGACTGTATTAGAGGAAGATCCAACGAGTCTGAAAGGGAAAAAGAAGTGGTCTGGAGGAGGAGTCTAAGTTGGATGAGGATGGGGATTATGTTCCTAATTCTCACACTTCTATGGAAGTGGTTTCACAACCTCGTACTCTAGGTAAGAGTGGTAAAGGTTACTCTGTTCCTAGCCCAAAGGATTATGAGACTTGCAGTGAGGAAGAGGTTGGTGAAAAGCCTTGTAAAATTGGTCCTACTGCTCCCTCTACCATCTTGAAATACTTGATTAATATTGCTAAAGATGTGTCTCCGACGACCCCTTTTTTGGGGTCTAGCAGAAAGAAGGGTTTGAAGGAGGGTAGTAGAAAGAAGTTGGCTATAAGGTCTGGGATCCCTGCATAGGAGGAACATGTTTCTTTTTCTTTGAAGATTGATGGTGGGCAAGATGCTTTGGATTCCCCTCATGTGGATATGGAGAAGCATAATAGAAGGAGGATGGTGGCTGAGGACATTGTTACCTCTCTTCATAAAATTCAAATGTCAGTGGCTGTGGCTAAAGATAAGAAGGTTTGTGAAATCCAAGATAAGAATAGTATCTCCTAGGAGGGTGATGTGGAGGTTAGAGATGTGTTTAACTTTGATTGGGAGGATTTTACCAATGTTTTGGGTTTGGCTAAGGAGGGCACCATTTCCTATTTTATATTGTTCAAATGGGTTTTTCATGAGCTCAATATTACAAATGTGAGGGTTCGGTGTGTTTTGAGAAAAGTTGGGGATTCTTCATAGTCTTCTATTTAGACTCAAGTTCATGAGTTGTTTAATTCCTTGAAGATTGTTGTTGAGGAGATGTTGAAGATGACGTAGATTTTTGAACAAAGGATTTTGACGTTGGAAGAGAAAATAAAAAGGGTTAGATGAAATTGGGTAAGGTCATTGAAGGGAATAAATTTTCTATGGCCTGTATGAGGTTGAGGGCCTTTTATTATTAATGAGAAGGCCAAGAAACAAATGGAGGGAACTCTTGGTGAGAAATATGTTGTTGGGGAAAGGCAGGTGGTGGAGGAAGCTTCGATTGATAAGGCTATTGGATAGCATGATATTTTGGTTAATGAGGTAAATTTTTTGGGGCTTGGTGCTAAAACTCGCAATAAGACCAAGATGCAAGCTGGGGTATCTACTAAAGAAATGTTTGATTTCATGGACGTACACTAGAAGACTATTGAGAGTTACATGGAAGCTGCAAATATTATGAATAATATATAGTTTTTTGTTTGTGTTCGTCCTTTTTGGTCGCTGTCTTATTGATGGTATGTTGTGTTTTGATTGTTGAATGCTCCGTTTAGTCATCTTTTGATACAATTTTCATTTTTTGTAAAGGGTTTCGGGGCCCCTTCTAAACCTAGTTTACCTCTAATTTAAAAAAATAAAACAAAAAATCAAATAATTTCATACATCAATAAATCTAACTCACCATGCCACTATATAAAATTAGTCTCCTATCCCCTAGTACTTATGAACCCATTTTGATATTGATAGCCATCTTCCTTACATCTCTATAAGTAAAACTTCCTAATCATGTACATCTACTATCCTATACCACTTTTAACTATAATTTGAAGGTTTCTTGACTCTTCTTCACACAATCTAACACAATCATGTTAATTTCCATCACATCTTCTAACCATCTATACTAAATGTTATATAAGGAAAATATTTTATTTCCTAGCTACAATGGTTATTTTTCTAGTGATTCTATTGTACTTGAAAGGCTTGGATGCATCCATGCTTGATGCCTAACTACCTAATCAAATACAAACATCACTTGACCACACTTTATCTCTACTCCTATAGAGTCTAGGTGATGGCACCCACTGCCTCATAGGAACGTAAAAAATAACTACTCAAGAGCTAGTAGGTGGATATGAGGAGGTTGTGTTGATGTAAGAAATTCACACAACCTCCATTGGGGTCTTAGTGCTTTCTGCATATTAAACCTAGGTCTCATGAAGCACAAAAATAAGTTACACATGATAGTGTATTGTTGTAGGAACAAATAAATTTGTTGCATCTAGATCAAAAACAATTGTGGAGGTGACATAAGCATATGATGTGGGAAAAACTAAACACCCAAATGTTTACATAGAGAGCAACTCTTTTAGAGTAGTGATTTTATAACATATATCACTCAAAAACACACACACACACAATTTCAACAAGGTACAGGGTATGTGCAAGATCATGATGGGCCAAAAAGTGGCAATATGATGGGTATGTGGCTGATGACTTTTTTTTTACCCAAAATTGATGAAACGAAAAGGGTTTTTAAAGGAGATTATCAGATTTCCACCAATATAAATTATGTTTTACTTTGAATTTAATAAATAATTATTATTCATTTTCTATTGAATTACGACTAAAGTCCTGATTTTTAGGCTGATTAAAAAATATCTATAGCTTTCAAACGGTATCATATTTTTTGAATCCAAAACATGCGTCACATTCTATGCTTAGCATACTATAAGATTAAAAATTAAAAAATGAATTTCATGAAGTTTTGACCAAGTTAAGGTGGTCAGACATACGAGTCTTTATATTTTTTAAAAGTTGTCATAATTTTTTTTGTAATTAATTATTTAGTTGGAAATAAATTACAAAAAAATATGCATCACATTGGGAAATGAGTCATCTACTTATATCTAAAATATTATCATTTTAATGTGGTTAGGGTTGTCAGACAGACACCTACTTCCTATTTTTTCCTTGAAATTTAAGTACTATTGTATTGAAATTTCAAATTTTCACCAAATAGATTTTATTTTTTTCTAAATAAACCAAGTAATTTAGAAACTAAATTCAATTTTCTACAAATTCTATTCTTACATATTTTTGAAAAAATATAGATAATTTATTCAAATTTTTATGTCAAGTTACCTAACTTTGATTTTTCTGAATTTTTTGCCACTTAAGGGCCCGTTTATTCCATGATGATCCTGCACATACCCTACAAATTTTAAAATAGGGAGCATTCTATTTCATTAACTCAAAAAATGCATTCAATACAATCATTTTACAAATTAACAAACACTACAATAAATTTAGGAGTGTTTTTTCCCCCTCTTTTTTCTTCTCATCTACTATGTGTTCTCTTGTTGTCCACTACTATTTCTATTTGTAGCTACTCTCTCTTTCTCTTAGTGTTTTTTGATTATTCTTCCCTTACTCTATTCTTACCTCCCCTTTTTCCCTTTGTTTTGTTCCTTCTATTCTAAAAAAAATCCAAAAGTTCCATAAATTTTCTCTCAAAAACTTGCCTAAATTTATGGTAGCATTTAAAAATCTGCCATAAATTCTCAACTACTCCCTTCTTGATTCAAAATTCCTACCCAATCTTGTTTTATGTTGTTTTATTTTCTCCTACTCATTTGTGAGATCCAAAGTAGATATTCTAGCTGTTGGCAACACAAGGGTAGACAACTCAGAGAGGGGGGGGGGGGTGTGTGTGTGAATCAGTTGTCATAAAATCTCAAACTTATTAACTTTGTTAACCCTTTTTCTCAGACTTGATTAATAACCATGAAAAAATAAATCAACAACACATCCGAGATACACATAACACGAAGATTTTTGCATGGAAACCCTATTAGGGGAAAAACCACGGTGGAGGTTAATCCACAAGTTTATACTCTATTAAAAGTATAAGAAGAATAAATGGGAATGCACATGCATTCAGGAAAATTGGGGTCATCCCATAATAATGGGTTACACTTTTTGGCCAAACTTGACATTGAAATCAACATTTTCAGAAAAAACTTCACTTTCTAACACCTATAGTAGGTAAAATGTTAGGAATTTGAAAATGATGTAAACTAGTGATTTGTGAGATTTTGCCTCTAGATTTTAAATTTATAAAAAAAAAAAAAATTGTAATTTTTTTGTGTCTCCTTTGATAATTAGTTTTTAAACATAAACAACATTTTTAAAAAGTGGTGTGTACTTCGGCTCGAATAATTTTTTTTCTACAAAGGATAAATTTTTTATTCTTTTTAATTTAGGTTGGTAACACTAGTATCTAGTGCTCTCATTTTGTTTCATAACAATTTGTTGAATATTTTTCTTTTAATTAAGTTTTTAAGTCAAACCAATTGCAATTTAGACATAGGTGCACTTTGGCTTGGATAAATTGTTTGGTATGTATTGAAATTAAATTTATTTATTTTTGTTGGAAAGAAGACATCAATACTTGGTGTGTGGATATTTTTTTAAAAATGATTCCCTCAAGTTTACTATTTTTCCACAATGATTTTTCACCGAACTTGATGTTCGTTGAAAAACTCATGTTCAGTAAAACTAAAAAATAAAATATGTAATGCCCCGCCAAGTAACCTTAAAAGGAAGTTGCAATTAACATCATAAGCGAACCAATTTTTTTTTATAAAGTGCATTTAACATACACATTCACTTACTAATTACAACAACCTCTAAGGTTACAAGGTTAGGATTACTCAAACCCACACATACATATTACATATAACCATAGCACTATGAACCTTATGATATAAACATCATACATCATAAGAATACCACATAACATAATAAGATAATCAACCAAGATACAATCTCATAAACATTAACTTAATCCAATAGATACATCACTCATTTATAGAATGAGGCAATAGTACTCAAGGTTACAATTACAAAATTCCACCTCATAATCATAAGAGGGATAAAATAACTTATACTAATTAAAATATTACAATGCAAGATAATACAACGATAATTACGAGCTGTCCATCTGGATGTCTCGCCACCAAGTACTGAAAATAGAAGGGGACCCAACGGTTTTGGTGCATGTTCCACCCAACCAATGTGGTACCCGAAGGCCCACCCCCCATGCTAGGAGATAGCAACAAAGTAACATGGACAAAGATTCTACTACCTCTAACCAAAGACAACCTCAAACTGACTCATACTGTTATAACCAACCAAATGAATTAACAAGTACAACTCATTCACCATACAAGTACAAATCAAGTACAACTCAAGTATAATACAAGTACAAATCAAAAACAATACATGTACAAATCAAGTACAAATACAAGTACAACTCCAACATCACTGACATAGGTCACATTGCTTCCAGACATAAAGTAGATCAAATATGTTCAAATAACCATACACATAAAATAATTAACAACAGTTGTCATAGATAGAGTGTCATCGCAAGGTTTGTCATGAGATCTCCTCTGGGCATTCTTCATAGGCTCCGGCACAAGTAATCCTGGTGGCCTCAACCGAATCCCGGCACTCATACTCACTCATGCGGAATCAACTACCTCTCGCAAGAACTAGATAGTTGATCTTGCCATTCCAGGCCTTCTCACTCATCCCAAGTCTAAACAAGCCCTTGTGTCTATGAGTGAGGATTAAATTATCTTGATTAATGTGAGAAGTTAGTCCTAATCTTCTAAGTACATTATTTTAATTATCACTTGTTTAAATCACTCCTGAAGGTTATCCAGTTTACCTCTTTGGGCTCTGGCGCCTAACAGAAGCCACTCTTCTATTCAACAACACACATCCAAACAATCCACTAAGGGAACCATAAGTGCATACCAACTAGGCATCATAATCCACTCCAACACAAGGAGGATACAAATAATAGAACTCACTCCATACATCTTGGAGGCAACAAATACATAGTCCACTTTTTTCACAAGAGGTACAAAAGATCCCACTCCAAACATCTTAGAGGCAATAACACATAGTCCACTCCTTACAAGGAGACACGGATCCCATAATCTGCTCCTAAACCAAGGAGGTGCAAACATCCCCGTTCATGAAAATCGGGTAAAACTGAACATGCACTACCCAAGGGAAAACAACTGGATGGCACAAAGATTCAACAACTCTTATCCTCTAAGTTCTTCTAGAAGACTTATAATTTAGGACTAACACTAAATCCCAAAACCAACAATGCAACTTGACGACATTGCAACAAAAACACTCAAATCATCAATCAAATCTAATATTTGGATTTCCTAAATCCATACTCATTCAATAGGTAGTGTTGACAAAGTCAAATACACGATAAACTAGATCATCTAAAATAATCATAACCTCTATTTCCCTTTTTATTATTGAAAATCTAAAACAATTAAACTTACTTCCCTTTACTAAATACAAAGAATTAAATCCTTTAAGATAATCATGAGGAAGATACTACTTTTGGATATACTAAATCCATATCTCTTTCATAATCCAATCACAGTGATTCAATTAATCTAAATAGAACATAATTGATTGCTTCATCAATAAAACAACTTCTTAATTTACTTTTAAATTGACACAAATCCATGCAAGTAAACTCTTTCCATTTCCTAACCAAATCTTACATTTCATTCAATTTTCTATTTAACACATTCAATCACTTTAATATAATAACATATTGTTTCTCTAACCATTTTCCATATACACTAATCAATCCAATTTTAAATCTCTATTCAATAATATATTGCATTTTTTAAATCAAATATTTAACTCTTTCAATTAAACTTTAACAAGCCATTTTAAAATAACAATAATTTCCCATATGTTTAAAATTTTAATTCCACTAATCTAATATACAAATTTTATTTAAAATAATATAAATAAATATAATACTTTAGTATTATAAATTATAATATAAAATATTATTAAATAATATTTTAATATTATAATAACAATACATAAAATATTAATATTTATAAATATCAATTTATTATTATTTTATTTTTAGAACAGTCATGGGAAAAATAACTTAACAGCAGTCTCATGTTTTAAGCATAACTCAAAAACTACGATCTGGGTATTTACGATTTTTGGACAGGGGCAAGAAAAGTTCAAAATACAAAAACTCTTTAAATTTCCTGAAAACGCAGTTTGTGAAAGTAAAGTTATAGGTGGCGCAACCAGACCATTTTACCATGAAAATATAACTATACTGCAGATTTTAAAATCCGTTTTTGAATAATAAACATAAAGTTTCATTTTCTAAAATCATTCTAAATGCATTGTTCAAACTCTATATTTGATTTCAATAACAACAAAATTGATTTCCCCAAATAATTTAAATTCAACTAAAGTTTTCACAATTTTCACTCAAGAATTTTCATAAGCAAAGGCTATAACTTTGTTTAATTATTTTCTTCTAATATCAAATTTGTTTTCTAAAACAGATTTAACACACAAATCTTTAATCATTACTATTTTAAAAAAAACAATTAAGAATAATAAAACACAAAAAGGAAAACCTGGTACAAGAAGCTACAGGAAGAGATGAATTTCTGATGCAAGCCTCCTCCAAAGATTTCCTGAATTTTCTTCAATCCTCCAATGAATCCAATCCAAAATTCAACAAATGCAAACAATCTTTCCTTCAATCAATTCTACAATCAAACTTTCTTCAAACCCTTGTGCAAATTTTCCAAAATTTCTTCCCTGCTGTAAAAATGTATTTTTCTAAAAACTTTTCTTGCCTTAAAATTAAAATATGTATTCTTTATAAATCAAAAATACCTAATACAACCCTAATTCACATTACATGCAAATTAGATATTTCAATTTCAATATTTACAATCCTAATTCACATTACATGCAAATTAGATATTTCAATTTCAATTTTCAATTTCAATTTCACCTTCAATTTCAAATTTCAATTTTAATTTCAATTTCACTTTTCAAAAACCCACTTTCAATTTAAAATGAAATTTGAAATAATAAATTAATTTCCAAAGTTGCAACTAATTTTCCAATTAAACATTTAATTACAATTTCTAATTTAATTCCCACACGTTGGAATTAAATTCCAAAATTAATTTCAATTATTTTATTTCCTTTCATTCTCTTGCATCACGTTTAATTAATTAATTTAATTATTTAATAACTAAATTCAACCCCTTGGATCAAATTTAATTAATTAAATAAATTAAATCTAATTAATTAATTTAAATATAAACTTTTATCCACATTGCATTATTTAAATTAAATAACCATCAACATGATTTAAATGCAATTATTCTAAATATCTATTTCCAAATCAAGAATACTTCAGAATTAAATAACATCAAAGCAAGATAGACAATGACTCGACACACACAACTGATGACACACTAAGGCTAGGGTATAGACTTGACACATGTTACCTAGCTACTATCTCCCGTTCAACTTAACCGTTGGATCGACACGTTCAAACCTGTGAAACTAGGTGGAGTCGATGTCATGTACCTGCAATCCTGCAACCAAGTAAACAACATCATACAATATATCCAGCATATAATACACACCGTGAAGAAGAAATTACGGATTCGCAGGGCACTCGCAAGCGAGTGATGCGAAACCGTCCTCTTCACCAATACACTCATCGAAACTGACACTTCCATCATAATTCCAATAATCTCATAATAATATCTCATGCTAACTCTACAGTATCATTAATCCATAATGCATGTGAAACAATAATCAGATAACTACATCCCACAATAATATTTGTCACTCAATGGTAGCGATCAAATCATCATAACAAAATGTATCCAGAAGCAAGGTAACTGCAACCAAACATAGCATAAAACAACTTGAACAAGAAACAAAACGGAGGGGTATTACAAAATATATTAAATTTATAGTTTTTGGAAAGCACGTTTTGAGCACTACAATCCTCCAATTTAGTTTATAAAGTTTACTCCATTTACACCTCCTTCTTGGACTTCGATTGTCAAAAAAATGAATGAATTTTCAAATGATGGAGGGGAAGGTGAAAAAAGAGGGTTCATTAGAACCCCCCTATATGGTGAAAGTGGGGGTTCATTAGAAGGGGGAGGGGCGGGGAGGTGTTCATTCAAACCCCCTTGATTAGAAGGGGTAAGCCATTTTAATCTTCTTGATGCGAATTTCTAATTTTTCTTCATGCAAAAACTTGTAACCCACTATTGTGGGTTTACACATTGCCTAGAGGTCACTGATCAGATACAAGGGAAGAATCACTCTCTTATACAAACATTCAGATTAAATCCATTTGAAGAATTTGAACTGAGAGAGTAGCATTTGCTAATGCCTGATTATAGTTCCAGTTAAGCACATGAACACTTCTTCACTTTTCTTCACTCTTCTTCACACTTTGCTCTACCTTCAAATGATCTAATATTTATTCACACATAGAACACACGCACTTCACATAATACACTCATCAAATGAGATAAAAAATCGCTCATATATATCTTCTACAAGTAATTATATTTCTTTATGTCAGCTTGAACAAAATAATAGAATGAATGAAAACTGTCAGCCCAAAACAATAAAGATTATTAATTCGAATCTAGCAAGGTTGGCCACAACATAATAGAGACCCAAAAAAATTTCCTCGAACACAAAAAACCATCAAATATTTTTCCTCGAAGATCCACAACACACTAAAGTCACCCTATCAGCCATGAACATAAAAAACATGAACTCACAAGAGAAATCATGGATCTCGAGCACAACAAACAATGAAGATGTGCAACACAAACAGAACATGATCTAGAAATGTCGACGAAAACCACATGAACATATGCAACAACTCAGATTACCAGAATCACATTATCTTCTTCCAGGAACACCAACTTCAATAACAAAATAACTGTCGAAACACATAAACTCATAACTTGCTCAAATCTTCATGCACACCTCTAAAAATCATAGTGGATAAACTAGATAGACTTGAAAACAAACCCTTTAATTCACAACTTCTCACCATCAACATATTGAACTTTTCATCATACTGATCTTCACTGCTTCACAAACAACTTGTAACTTATTTTATTACAATTTTCTCAATATACTCGACATATACAGTCTTAAAGAAATTAATTCTAATAATGTTGAAATTAATGACAACCACATATCATAAACATAACCACAACATCCAAAAATCTCCCCCTTTGGCATTGATGGCAACACATGATGTGAAAAACACCATTAACACAACTATCTTCTCCTCCTTGATTATTTAAGAGTTTTTGACACAATTATTCTCCCCCTTTGACATTAATGACAAAGATACACAAGCTGTAAACCACATATATGAATCTTTTGACTGCTCCCCTTGAGTAGAAACCACCACAACATCAATCTAAATCAAGATATGACTGTGAAATGCTCAGACTGATGCAACATCTTGCATCTTAGTTCTGATTAGGAGGGGTAATCACCCCTAAATTCCCTCTGAGATACTCAAAAGTATCCTTAGGAAATAGCTTAGTAAAGATGTTTGCAATATGTTCCTTGGTAGGAACATAATCCAACCCGACTTCCTTATCACTCACCTTGTCTCTCAAAAAGTGGTATTTGATAGATATATGCTTGGTCTTTGAATGCAACACCATATTCTTAGAAATTTTAATTGCACTTGAATTACCACAGAATATAGCAATAGGTTCATCATACACAACTCTGATATCTTTCAACATCCTCTTCACCCATAATACTTAAGTACAATTTTTAGCAACAACAATGTATTATTCCTCTGTAGTAGAAAAATAAATGACATTCTGCTTTTTACTTAACCATCAAATCAACTTCTTTCACAAGAAAAATGCACCACCACTGGTACTTTTCCTGTCATTCACATATCCTTCCCAATCAACATCAGTAAAGGCACTTAAAGCAAGAGCATAATCTTTAGGATACCACAGGCCAAAATCAACTGTTCTCTTCAAGTATCTAAAAATTATTTTTATAACAGTCACATGAGATTCCTTAGGATTTGCTTGAAATCTTGCAATAATACATACAACATTCATGATATTAGGTTTAGTTTGAGTCAAAAAAAGTAATCCACCAATCATTGATCTGTATCTAGTCTGATTTTCCTTTGGAGAATCATTATCTATTGTCAACTTACATCCGATCACCATGGGTATACTGACTAGATTTAAATATTCCATACCAAACTTCTTTAGCAATTCTTTCACATATTTGGACTGAGATATAAAGATCCCTTTATCTAATTGAGTAATTTTCAATCCCCAAAATAATTTCATCTCTCCAATCATTGACATCTCAAACTCAGTCTATATCTCATTAGAAAAATTCATGCACAAACCATCATCTCCTCCAAAAATGATATCATCAACAAAGAATTCCACAAAAAAATCTTTATCATCATCAATCTTGAAATATAGATTACTATCAACAGTACCTTTGTTAAATCCAAGATTCAAATAATACTTTTCCAATCTCACATACCAAGCTTTGCGGGCTTTCTTGAGTCCATACAATGCTTTCTTCAATTGACACACTATATCTCCTTGATTAGTCAATTGAAATCCATCATGTTTCTCAATGTACACTTCTTCTTCTAATTCACCATTTAGAAATGTTGACTTGACATCCATCTGATAAACCTTGTAGTATTTGAAATCAGCATAAGCAAGAAACAGTCTCACAACTTCAATTCTAGCTACAGGGGAAAAAGTTTCTTCAAAGTCACCATCTGAGAATATTTTTTACATACCAGTCTTGCTTTGTTTCTGATAACTTCACCTTGCTCATTCAGTTTGTTTCTAAAGACCCATTTAGTTCCAATTACATTTTTATCCTTAGGTCTAGGAACAAGAATCCATGTATTTCTTCTCAATTTGCTGTAGTTCTTCTTTCATTGATTCAATCCAATGCTCATCTTTGCATGCTTCATTTACATTGTTTGGCTCAGTCTTTGATATCAAACAATATTCTTAGATGCAATTCTTCTCCTAGTTTGGAATTTTTTTTTCTTATCACCTATAATTTTATTTTATGAATGATTTAATCTCACATACCTTGGATTCTTAGGTTGTTCTTGAATTTCAGGCTCTTGTTATCTCTCTTCTATATTTTCACTAGTTTCTACTTTTTCTTGATCTTCTTGAATCATCATAATGATTTGAATTTGATTTGAGGTCTGAACTTTGTTTGTAATGTCATTTTGATCATCAGAGTCATATCCACAGGTTTTGGATGGTCGAGCAATGTCTGAACATCAACCTTAACATTTACACTTTCAACCATTTTCTTCAATCTCTTGTTGTAGTACCGATAGGCCTTGCTCTTAGTAGAATAACCAAGAAAGATTCCTTCATCACTTCTAGCATCAAAATTTTCTATATCTTCATCTCTTCTGATGTAGCATTTACTCCCAAATATTTCAAAATATCTAATAGTAGGATTATGACCAAACCATAGCTCAAAAGGGGTCTTACCAATATCACCTTTGATCTGTACCCAATTGAGGATATAAACAACAATAGTCATAGCTTCTCTCCAATAGATATGAGGAATATTTCCTTCCAGCATCATAGTTTTAGCAAAATCTTGAGCTGTCCTATTCTTCCTTTCCACAACTCCATTTTGTCGAGGGGTCCACGATGTAGATAATTGTCTCTTTATCCCATGTTCTTCACAAAAATAGAAAGAATTAAACTCATCGGAAGTGAATTCACCACCTTTATTTAATCTTAGACACTCAATATTTAGACCAGGCTCTGTCTCAACCATAGCGTTAAAGATCTTGAACTTCTCTAGAGCTTCATATTTCTCCCTTAAGAAAGTGACCCACATCATCCTAAAATAATCATCAATAAGCAACATGAAATACTTGTAACCTTGCAAACTTTTGATTCTCGTAGGACCACACAAGTCAGTATGCACAAGCTCCAAAAATTCATTTGAACAATGTTGTTTGCTCTGATATGAAATTCTAGTTTGCTTTCCTAACTAACATTCCTTGCATATGGCATTAATAGGCTTTACCAACTTAGGAAGATCTCTCACAGCCTGAGTAGAATTTATCCTGATAATACTGTCAAAGTTTACATGACACATTCTCTTATGCCACAATCAACTTTCTTCAACTTAAGCAATAAACAACTTTTAATAGCAAAATTTAGGTGAACAATATTACCTTTTGTTTTTGTACTTGAAGTAATCACATTTTCAGAACTTCCCAATATTATACACTTTCCATTCTTGAATTGAATATTTTATCCCTTATCAACCATCTGTCCAACACTCAAAATATTATGCTTCAAACCTTCAACATAAAGAACATCATCAGTATTATGCTTACCATCAACAGAAATACATCCTCTATCATAGATTATACCACCATTGTTATCACCAAATCTACAACACCACCATCATAATTTTCTAGGCTCTCAAATTTTATTTTATCACTTGTCATGTGATCTGAACATCCATTTTCAATTACCCATTCATCCTTTTCTTCAATACGAGTAGCTAGGGCTTTCTCCACATTTGTACAACTAGCAGATTCAATAGACAGGTTTATTTTCCTTGATAGAAATAAATGAAAACTCACCTTCACTACATTCCCTTTAACAGATTCATCATCTTTCACACCTTCATCAACAACATAGTGACACTTCTTTTGAAATCTAGGCTTATTATATCTTGGCTTAGGGACTCTTTCCAAACATCTTGATGCAAAATGACCTATCTATTGTAGGAAAATCATTTAATAGGCAACTTTTCTTTATAATTACCTTCTCCTTTGGCTTCTCTTTTGACAATAAGTGCTTCAAGCTCATTATGTTCTCTTTCTTCTTCATTCTTGAATACCTTTCGAGAAGAAATTTCACCTAGATCATATCTTTATTTTCTCTTCAAGAGGTAGTAGCTTTGAATGCAGGTTCTATCTTAGGAAGGGCATCACTGAATTCACTCAACTCAAAAGCAGTAAGTTTACCAATCAACATATCTTTGGTTATATTTGTTATAGTTCAGAGCTCCTCAATGGTTGCAACTTTGATTTTGTATACATCAGGAAAGGATCTAAGTACTTTAGCAACAATATATGTTTCATCCACCTATCCACCAACACATCTGCTACCACACACAAGTTCATCCACTCTTTGCAGGAAAGTAGTAATATTCTCATCATTGCCCATTTTCAATAGTTCATATTTCCTTTTCAAACTCTGTAGCCTACCAATCTTCACATTAGCATCACCTTCATACAAAGTTTCCAAGTTTTTCCAGATCTCATAAGCAGTCTTCAGATCCATAACATTTTTCATCTTAGAATCAATCAAAGTACTCAATAATGCTTCCTTATCCCTAATCTTGTATTCAACATCCCTAATCTCAGGAGTAGTAGTAGGACCACTTTGAGGAATAACATCCCTATTACTTTTAATATTCCAGTAAGATTCACCAATGCATCTCAAATGACACTCCATTCAAGTCTTCCACATAGAATATTTAGTTCCATCGAATCTTGGAATATCCTTCTTATATTTCGCCATCCTAGATCACCTTAAGCTGTTAAAATTCTTCCAAGGAACCTACTATAATACCAATTGTTGGCAACACAAGGGAAATAGCTAAGAGGGGGGGTGAATCAATTATCACAAAATTTCAAACTTATTAACTTTGTTAACTCTTATTCTTAGATTTGATTAATAACCATGAAAGCATAAATCAAAAACACATTAGAGATACACATAACACAAATATGATTGTGTGGAAACCCTGTTAGGGGAAAAACCACGGTGGAGGTTAATCCACAATTTTATACTCTATTAAAATTATAAGAAGAATAAATGGGAAGACTCACTATCTTATAGAAATATTCAGATTAAATCCATCTAAAGAATTTGAACTGAGAGAGTAGCATCTGCTAATGTCTGATTACAGTTCCGGTTAAGCACATGAACACTTCTTCACTTTTCTTCACTCTTCTTCACACTCTGCTTTTCCTTTGAATGATCTGATCTTTATTCGCACATATCACTCACACACTTTGCATAATACACTCATCAAATGAGATAAGAAATCACTCATATATATCTGCTACAAGTAATTACATTGCTTTATGTTGAGGCTTGAACAAAATAATAGCACAAATGAAAATTGCCGACCCAAAACAATAAAGATTATTAAAGTGAATCTACTAAGGTCAGTCAAAAAATAGTAGAGACCCAAAATAATGTCCTCAAACACAAAACACCTCTAATGATTTTTCCTCAAAAATCCACAACATGCTAAAGTCACCTTGTCGGCCATGAACATGAAAAAAATGAACACACAAGATAAAATAATGGATCACGAGCACAACGATTAATTTAGGCATGCAACATAGATAGAAAATGATCTTGAAATGTCCCATAAAAACCACAGGAACATACACAACAAATCAGATTACCAGAATCACATTTTCTTTTTCCAAGAACACCAACTTCAATAACAGAATAGCTATCGAAACACAAAAACTGATAACTTGCTCAAATATTCATGCACACCTCTGAAAATCACGGTGGATAAAATATATAGAATTGAAAATAAACCCTTTATTCTACAAATTCTCACCATCAACATACTGAACTTTCCATCATATTGATCTTCACTACTTCATAAACAACCTGCAACTTATTTTATTACAAGTTTCTCAATATCCTCGACATAAATAGTCTTAAAGAGATTAATGCTAATAGTGTTGATATCAATGGCAACCACATATAAAAAACATAAAAACAACATCCAACACTAGATACCCCAAAGAAAAAAAAATAAAAATTTAAAATTTCAATGGTTCCTACACATTGTGGCAGTTGAGGGAAATGAAATTACTAAAATGGCATAGATATGATCTTGCATCAAAATTTTGGACTAGAATGTTTTTTGAATTCCTTCTCACAAAGTGAAATATTGTGTTGCTATAAGTTAATAATCCTATTGTTGTGGGCCAAAAACTCTGTGCTCTTGTTTCAACTAGAATAGTTCCAACTCTATGGGGATTTATTACATGTCATCCTCTACTAGTTTTTCCTTCATTTTCACTAAATACTTACTATATTCCTTGAGCCTTTTCATTCTAATCACTTGAGAATAAATAATACATTTGATTTCCTCTCGTTCTCACTTGGGTAGTTTCTTTGTCCAATTTTTAGTCAATATTTTCTCCTTTCCGTGATGTTGTGATGTCTTTGCTTCATAATAGGTATGCAAATTTGAAACATTGAAGATTGGTGAGATTTCCAAACTTGTAGGTAGCTCCAATTCATGAAAAAATGATGAAAAATTATTTATAATATTGCACAATCCAATCTTCTTCCACTTGAGCTTGTTGTATGTATGATTGTGGCACACTCACAGATGGAGGGTCCAGGAAGAACTGTCCAACTCTGTAGCTTCGAGTCAATACAACATAAATAACACAAGAAAGTGCTTAGTAAAAAATTATATTTATTGATTCAACATTGTAGTCTTACATGCATCACATGCCTCATATGTGAAACAACTAAGGCTCACTGTCCTACTGCAAAGGCATTACAATATTACAACTAGCCAAAGGCCTTATTCGACAATCGAATATGAATATCTGAAATATTTGAAATCTAATCCTAAATCTAATCAATAACTTCTTAACTTATTTCCTATAAATTAAGAATGATCTTAAATATAATTTCTTAGATTCAAATATGGTCTATGTCATCTTCAAGGGTTACAAACCCTAGTGAATGATTGAGCGTGTAGGTCAGCCTTAAAATATGAAAGATAATCCTTTGCAAAATGAAATGTATTATGGATCTCCAAGGAAGATCCCCTTGCACCCAAAATGATTGTATAATGTTCCATTAAGCTCCACATGCTCTGGTATAGGTCTACACAAAAACACTGAGCCAAGTCATCCCAAATTCTCTGACTGTGAGTTAACAATAAAATCCATCCCAAGCGGTCCACCTTAGCCCAAGAAATCCATGATGAATCTTCCACTATTCTACCTTTACACTTTACCACATACTACTTGTACTACTTGTTCCTAGTGCTCCTTCTACTTATGGTATCCAAGATTTTCTCAATCTGCTCTAGTAGTTGATGTGGTAACTTCTCCTCAAATTCTATATGATGACTGGTGCCTTGGACTGGTGACAATCCATTTGGTAGATTATCTGCTATGATGTCCTTCCATCTACCAAACATAGTCTAACAATGCTACAAACATCACTTTTTTAGGACTCCTCTTCCAAAGGTATCAATTTAATTCTCTTGAAATTTGAAGTCATAGTACAAGTATTCATCCTTCCATCATGAATTTCTTTCCTATCATATTTTCATGGTCCTCCTAATAGTAAATGACATGCATCTATAGGCACAATATGACACATTACTTCATCATTATATGACCCTATATGAAATTTCACTACACATTTCTCATTCACCAATATCTTATGCTCATCCTGAATCTATGCTATCTTATAGGGTTTTGGATGTTTCAAACTCTCAAAATTCAACTTGTTTACCATCTCTTCTGAAACTAGATTATTAGTGCTACCACTATCAGTGATAAATTTACATACCTTTCCTTTATATTTACATCTTGTCCTAAACAAACTCTTCCTTTATAGTGGTTCCTCAGTCATTTCTTCACACTTAAAAGATATCCTCATTACCAATGAATCCTCTTTCTCTAGATTTCCAAATGAATTAGGGGATCCAATAGGTTCTTCATCCATATAAGTTGTTCTTTCAATATTCTCATTTCTTTTACCGCTACTTCCTTGATGAAATTAAAATGCTCTATGTTCTTCACCTCCACACTTGAAAAAGGTTCCTCTGAATGGTCTCTTCTCAAATCTTCCTTAATCCCCCTATATCCATTATTGTGATAGGAAATATAACCTCCTCTTTCACTACAGTAGAAATTTCTATCTTCTCTTCCTTTGTGGTATGAATTATAGTCCTTTTCTTCACTGCAATAGGGTTTCCTATCTTTGTTTTATTCTGCATACGGTCTTCTCTCTCTGATTTGTGATCCAATCCTCTAGAATCTTCCTCTTACACTCCTTTGTCCTTATTCCAAATTCTTGTTCACATTTTACTCTACCTTCAACACAAATTGGTATGCTTCTTCAAATTATGTCATCTTCACCAAGATCAGTTCTTCTTGGATGTTTGTTCTTAGTCCATTGATGTACCTTACAACCTTCTCTTTTCTTTCTTTACTATGTCTAGATCTAATGATCATCTTTTAAAATTCTTTAGTATATTTCTATATAGATCTATCATCTTTTCATAGGTTTTGCAATCATTTTGAAAATTCAAGCTCATAATTAGTAGGTATAAATTGATTCATCAACTTTATCACCATTTTGTCCCATTTTATGATTTTCTCTTTTCCTCTTCTATTCCTATTCAATTGAACTTATTTCCACCATATAGAGACATGCCATTTCAATTTTGTTTTTGGAAATATCACTCTTTTTGGATCTTCAGTTTCTTCATTTTCAAAGTATTCTTCCATATCATTTAATCAATCAATCAATTCCTTAGGGTTTAATTTTCTCGTGTAATTTTGAATTATAATTCTAGGTCACTTACCAATCTTGGAAATAGATTTCAACATCTTTACTTGATTTTTTTCTTCTTCTTTTTCTAGGGCTTCTTCATTTCAATTTTCAACATGATCTAATTTTTTAGCACCGCTTTTCTCCACATATGTAGGGTTTAGGCCTCTTCATCTATCCTCTTCTACAACATCCAATAAAACTCACATTTCTCATAATTTCCAACATCTCATTCATTCATATAGTGACATTTTCCATAGCAAGTGTTCTCCTTGGCAACATCTCTCTCCTTGGATCCGGTGCAATTGCCTCAATTCGATAATCTGGCTACAAGGGTTTCAACTGCCTCACATTCGACAATCGGTTGAAAACACATGCAATCTACCTCAATTCGATGTTTTTTTCACCATGAGGAATTCCTTCAGGACTCCCTTTATACTGTTGGCTACTCTAATTAAGTTTTTCTCTTACTTGGTGGTGTAAATCTTGCATATATTTGGGAAATTCCTCTCCTTTAGCACTTATCTTATACCTTAGTATTTGCAAGCTTTCTTAATTCTAAAATAACCCTAGGGCTATATCCATAAACAATTTTAAATATTCTTACTTGTCATTTTGTTGAGTGAGTCATTGTACACAAACTCATATTAAGGGAATACCAAATCAAATTTATGAGGATTATCACCAACTAAACATCATAAAAAAATTCTTAAGCTCCGATTAACAATTTCAATCTAGTTGTCCATTTGAGGATGATATGTATAGCTAAAATTTAAATCAGTCCCTAATTTCTTCTTAAGTATCATCCAAAAATGTCCTACAAACTTAGTGTCACAATTGGAAATTATATTTTTTGGTAATCCATGTAATCTAACAATCTTCATGAAGAATAAATTAACGACATGTGCTACATCATCTATCATCTTGCATACTATAAAGTGAGCCATTTTTAAAATTATATCAACAACCACAAAAATAGAATCTTTACCTCACTGTGTTCTTGGATGTCCAAGCACACAATCCGTGCTTACATCATCTTACAGTCTCTCTGGTATGGGTATTGTTTGATATAGGCCTGCATTTGATTCACTAGTACACAAACATCAATATATGACTAAATAAACTACTAAAAATTGCATATAAATGACTAACTTTAGTCACGTGACTATTAGTGGTTTATTTTTAGTCATTTATAACACCACTAAATTTATGACTAAACAATTTTAGTCATTTATTTAGTCATTGATTTTAGTAATTAATTTGGTCATTGATTTAGTCATTTATTCAATCATGGTAGTGATTTATTTAGTCATTAATTTAGTCATATATTTAGTCATTACTTTAGTCATATATATTTAGTCATTAATTTAGTCATATATTTAGTCATGTATTTAGTCATTAATTTAGTCATTACTTTAGTCATTAATTTAGTCATATATTTAGTCATTAATTTAGTCACTTTTATTTACTAGTTTCCATTGATTGGTAGTAAATATAGTCATGAAATGAATAATTTATTAAATACTGTAAATTTTATAATGCAAAACTAACATAATATTAAACTTGAACTAAAACATAAAAACAAATAAAAATATTACATATACGAACAAGCTACAACATGCTAGAATTAAAAGATTGATTCAAAATCATGATAAATAAAGATAATCTACAATAAAAAATTTAATACAAATATATATATATATATATATATATATATCAAGTTACAAGATATCAAAGCTGTCTAAGAGTATATATGTAAATATAATGAAAAATGTCAAAGATGTCTAAGAGTTTCCAAATCTTTCAAATATACCATGATAATTAAGATCCCTAAACAACACATTCAAAATACTGCATAAAGTAGTAAGCCAAGATATCTAACTTTAACTAGTACATGATAAACATGTTCAACTATGTCATTTTTTGCAAATATTTTAGTGACCACCATGTGAAGGTTCCCTCTTTCTCTTTCAAATGAACAACTCCATCTATTTTGTCTTCATAAACAAGGGGTATGTTACTTGTGACCTTTAAAATTTTTACATTTGCATCTCCTGTTCCTTTGAAGTTGAACCCATGTGCAATAGATAGGGAGTGAATCCACCCAATGACCACAACATCACCATCAAACAAATCCTACACACTAACTTTATCCCCTTCTTTGAGTTAATCAATACATTTCTGGAAAAAAAATAAAAAAATAACACATTATATTAGATAGGTAATGCTTACCCTTGTTTGCATAATTAAAAAACCATTACTTACTTAAATAGTACTTGCATGTGTGTGTTAAAATAATTGCAAAAGGAAAATTTCAAAAATAATTGCAATGATCAATCTAATTTATTAAAAAACCAACACTTGTAGTGGTGCTTACAAAGTTACTATTAACTTCATGCTAATTAGATACAAAAGCCACAAATATAGAAACTACATTACCATGCACGCATACCATACACATAAGGTTATGAAAACACTATTACACATAAAAAATGTAGCTAATGCACATAAACAAATAATGCAATATGAGAGCACTACTACTACTGTTGCAAGGTGAAGGTGAAATACACTGGGATGTACAAAAATAGTGGCATTAAAGCTCTAAAACATAACCCTGTCAATGATGACATTTAAAAGAAGAACAAAGAACAAAATTTATCAAGGCAACATGTGAGAACCATTAAGAGCAGTCATTGAGGAAACAATGCAGTCTTTCTCTGTGGCTTTCATAGCAACAGTAAAGGAGTAATAAATAAGGTTGGATGTAGATGTCACATAAAAATAGAGAAAGAGCCTTTCACTATTAGAAAATAGTGTAAGAGTATACAAAAATAAGTAAGGAATGATGTCCAATGAACAAGTAGTAGTAGCAGTGAGTTTCATGGCTGTAGCAGTGAGTTTAGTGCAAGGGCAACAAGTTTTATGGCTGTAACAACGAGTTTAATAGATTGAGCAGAAAATATCATTACTAAACATCAAGAAGACATTAAGACAAAACAACAAGAATATCAAAGAAACATTATTTTAATAAAAACAACCATAATGAAGAGTTAACAACATATCCGTGAAGGAAAGAACAACAATTATCATCCAATGAAAGAAGCAACAAGCTATGTTCAAGATGTTGAAAAGGTCAATTACAATGCCCTAAAACACATTCAAGCATCATAAAGTATTGAACTGCCAGAAATCACCATTCAAAAATGGCAAAGTAGGTACAACGATTATTCTACGGGTTACATTCAATGTTTTAGTTGTCTATTCACTATTCTATTAGCTTGTTTACTGTTTGGGATCATAACAATCATTAATACACGAAGGGTTTCAAAATCAAGGAAAAGTAACATTTCGTAGCACTCACCTCAAGTTCAACACCAGTAGTACTATCAATATCATGCATATACTCCTCAAATTCAACATAATCACTGTCAACATTGTCTTGAAGTTTTGTAGCTTTGCCGAGAGCTCTATTGACAGGGTCTTTTCCTTTTTGTTCTGCTTTCATATAATTTCCTTGCATGTGGTTTAATCATCATGCAAAGTTAATATAAGTCAAGTAAAGAATGCAAAAGCTATAAATTTTTGTCCACAACAACTATTTATTACCTCAAATTCAACACAACTATGATTGACAACAAGGCGTTGTTTTCGTGCTGCTTTGATAAAATTGCTCTGCATGTAGTTTAACCATTAAGCAAAAAAATATATCTAGATGAGTAATTCATGTAAAAAATAGTCAATAGAGCCTTTCCAAGAATAAAAGTCACAATAGGTGGAATGGGTGAAAATCCATTTGTGTAGACTCATAAACCCTCAACTCTGTCTTTACAAACCCGTTTCAGAAATTTGACTACAAAATGCACAAAATTCTTCAAGAATCCACCAAATCAGAAAAAATTGAAGTTAACTCACCCAACCACCTAATTCAATGCAAAAGAGAACAAGGAAATCCTGTACGGGCAAGTACAAAAGCTTGGAACTACAAATAACCAGGAATTTCTGAGAAAAGAACATAGTTTCAGGAGTTTTAATATTTCTTTATGATCCATAGCAGCAAAAACATTTTGGGAAAAAAATCAGCAAACCAAAAGTATAAGATTTTTTTTAAAAATCGGGAAAAAGTTTGGAAAATTTCATGGAAAAATTGGATTTAAAAAAAGGTAAAAATTGTAGAACAAGAGATAAAACTATTTTTTTGAAATTGAAAGGTATTTCCATAACAAAGAGATATATCTAGAGAAAATAAAATAAAGAGTTTAACTAATGAATTGTTAAAAATAGATTTTTGTATTTTATATTCATATCATTGATTACATTGCATTGCACATCTTTCAAACTCAAAGCATTACTTCACATTGCATAACTAATAACTAGATGTTGATAGATGAGAAAATTTCAATTACAATATAGTTTTTAGAAAGTCAACCTAAGGAGTTATCCAATTACTTCACATTATATAACTAATAACTAGGAGCAGTTGCCAATTGCATTTTGTTGTCATGACATTCTATGAGACCACATTTCTTTGAGGCATTTTTTCAAACACTTCACTCCCTTGTCTATGCTACCACATTTTTCATACATGTCTACCAAAGAATTTTTTCAAACAGTTCACTGCCTTGTTGCTATGGCTAAAAACATAAAAAAACTACTTTCAAACAAGCTATGGATGCTTGTAAAAAATCTATCAAAAGCATAATAGTAAGAAATAGCATAGACAAAGCAGTGAACTCTTTGAAAAAATGCCTTGAAGAAATGAGGTCTCATGGTGATGGAATGCCATGACAATCAAATTGCTTTTGATTGTCATGGTATTCCATCACCATGAGACCTTATTTCTTTGAGGCAATTTTTCAAAGAGTTCACTGCCTTGTCTATGTTAACACATTTTTCACACATTTCTATCAAATAATTCATTGCCTTGTTTCTATGGCTAAAAGCCAAAAATAGGTGCTTTCGAACAAGCTATGTGTTGAGACTAGGAATTCTCTAAATATTTTATCGAATCCTACTACTCAAACACTTTCTCTATGGAAAAAGAAGAAGAATACAAGGAAGCCTCAAATTTTGGATGTAGTACAAGAATTGAGAGGGTCAGCTATGGTTAAAACAATGAGAAACACAACTCCTACATAAGCTGCCAGTATGACTATGCATTATGCAATTTTCACCAAGGATGTAGTATAAAACCTGGAAAACAAGATTAATGAATATGAGAAAATATTAAAATTATCAAATGATGAGGTGAAAAAATTGTTTATTGAAAATGTAAAGCTAAAGCAGAAACTGCAACAAGCCACCACAGTGAGAGGAGATGAAGTAATTGTCTATCACCCACCTATCCAAGCAGAGGATCCATAGATACAACAAATGAAATTGATAAATTGAAGAAGCATAACATGGAGGATTTCCAACATCATTTCATAGAGGGTCCAAATTTTCTTCTTTTGTACGGACTATTAATAAAAAGATAAAAATATAATGTTTTCTCTGTTCTCTCCAGATTTTCTTCTTCTGTGCGGACTGTACAGGCTCATAAATGTTATGAATTCCATTATTTAGTGTAGTATATTGTATTATCTTTAAAATGAACTCAGATGACTGAACACCAAACAATCTTCAAAGACAAAGCACTTTAACTCTTCAATTTTTCAACATTTGCTTAAGCCTGCCCTAGTAGCACTCCTAACCCAGTTTTAGGCACTTTTCTCATTATCTTCCCAAAAAAATTACCAAAAAAATGGATGATTTAGACACCCATTACAGAGTTACAAAACATATCTTAGCCCCCCATATGACTCCTTTGGAACAAATTTGAGAAAACTAACTTTTCCATCGATTTAGGCCTCCAAATAGGTCAAATTTATAAAGGAACGCCTCCAAGATTTCAACCCCAAACCAAAAAAATTTGAAATGGTCTTGATTTATGCTTCAAAAAATAAAATTCCCAGGTCTTAGAACCCCAAAAACTTAATTTGATCCCCTACTCAAAAACCCTCCTTGTAGCCTAGGAACCTAGGGTTTTAAAGCACCCTTATTGAAAATGCATATTGCCAGCCCCTCCAAGCGAACCCAACTGCTCAAAAACTTTAAGTTAGACCCCCTGAAGCTTTAGAAAATATCACATGCCCTTTGGAAATGCTGCACCACCACTCTACAGGTCTACACCCTCCTTTTCACCATGAAAACACCCATTTAAGACCTTGGGGTTACACTCCAACTTACATTCCCTGCACTCAAACCAAAATAAAACATATTCTAACACTTTATTATTCTATTCCATCAAGACACATGTGAAAATAGTAGATGGAATGGAAATTTACATCATTAAGTTCCCAAATAGAGCCTTTGCTTCCCTCACATAGGTAGTTCCAAAAAACCAAGGAGATCTTTTACAAAAATTAGAGTTAGATTCTCAATAGGAGTTCATTTTAAAGATAGCACAATATACTACTCTAGATAATGGAATTTAGAACATTTATGAGCCTGTATAGTCCATACAAAAGAAGAAAATATGGAGAAAATAGGAAAAACATAGAGAAATCAGTGGAATTAGTCTTGCTTACATTGTTTGTGGGCCAAAGGTGTATTAAGGGATTGGCACCCCCTTATAGTTTAAAAAAAATCACTTCTGAGACCTAACAAATCATTCATTGATTTCATAGCTATTTTCTCATAAAACTCACAGTCACAACATTTAGGACAATCATAATGGATTTCAATGAAACAAAAGAAAAAATTTCATAGATTCACTGTTCTATATATGATTGTAATACTTTGCTTGGAGATCATGAGAGTAATTTTATAAAGGCATGGTGTGGAAAAGATTTATGAAACTTGCAGACATCTTTAGAATAAAATATAAAGATGATATAGTTGAGAATCAAAATATTGAGGGATAGCCTCTTACCTGATCTGAACCCGTGGAATTATGGTCATTCCATGCACAAACTATAGGCTTAATAGAGGCAACCAACTGTGAAACTTTATCAGTGAGATAGTTTAATCAACTCATTGTATGTTGGTACTCTTAATTTGAGTTGACATGATTTGGAGAGGGTGTTCAATAGATCCCTGTGAAATATCTGTTGACAAACTAGATTTCCTCATGATACTAGTATTAGATTTAGTACGATCTAGTGGTGCCATATAATTGACGAAATCTTCTACACTTGATTCACTATTATTGTTTTCCACCTAAAATACAATGTTAGTTTCAACATATAGTCAGTTCAATAACAAATTGAAATAAATAACACAAAGTAAATTAAACCAAAAATCTATACACTTACTCCACATTTGTGCATTTTGGCCTGCAACCTGCCTTAGTCAAATGTATATTCAGTCTTCACATTATCTCTTGCTCTCTTGCCTCTGTTACTCTTTGTCAAATATTCTTCGGAACACATAATTTCTTTCAATGCCTCCCACTCTTTGGGAGATGAGTGTTCTCTAGCATCTCTTTTCCCTCCATGATTATTTTTTTGCAATTGTATCTAAAAGTGTTCATCAAAAGTCTCATCTTGTGCTTGTAATATTTTCTAGAGATTTTTCCACCAACAGTGTCAAAGGAATTTTCCATTTTTTGTATAACATACTCCACATTTCGTGGATCTTTCTCTACAAAATTTGATTTGTAGACATCCAAATGGTCCCTACATCTTAAGCCCCAGTTGGAGGCCCACCTTGCAACATTTTTCCCAATGGGTTCACCATCTTTTGATACCTCAACCAAGAATGGATTTTTCCCTTCTAATATTCTTTCTTTTGCATTTCTCTCTGTAGATATGTATAAATCTTGATTCAATCTTTGTATTTTAACATAAGCAAACACATCTTCTATTTCACCACTACAAATATTTCTGGTTGATCCACTAATTCCTTCAAAAGTTGTAGATGTGGTAGGTGCACTCTCAGGCACATCAAATGAAAGTGGACTCTCTTCATGACTTTGCTTAACTGGAACTTTATGCTCCTTGGCCACATCATGTGTGGCATGAGTAGGTATATCACTAGCGGTCTCTGTATATTTCACTTCATCACAACTATTTTTTTCACCAACTTCATTTGTTGAATCATGAAAGCGTTGGCTTCTACAAGATGGCAACACTATACCTTTACTTTCTTTTTGTTTTTTCTCTGCATTTTCTCTGCTATTTGGTGAAAATTTGAAATTTCAATGTAGTAGTACTAAATTTTCAAGAAAAAATTAAAAAGCAAGTTTATGTCTAACCTACCAAATTACAAGCAATTTTTTTTTTTGAAACTTTCAATATAAATAGAGGACACACGCTTAGATGTGTCACATTTTTTTTTTGTAATTGTTTTGCAAGTAAATAATTAGTTATGATTTTTTTATTAGAACTTTTTTAAAATATTAAAACTTGTTTTCTTGGCCACCATAACTTGGTCAAAAATTTATGAAATTCATTTTTTTGGTTTTATCCTATAGTATGGGAATGATAGAATGCATTTGGATCTTTTAGATTTTGAAAATTTTGAAATTGTTTGTGAATTATAGATTTTTTTCATCTGACTATCAATTAGGATTTTGGTCATAACACATGTAGAAAATCAATAATAGTTATCTATTAAATTCAAAATAAGGCATATCTTATATTGGTGGAAAGTTGACAATTTTCATAATAAACCCTTTTCTTTTCATCAAACTTGGATAAAAAAAATTGATCAACCACTTTTTTGTCATATCACCACTTTTTGGATCCCCATGATCTACACTCACCCAAAATGGTTAGAGTAGGAAATTTTTAATTCATGTTTAAACCAACTATATAAGTAATGAAAGAAGTATATTGAAGGATTAATATATACAATTTTATAGTTTAGTGTAATATGAAAGAATAACTATGGTTAAATAAATGTAATTCTTTTATAATTATTTAATAAAAATAATTATGTATTGATAATAAAAGTAATTGAAAAAACCATCAAAACTTTATCATTGCATCAAATAACTAGCATTCCATTTTTTGCTATTTTCTAGATAGGGATAAATTAAATTCTTGATGAAAAAGAACACACATATGCATACAAATTTACTTAAATGTCAATCAAATTTGTAGAATACTTGGATCATTCAATCTAATAAAATTAAAATTCATTGTTGGATTTTGTCGAAAGTAGGTATCTTCTCTCCAGTAGTTTTTCTTAAGATACACATACCAAAGAAATAACATTGCCATTAAGATACCATGGAAGGATATTATCATGTTCAAATATGTATTCTTCCTTTCCCTTTTTATGGTTTAACGTGCTCATGTCAACTATGAAATCACATTACTCTTGTTCTATTAGTCAATTAGGTGTATTTTAATTATCTATTTATAAGTCTTCATACAATTAGGCTTTCATCAAAAGGAAGAATGTCTTGAAGCAATATTTTCATTCAAGGCCTATACTTTTATGAGTGTTCTAATATTTAGTTTTTATTTTAATTACCTAATTTTACTTCAACATATATATCTTCATGGTAGTTGACATGCAAGTCTTGAAGTGGGGATAAAATATAATGATTAACATTTTAAGCTTGTAATTTTTCTAGTTTTGGATTTATTTGGATATGTTATTCTTATGTAATGATACTGTAGAGAAGGGGGATTCACTACTCATAAGTTCTCTTCACTTAGAGAGCTTCACGGGGTGAACTACCCTAAACTACCTCAAAGAACCGTTAGAAACCAAGATTAGACATGCAAACCAAAAGACCTTCCACAAAAGAGAAAAACAAGAAAAAGCAGAGCTTTGCATGAAGATGTGCAAATTGATATATTTAGGATTTTGATATTACAAGAGATGATTTTTTTATAAAAGCAATGTATGCAATCCTAATGTTGACCTAAAAGGAAAACCCTAGTGTGCACACTTAATAATTAATCAATTATTAATGTGCCTAAGTTTAGCTCAAGTACCTAAAGAAATAAGTGACTTAATTAATTAACCCATATGATATAATTAATTAAGTGTAATTTAACTTATTACTCCAACACCCCCCTTAAGATGAACTTGGGAAGTAGCTAAAACACTAGAAAAAAAATGCTTGAAAGCAAAGATGGGTCCCGACAACCAAGCCTAATCAGGTACCCATTTACAAATGCAAGAATGAGGTAGAGAAGAAAAACCTAGTGGGACAAAATCCACCTACAATGAGATGACGTGCTGCAAAGAAGCACTAGAAGAACACTGTAGAGTAACACTCGAACCAAAATCTGGCAAGCAAGGAAAGATACTTTTGTCTACTACTGAAATTGGATGGGAGTCACTGATTGACTCAAGGAATCATGAAAAAAGCAATAGAAGACCCGATGCCTCAGAACACTCAAAAAATCTAAACGGGAACAACCCTGGAATCTATGAAGCATCAATTGATTATTGAATGATGTGGTACTGAAATGAAGTGCAAAGATGCAAGTTGCACTCTCCCAACTGCCAAAACATCCAATTAATCTCCAAAAAAACCATTGGGACAAATATGGAATAACAATAAACCTGGGATAGATACAAAAAAAAATGTATGGATAGAAGCATAGATCTGCTCAATACCTTTCCAACACCATAAAGATAGTGAAAATAAGAGATCGTGGAAAAACGTTATGAGCTCGGAAGCATAAAATAAAAATATGACTTCAAACAGAAATAAATATAGCTAAAAGAATAATAATTGAAAAATAAACTACACCATAGGAAAGTGCTCGGAACCATCTTTCCGGTGATATCTCGTTTGCCCGATTTCGATATCGTATGCCCAAGTTATGCCAAAAAGAAAAAAAACTGCTCCTTTAGAACAAACTGGGGTTAGGAGGGGGCAAAAGAGGTGTTGTACGGTCGTTGAAATCAATGGTTCATGAGCATAAATTTCACGGCCATCCGGCCGTCGCCATAGAAAATCGCCCCCCCTGCAAAAAATTTGATGGCTATCGGACAGGCCCTTGGTTCTCCATAGGACTGCGGGTGTGTTGGAAGGCCGATTGGGGGCTGGGCGCATAGTGCCCCGTTGCCCATATGACTGACGGTCTATGCAAAGGGGGCCCGGTGAGGGCTGAGCTCTAGCTAGCGACACTAGTAGGGGGAGCCACCAGCGGTGGCGACAAATCGGTGGAGTCTCCTTCTGTGCGGGTGGCGCTATTTTTAATGCATTTTTTTTTTCAAAAATGCCTCGAAACGCATGCCAGGGAGGCCGTGGCATTACTTTTTAGCCTTAGAAAAACCAACTTCACAAAAATCAATGATGTGACAGGCATTCTTAGGGTTTTTGGCCGTTGCAAACGCAATGGTGACCTTTGTTTGTGCTGAAAGTGCCCAAAAAAATCAGCTACCTCTAGAGCTTGCAAAAAATCACCGAGCTTGAAACCATCACAGATCTGGTAGATGATGACCAAAATCTGCAAAATGAAAGTCAATCCTGAATTTTTCAAGCACTCTGAATCCAATGGTGAAGCCTAATCTGATCCAAGATGCCACATAGATAAACTTCAAGGCATAAAATCCTCGAGGAACCCCAAACAAACTCTGCAATGATTTTCTCCAGAATTTGAGAAGGGGTTGCATGTCAAGGCTCTAATACCATGTTAGAAACCAAGATAAGACATGCAAACCAAAAATCCTTCCACAAAAGAGAAAAAAAAGAAAAATTAGAGCTTCGCATGAAGATGTGCAAATTGATATTTTCAAAATTTTGATATTACAAGAGATGATTTACTTTATAAAAGCAATGTATGCAACCCTAATGTTGATCTAAAAGGGAAACCCTTGTGTGCACACTTAATAATTAATCAATTATTAATGTGCCTAAGTTTAGCTTAAGTACCTAAAGGAATAAGTGACTTAATTAATTAACCAATATGATATAATTAATTAAGTGTAATAACTTATTACTCCAACAAGAACAATGATGAGAGTTCTAGAATAAAAAAGAGAAAGTCACATAGATTCTCTAGATAAACCGACAAGCTCTCGACCAAAGGATGACAACATAGAATATGGGTGACAGCATGGCACACTGGCATCTCGTATGGACCAAAGAACAAGAATGTCACAAAAAATGGCAAAGTGATTGCTAGCAATCTGATTGCTAAGAACTTCTAGAAAGTGATAAAGCTGAAATAGACTGAAAGAGAAATGATAAAGACAAGAAGGGAAAGGAAATAATTACAATTGTGCAAGTGATGAAGCCTCTTGCATGTGAATGTATTCAATACCTGCACACAAGAGAGAAAATTTTTTGAGGCTATGTAGGGGTTTGCCTCAATCAAACCCCCATTTTGGTGTTCCCACCTCCATGGACAACTAGATAGATAGAGAGAAAAGTAGGAAATGAAGTAAAAAGAATTAAATAATTACAATTTTTTTTTATGCTACTCAACCAAATAATAGAGAATATGAGTGAGGAGCTTACCACCTCCACCCAAATTTCCCAAGGCTAGTGGGGGAGAAAATGAGAGGAACTCAAGCCTCTATTGCAATGGTGCTACCCTACACTTGCTCTATTGATGTGATGGAGTGTTGATGTTACTGCTATGAAGTGTAAAGTGTTTCTTGAGAGCTAGAATAGATGCTTAGAATTCTTCTAGAAGTTGTAGAAGCTATAGAAGGGATGTGAAAAAATAGGATTGTGAAGAGGTAAAAGAGGGCTCCAAGAGGGCTTGAAGGGATCCGAAAATGAATGAAGAAGAGGTCAATTTGAAGAAGGAGATGAAGGAAATGGCCATATTCGGGTCGTTTGGCTGAAGATGGCATTACAAGATGACTCCCAATGGGAATTGTAATGCCTTTGCAAGCTCGAGATGTAGGAATCTGTCAGGGATGTAAGCACGCCACGTCAATGTTTGTGCCATACATGGGTGTCCTAGACAATTATTCCTTTGTCGATGCACAAAACATGTGCCAAATGGAATGACGACAGTGAGCTTATGTGGAATTAAGCCTCTAAATTTGGTTTTCTAAAGTGAGGAAGGGTAAAAGGGGAATTTGTGCAAGGGGTGCAAATTCACTCCTATACATTTTTCCCCCACTTTAGCAAGAATGAATACTGATGAGTGCTTTGGGAAAGTAGATTAAAGAAGTAGTAGGGTTAGAAAAGTATACCTAAACCATTGAGGAAGCATACCGCGATCTAATGAGCCTGAGAGTGTAGGGTGAAAAGAGGACTTCATAGTTCTATGGAACTATGAAGTTGAAGAAAGAGCATATACTTAGGATGAAGAAGATGTTGATATTCGTTCCGGTATATACAATTGAGAAGAGAAAGATTGAAATGAATGCCTCGCTCGAGGAGGAAAACCCATATCATAAAGTAAAAGTGATAAAAGCAATCCCCGCTTGAGGAATAAAACCCATATCACAGAGAAAAAGTGATAAAAGTAATCTCCACTCAAGGAGGAAAACTCATATCACAAAATAATGATGTAAAGGAGATCTACAGGTTCTCAGTCCTATAGATAAAGTAAGCAAATAGTCAAACAAACCATCGTCAAGTTTGAAGACTTTCAAAGGGGTCCCTCGGGGACCCTTTAAAAGGAAGAGGGGTCCACTCAAGGGACACACTGTTTGAAAGAAAGTTCTAGTTGGGATACCCCAAAGATAGACGTGAAGATATGAAATAGGTCTAGTCAGGTTGTCCTCAAGCTAGATGCCAAGATGTAAAGTATGTCTAGTCAGGTTGCCTTGAGCTAGACGCAAAGATGTGAGACCAATCTAGTTAGGCTACCCCCAAGCTAGAAGCCATAGAAGTTTTGTAAGATAAAATCTTTCGAAGGGGTCCCTTGGGAACCCGGTGTAGAAAGAGGGTCCACTCAAGGGACACTCAAATTGAAAGATAGCAAAGAGAAGGGGTCCTTAAGAAGGATGTGCATCTCTAGAATGAGTTATCACTACCCCCAACATATAGGGGAGGAGAACCATGCAAGATATTTAGAACATGCAGGATAGAGGTAAACCTCGATATCACTTGTCATACGAAGAAAAGGTAGGTGCATCAGAATGCACCGAAATCATGAAGTTGTTGTATTTTTTCCTTCAAGGCCTTATATTCACTTGTGGAACGGCCAGGAACATGATGGTATGCACAAAAATAATGTTTTTCTTTATCAAGTTTGTGATATTTCTTGTGTATAGGAGGAGGAAGGGTAATTAAGCGGGCTTTAAGAAGCCACAACAAAATACACTCTTGATCAGACAAAGGATGAGGAGCATGAAGCAACCCTTTCTCTTATGGAGAAACTTTTGACTACTCACAAGAAGAAGAGGACACGAAGATATGAGATATATTAGGAGTATCTCCATAGAGAGCATTACACCTCACATTCACATTACCCCGCGATGGAGAAGATTAACCATCTTTTATAGCGAGTGTGGATGATGCTATCCGAAGGTCTAAGTGGATCAGGTCAAGTTTACATACTCCAATGAAGGATTTCGTAAAGTCTAGAGAACCCCAATCATCACCAAGACATGCATTCTCCCAAGAAAAGGTGGAAGGAGTAGACTTAAGATTTCTCAATTCAGAAGGATCTTATTTAGGGACATTTATCTCAAGAGTATCTTTTGTAGTAGGTATTGCTAGAGTAAACATTGATACATTGGAATACACTGAATGGATAAGAGTAGGCACAATCGAAACTTGGCCGACAACTGCCATCTCACATAAGTGCATAGCATCAGGGTCAACCTTGACTATGATTACTTGATTATTACAAATGAACTTAATTGATTTATGCAAGGTAGATGGGACTACACCATAACATGAATCCATGGTCTACCAAGAAGAATGTTATAAGGTAGATTTTTTGACATAACATATAGTAGAGTGGGTACAATAATAGGTCCAAGCTGCAAAGGTAATACTATCGTGCCTAGAGCTTGTCTCCCAACATTATTGAGCCCATGAATAATAATAAAAGAAGCATTAAGAGAAGATGAATCAATATTAATCTTAGTCAATAGATCAATACTGCATACATTAAGTGTCGAACCAATATCAATGAGAGTACATCTAATGCCAATTTTATTAATGTTAACTATGATCATTAGAGGTTCTGCTTGCTTCTGTACTTCTAGAGGTGGGAGTTCTTGTGGATAGAATGTAATATTCGTTGAATTTGCATGAATATGAGCTATCAATGCATCAACATCTTCCAGCCTAGAGGAAGAAGGCAAGAGCATATTTTGCAAGGCTTCCTAAAGCATGCCTTGGTAAATCAGAGTAGACTGAAGCAAGTCCCACAATGAAATCTTATCCGGAGTAACCCGAGGTTTCTTGAAAAGATCATGATCACCAGGTGCTTTAGGAGTAGGTTTAGGTTCTTGAGTAAGTCTTAGTTGTTTATTCATTCTAGTATCATAGGTATGGGCTACCACTCTATAAGAGAGGGCCTTAGAAATATCAATGGAATCACTACCAAATGGAACACCATCAATAGAACAAACCCTTTCAGGAGAAGGACTAGCTGGAGTCATGTAAATGACTAGTCTCTTAGGCCTTTGAGGGGCAACAGAGACATAGATTACATTTACAGAATCATCACTAATATTATAACAATTATTCAAAGACATATTCTCAACATTGATCCAAATAGGATCAAATGTCAAAGAAGATTCATCATGTGCCAATGCATCATCTTCAGAGGAGAGTGCATTAGAGTAGATAAGAAATTTTTCATTCACAAATGCAACATCCCTAGAAGAAAGTGCATCGGAATGAGTAGGAGATTCATCATTCACGGATGCATCATCTCTAGGAGAGGGTGCATTAGGATGAAGGGTAGATTCATCATTCACTAATACATAACCTATAGAAGAGAGTGCATTGGAATGAAGAGTAGCTTCATCATTCACTAATGCATCATCCCTAGAGGAGAGTGCATTGGAATGAAGAGAAGGTAGAGTATCATTAAGAAAGGTATCAATGATCTCATCTTCTTGCAAGAAGATATACTTTGAAGCAAGAGGAATCTCATGAGAGGGATCAAAGACACTAAGTGAAATTGCTAAATCCAAGTCACTATCACATGCATGAAATGGAACATCATTAATATTTTGAACAAAATTAGATACTGAACTAATAAAAGAAGATATTAAATTCATTACAATTTTTTAGTATTTTCTATGTTCTAATAATTTGCATTTTCAAGGTGTTCGGGGTGGAATTTGAGGTCAGAACTTGCATCGGTCCCTAAAAGTCAACTACCAAAGGCAATAGTATATTAGGGGCTGAACTAGTTCTCTAGGAGACCTTTCGAATGGTGCAAATGGTTTTGAATTTTGAGCACCGAGTCAAAAGTTATGACCCCATCAAGTAGGGGTAAATAAATTACTAGTTTTTGAAAAAGACATTCACATGAGGCTCACCAAAATGTAGATAAGGGGGATTCACTACTCACAAGTTATCTTCAGTTAGATAGCCTCATGGGGAAAACTACCCTAAACTACCTTAAAGAACAACGACGAGAGTTGTAGAATCAGAAAGAGCAAGTCATAGAGATTCTCTGGACAAACCAACAAGCTCTCAACCAAAGGATGACAATGCAGAATACAGGCAACAACGCGGTGCGCTGAGATGTTGTACGGACCATAAAATAAGAATGTCACAAAAAATGGAAAAGTGATTGCTAGCAATCTAACTACTAAGAACTTCTAGAAAGTGATAAAGCTGAAATAGACTGAAATGGAAATGATAAAGACAAGGAGAAGAAGGGAAATGAAATACTTACAACTGCGCAAGTGATGAAGCCTCTAGCATGTGAATGTCTTCAATACCTACACACAAGAGACATAGAGAAATTGTTGGGTTTGTATAGGGTTTTCCCTCAGTCAAACCCCCATTTTGGTGTTCCCACCTCCATGGATAGCTGGATAGATAGAGAGAAAAGTAGGACATGAAGTAAAATGCACTAAAGCACTACAAAATAGTGTTATGCTACTCAACCAAATAATAAAGAAGATGAGTGAGGATCTTACCACCTCTACCCAAAGCACTGAAGGCTAGTGGGGGAGAAAATGAGAGGAACTCAAGCCTCTGTTGCAATGGTGTTATCCTACACTTGCTCTATTGAAGTGATGGAGTGTTTCTTGAGAGCTAGATTGGATGCTTAGAATGCTTGTAGAAGTTGTAAAAGGGATGTGAAGGAAGAGGATTGTGAAGAGCTAAAAGAGGGCTCTAAGAGAGTTTGAAGGGATCCAAATATGAATGAAGAAGAGGTCAATTTGAAGAAGGAGATAGAGGAAAGGGCCATATTCGGGTCGGTTAGCCAAAGAGGGTGTTACAAGATGACTCCCAATGGGAATTGTAACACCTCTATAGTCTCCAGACTCGAGAATCTATTAGGGACGTAAGCATGACACATGGGCATTTGTGCACGGTGCAGGTGCCCTAGACAATTATTCCTCTTCTGACAAACAAAATGGGCGCCACGTGGAACGAAGGTAGCAAGATTATGTTGAATTAAGCATCCAAAATTGATTTTCTAAAGTGAGGAAGGGTAAAAGGGGAATTTGTGTAAGGGGTGCAAATTCACTCCTATACAGATACATGTATAAGTGACACAACTTCCATGAAAAGTTTTCAAATAACCTCTGATGAGGTAAAAAAAACCTCATCATAATAAAATAAAAAAATCTTATTCTTACAAGTTCAATCCTAAGTCTGTGCCAATTTAATAAACTTTAGGAGAAATAATTTTTTATTTTTAAAGAAAATTATGCAAACTTTATTTCTTATGATCAATTGAGGAAATTTTCCAATACAGGTTTAATGGGTTGACTTGAGTGTTCTTGTAGGGAATAATCAGTCATCTAGCAACTGTTACAAAATGTTGAGCCAACACACACCTTAAATATGATGAAAGATAGATGTTGTGAACCTCCTCCTGAATCTCAGGCTGATGAACCGAAGATTTAGTTATTGTCTATTTAATTTTTGTTACCAAAAAATTCATGGCTCGTCTCGAGCCTTCTCTACATTTATGAGTTTTAAAGACATGGAAGTTAGTTAAAGTTCTTAAAAGACTTTTTCAATGGCTATCCATGCCATCTGGAATCTAGGATCTAGTTATAAGTTTTTCTATAAGAATGTAATTTCAAAATGGATGAATATGATTGAATATTAATGTTATGTTGTTTATATGATTTTTGAATACTGATGAATGAAAGAACCTTCTTATGTCAATTGCTAAGTTGTTGAACCATGGATGATAACTGTTTATAATGGAAGGACTCCAAAACCTGTAGTTTATGTGATTTGAGAACGAAGTGTTGACCCACGAGCTGCTCACTCGAGGGGAGTTAGTTTAAATAGATAAGTACTTGCTATTATGTTGTTTTAGTTGTTACATAAATAACTATTTAGTAGGAAGTATTTAAGTCTGTTAAGAGTTGAGTCTGAAGTTTCGAAGCACCATTGTTTTTTTAGTATGAGTTATTCTTCATAGTTGTTAGAATCTTTTACTGTTTAAGAAAATGTTTTATAGTTTGTTTACTTACTTTTCCACTTCCGTAGTTTATCAGTTATTTAGTTTTCTTATCTTATGCTTTCTAGTTTAGTTATGATGCTTTCTAAATTATTTATCTTATGCTTTCTAGTTTAAGTATTTCCAGTTTTCCTAGAATATTTTTTTTTCCAAATAAGAAGTCAAATGGCCTTAGACTAAAATGGATTTCAGTAGTTTAAAGAAAAACATAAAATATAAGATGAGTTATCTGAATTATCTTCTTTTGCAAATTGCCTTGGACACTGCCCGGTCGACTAATTGACATTCTATATTCTAAAGTAGTAGGACCTGACAACAACCTATCAACCTCATTCATATCCAACTCTATTTTTACTCATTCCTTGGAATTCGTAGCATCCTTCAATTTCACATATTTCCTACCTTGTGTGAGAGACAGTTTTTGGAAGTTACTTATTTCATATACAATTGTGAAAATCAACTTTAAAGTTTTAAATTTTAAATTGAAAATCCAGCCTATGTATTTTCCCCCCACATAGTTTTTAAGTGACAACTTAAATGACAAAACAAACTATTTAAACCGATAAAGTTGTATTTAAGGACCAAACTTAAGTCAGTTAAACATTTAGCAAATCTATGAATTTCTTGTACCTCTTGTAAACATTAAGGAGACTAAGAATAGCCATCTAGTGATGTAAGAATGCCAACAGGATTCTAGGATATACTATATGACTTCTTGTTGTCCTTGATTGTTGCTCAAAGTTGAAATTAGAATCCTTATTTGCATGTTTGATTGAAGGGTATAATTATCCTATAACATGCAAAATTTGAATTGTGCAACCAAGTTTTTATGCTAGTCTAGTAGTAGAGTTGAACAATATTCAAGAATGAAAAGTATTATAAATCTAGTCTACATATAAAAATTTGATCCACAAGTGTGAGGTCGATTTTAGAAATGTGCAATGTAAATATATATTTGTAAAAGTGATCAAAATAGAAAAATACGAATTTTATTGATTTCAATATATGTGATTGAGATATCTTAATTATTAATTACAAGTATGAATTAGCTCTATACACTTAACAACTTTATTCCTACATCAAACTAGAAACTAAATATCTGTTTTTATTTCTTCAAATTATATAATTTATTATATTATCATTGTCAACTCTAACTCTTATTCTTAAAATGTTTATTTATCAACAATAATTTAATTAATTTATACAACATAAATATAATTTCTATGTATATTCTGAAATGAATTTAAATTTAATCATATAAGAATGTTGCCTTCCAATATTTTGGAACCATTATCAAAATGAAGAAGCAAATGAATTTAATCATTACAGACGTCAGTTCCACTACACAGATATGGAAAAGTAGAGAAAAAATAGAAAATAAAGATAGCGAATCCTATGAATATAATCACATACTTTTACTCTCTCAAAGATAAATGATAAGAAAGCCATGAGAATTTGTTGCCACCATTGCAGTCAATTCATACAAAATGAAAATGAAGTTCGAAATCTCTTATTCAAAAACAAAAACCAATAAATTTTGTTCAAAGTGGCAGATTAAATTATTACAAGTGCATCAATAAAGTATTAGAGATTCTATTGAAGTGCCCTGATGTAAATATGCATCCATTAAATTGGGTTCATCATTACTTGTTTCATTTATGGAGCATCCACTTAAGTATCAATTATGTTGGAGTTGAATTTATTTGTTACTATTTTTTAAAAACATTGTTTTAAAATTATTAGTTTAAATATATATTTTAAATCTAACATTGATCATATAGTATTTATTTTAAATTTAAATTAATGAAATTGAAAATAATATAAAATATCTTATCTCTTTTTCATATATACCAAATTCTTAATTCAATTTATTTTCAATTTAACAAGTTGTGAATGCAAGTCTACATTGATTTATGTAAAAGAAGTGTTTTTATTAGTGTCATATGTATGGCTAATATAAAGTCTTTGTCCTTTTTATTTTTCACAATTCTAATAGTGGTTGTTAATGGAGATGGATAATGTGAAAATATCCCTATTGAAAGAACAACCATAATAGTAGAACCTTGTGCTCAAGGAACACAATATAAGATTATATGTGTTTCATTGGGATGTTATGACACTATCATCAACCTATACACTAACAATGAAGGATCTACCTACCACTCCTATGTAAAGTCATTCTAGGAGAAAAGCTACATGTCTCATGTGAAATAAATAATTATCTAGTAATATTGATCTATTTATACCATCATGCCCAATAAAATAAATGTTCTTTGTGATTACATCTACTACATAGGAATTTTTTTTTATTAACAACATATCCTATGCAAGATTCAAAGCTATGATCCCTACATTGCACCCTATTCCTCCTTAGTTGAAGTTTAGAATGTTACCTCTCATGCATATTTTTGGAGCTCACATTGTGATGTAGGTTTCAAAGATTCAAATCAAGCATTCAAGTCAAATTTCAAGCATCAAGATCCACGTTTATTGAAGCCATTTCATGCAAGATCAATATCAACATTTTAGTATTTTTGAAAGGTAGAAAATGGCACGCTCCTATGTTTAGGGTATAGGATGAAAATTTTGTTTGTGTTTCATTCAAGGATACCCTAGAGATCTCAATCAAAGGATGGAACGAGAGAAAGAGTTCTACAATAGGGTGTCCTAGGGGTGTGATTAAAGGCTAAAAAGTGGTTCACCACCAAGCTAGGGCTTGGAAAGACAAGTAACAAGAAAGACATAATGATGAATCCTAATGATGTGCAAAGCTTAAATGAATGACCTAAAACTAAATGCAAATCAGAAAAATAAATTGATAAAACATAGAGGTTCACCTAGAAACCTATAGAAGCTCAAAGCAAGGTCTGAAATGCTGAAAATGTTGATTTTAATGCTCACTAAGACTCGTATGCTAGGCTGGGCAATTTAGTCCCAGATTAGGGCATCTGGGTAGGAACAAAAATCTAGCAGTGACAAGTCTAGAACTTTTGAAATCTGGAAAAAGCTAGGTGTATTGGGACTCCGATGCCACAAGTGGTGTATCAGTCTCATTTTCTTGTAAAGTGTTCTGTTTTGTCACAAAGTGTCCCAGGAGGAGAATTTTGAAGTGAAACTCTGTGAGGCTCTAAAGATGGATTAAATAAGCACTTTCCCACTTATTTCATGCAAATAGGTTGGATATCTTTCTCTAGATTTGATTATTTGTGAGTCTTGATAAATTTTCATGACAACTTTGACAACTTTTTCAACTTTGTCATTTTGGCTCTTTTGAAGGCTTCAAATCCACTTTTTCTTCAACCTACGAACCTACAATTATGCAAAGAGAAGAAAAGTGTTTTTTTTTTAGGGAATGGGGCTTTACCTTTTTCAAACCCAGTTTAGGTAATTAAACCTTAATGAGAAATGAAGCATGAATGAAATGAAATATGAAACATAATATGAAATGATAGAACCTTGCTTGAAACCTTGTAGATCTACAAAAAATCATGAAGTGGCCTTAATGGATGTAGATCTTGATCTTGAATTATATGTAGAACAATGCTTAACTTAGATCTTGAATGCTACATCATAACAATAGCTCAACAAAATGTTTCATGCCTTATTCCTTTGACATGATGATGGATCTTGAATTGCTGCAACAAATGATGAAGAAGTATGCCCTTAAATGCCTTAGAAATGCTCTTGAATACTCTATTATTCTCTTGTGAAGTATTAGGATACTTGAATCTTGACTAATTAGGTTGATATCATGAATTCTTAGTGAAATAATGATTTTAATCCTTGTATATTAAGGCAAACTATCTAACTTACCATTTATTAGATCCCAGATGTCAAAATTCATGAAATTTGAATTCAAAACCTTGATTTCCTATTGAAAACCCTAAAAAGCAGCCAAATGGGACTCATACACTAGTTGTGGCATATGGTTCCCATTTGGGTGGGACTCATCTACCTAAAATGGCATATGTCCATCCCACCAAGCCTTTTTGGATAGAGGAAATGTCGAGGAGTTGAGATATTAAGCATATTTGGTGATTATGTTGGGATCTCAATTGAAATAAGCTTCAGGATGCATAATAATGGGTCTTAGGGGCCTATTAATGATGATATGAATGTGATAAATGCAATAGGGCCCAAAAATTAATGTAAATTTGTAAATAAATACAGTTTACAACACTAAATTAAGGAAAAATTAGGTCTACTTAATTTTAAAAGGCCCTAAATCTAATGTGAATGTGTAAAATACATTACAACACTAGATGAAGGTGAAAATAGGCTCATTTTAATGTTAATCATTCCTAAATTAAGTGTGAAATTGTACCATTTCTAAGAGCATGCAATTTTCTACACTATATTTAGCCCCCACTTTAATGAGAGGAGGAACTTGCTTCAAACACACTAAAGTAGACATTCAATAGGGGTCCAAGTGTAGCAATGTAGATGGTCTAGGATGACAAAGATCAAAGGAGGTGGCCAAGCCCCTAGGATCCAAGATCTTATGTAAATAAAAAAAATGCAAAGGGACACACACAAGGTGTATGATATGTAGCAAAACAAGATACACAAACATGCAATTTCAAAGACATAAAGATGAAAGAAAAAGAAATAAAAGGTGGATTAAGCTTTGAATGTTTGTTCCACATGTTGTGAATTGGATCTAAGTTGTTTGTCCAAAAAAGCACACTCACTCTAAGGAAAAGAAACTTCAAGTTGTCCAGTGGGTGAGTATCCAAAAAGGGTGGCTTACAAGTGGAACACTATGCCCACTATACAAATCAAATTCATGCTCACCAGGGCTAGTGGAACCTTAGACCATCCACTAGGTGAGCCCCCAATGAGACACATACATAAATTTCTAGTATGCCCTCACACGAAAAATAAAGTGGCTTTGGGATAGTCACGCCTAAGTTTGGATCCCATACATACAACCAAATCAAAGCTATACCTTCTGATAACTTTGATAAGGCACCACACAACAATGAACTTCAAGATTCATGAGGCAAGCATAGATTCCTATGCTTAAGACCCATGAAAAAATAGGATGGCTCCATAGGAAAGCAAAATGTGTTATGCAAGGTGGCCATATAAAAAATATTGTAAATGTAAAATACTGTAAGGTATGTTGAAAGGGATTTTTCTTAGTTCATGTAAGGTCTCTTCTTAGGTAACATTGTGCTTAATATCTCCAAGAGAGGATAATTCAAAGAAATATCATGCTCTTGGAGGATATCAAGCCCAATGACACCACCAAAAACATGGCACATCACAATAATTAAGAAAATCACACATTGAAACATGATTTGCGATGTATAGCCCCACTTTGAAGTGATTGCTAACATCGTTTCTGTGAGAAATTTCCTTTAAAGTAGAAGAAGACATGAGAGATTATTCAGAAAGCCCTATGCCAAGTAATATGTTTCTAAATGAAGCTATGTCATGAATAAGGGATTTCCCCCAAAACTTAGTACATTACATACAAGCCGACTTAAGGCATGTCGTCCACATCCCAATATTTCTCGTATATGTACATGGAAGGTGGCCAAATAGCCAAAGGAGACACCGACAAGTACCATATATGAGGACAAGGCTTCCTAACCTCCTTGCCCCCAATGAGTGTAGAACAAGGATGAGCCAAGATGATTGATGAGAAACATGCTAGAGTGAAAATCAATATCAATTAGAGGAATTAGGTGCTCCACATAAGGAAGAGAACCAAACTCCTTAATATGTTGGATTTTACTACATAAAATCGTACATTCATTAGTAGAGTGACCATGAACTCTATGATATGCACAAAATGAACTTTTGTAGTAAATTTTCTTTCATGTTCTTGGAGGGAGAGATATCAAATGATCTTGGAGGATTCTCAACAAGATACCCTCTTGATCAATAGTAGAAGATGTTCCTTTATTTTGTGAGAAAGATATCTCTTTCTTAGTACAAGGTTTCATCCCTACACAAGACTCTTTAGATGGTGAGATTTTGTACCCTTCTTTAAAGGAAGGTGTAAAACCTAACAAATTTGAATCATTGTGTTTTAAATTTTGACATTGATAGTAAGTGAAGATTTATTTTCTTCTTTCATTTCTTGAAAAGAGTAATAATCAAGACCACTAGTGTCTATCAATTCAGGATGCACAAATGATAAGGGTGGATTAGAATAATATTATGTAAGAGTGTTGATATTAAGTGAAGGCTTGCTTGTTTCTTTTGAGGGGAAATAACCAAGACCACTAGTCTTTTCTTGCATGTGAGGATCTATAGGGACACATATATATTGTTCTCTAGCACCACATCCTTTTCCACTATATCCAAGTTGTTTCATGAGTTCATAAATTATTCCATAAATCTTTTTCATTTCTTTTGGATTTGGTGGTTGTTCAAAGTCAAGTTCATCAAAGTTTTTTGTTTCTTGTAAAGTGTTTGAGGTGGATGCTTTCGAAGGGTCTTACAAATTTTATGTTGAAATTACCACTTTTTGTTTTCCCTTTTTAGAGTCTTTTTTTTATGATCTTCTATTCTCTCATGAATGATGTGAAATCTAAGGAACCCCAATTATCTTCTAAGAATTTCGTAACTTCCTCAATGTGTTTTTATTTTTCTTTCTATTGTATAGGTTCTACTTGTGTAGTTGGTGTCAATTTTTTCAAAGGATTTTCCTTATTTTTATCAATGTTTAAACAATTGTTTGGTTCAGGGTTAGCTTCGAGTTTATACACTATGTTGTTGTAGACATACTTCATTATACGATGAAGGGTAGAAGGCAACCCATTCACTGCATGAATCCATGGTCTTCTTAAAGGAATATTATATGATATAGATAACGAGGCATAAAATGGATTGGTGTTTCTAATGTGGCCTTTCTAGCTGTAATAGGTAAAGTGATCACACCAAGTGGTTATTTTCCTACATTGTCAAATCCCTTACTAGATAAAGAATCAAGTTGAATTTTTGATTTATCCATGCCAAGACTATCCAAAAGGGTTACACTACACACATTAAGGGTGGGGCCATTTCAACAAGTGTTATTTTTATTCCCAACCTATTATAGATAGCTATTATCATAAAGGCATAATTTTGTTTCTACACTTGTAAAGGAGGAAGCTGAATTTGGTGGAAAACAATGTCAAAATTGATTTCTTGAATCATGGATGCTATGTCATTTGGTTGCACATTAGAAGGTATAGGAACTTGTTGTAAAGAACTTTAAATCATTTTATGATAATGAGAGTGGGCTTGAATAAGGTTCCATAAGGATATCTTAGTAGGAGTATTCTTAAATTGTTCAATGGGATCATACTCCTTTCCACTATGTAAAGGAAAATGAGGAGGACTAGGTAAGATAGGTTGAGGTAAGGCGAGGGATGTTGATTGTGTTTGTATTGGTTTTGGAAATTTTCTAGTGTTGTATGTATGAGAAATGGTGTTATAACTTGATTTTTGCAAAATATTATTCTTAGGTGGGTAACAGATAAGTTTAGGTTTTTTTGAGTTTTTGGTGATTATGATGGTGGGTAAAGAATTAGAGGATTATTAGGATGTACCACAAGGTATGTAGGAGGTCCATTAATCAAGGTGGATATAATGGACACTTGTGAATTCATAACCTCAACGATTTTGGTTTGATGTGTTTCTAATGAAGGGCAGTCTAGTGTTATCTTTTTACCATCATCTAAGAAAGAAATATGTGTGTCAATTCTCTCATTCTACTCCACCATGATGTATTCCCTAGTAGAAAATATTTTAGGATAAATAAAAACTATATGTTCATGACATTCAAAGGTTGGTTAGATTCTAAAATGACTTCATCGTAAGTAAGGGAGTTATCAATGATTGGATTATCTTGTTTGCCAATGATGGTATTCTCTTGTTCAACAATGTTTTCCCCAGGAGAATGGAGGAAACTAAGATTCTCATGACTTTCATCAATTGGGTTTTCTAATATCAAAGTATCTTGTTAACAAATATGAGAGAAACTACAAGAAGAAAAAAGGTGATTGTCAAGATTGTCCATAATTTCATTACTTTGTCCCATAATGTCTTCCAAAATAGGATAGGTAGGGGAAGAAACATAATGAGAGTTTTCATAGATCTTAAAGGTTTTATCATCTTGTAGAGAAGGGGGATTCGCTACTCATGAGTATCTTTATTCTCAAGAGAATCCCAAGGGGTGAAATACCCTAAAATACCTCAAAAAACAAAATGAGAATTCTAGAATCAAAATGAGTGAGTCACAAAAATATTTTGGAAAAATTGATGAATTATCGGCCAAAGGATGATAGCGTAGGACAAGGAAGATAATATGACACAATGGAGTCCTAGAGGTGCATTGGAATATCATATAGACCGAAAGTCAAGAATATCTTATAAAACAACTTAGTGGCTACTTCTACTCTGACTGTTAATAACTTCTAGAATGTAGGAAAGTAATAGAATGTAGTAGGACTGAAATAAAGAAGTATAAATGATAAAGTTAAAGAGGATAAGAGATAGATAATTCTCATAGAAATCCAAGTAATGAAGCCTCAAACACATGAATATCTTCAATACCTAAATATGTAGTATTTGGAGAAAATGTTGGGGATATATAGGGGTTTTCCTCAATAAAACCCTCATTTTGGTGTTCCCACCTTCACAAATAGCTAGATTGATAGAGAAAGTGAACAAAGTAAGCAAATATGAAGTGATGAAATAAATTCCCACTCAAGAAGGAGAACTTGTATCATGAGATAGAGATGTTATATATTGGGGATGTGATAAGTCCTAATATGCTCGCAAGCACAATATAAGAGAGATATCAGCTGTAAGGCCTTAAGGAACCCAATGAGGGAGACAAAGAGATATTTGCAAGAGCTAAGAGAGATGTATCGAGAAATGTCAGAGCATGAGAGTGCTACTATATTAAGTTCTAGAGAGTTGTGTGAACAAGATGGAAAGACAAAGAGAAGAAAATTCTATAGCCAAATCTAGAGAGAATCCAAAATCCCAAATGAATTGGAAAGATAGGATTTAAAGAGAGAAGAATTGGGAAAAGAAGCTTCTTGAGCGATTACAAGGCATCTTGGGCCGTTACCACCTATAGAATTAGCTGAAAAGTGGAAAATATGCTCAAAAATGGTCATTTGAATGTTGAAATGTCATAGGACGCTAGCATGGTACGCTAGTGTCCAAACACATCATGCTACAAAATGATGAGAATGGGAAAACACAAGGTTTGATGTAGAGCTAGTGCGTGAAGGTGGTTGTTGAAAAGGGGTCCTGAGCATCTCGAGTGGAAAAAGGCTAATGCAAGGGCTAAAATGAGCCTACACAAGATGCTAATGGAGTGGACACTAAAGTGGATACAAGAATGTATGTGAAATTACAAGGGGTGCAATTTTACTCTGTTACACATCTAACACCAACATCTCCTCTTCATTTACAATTATATCCTCTTTCATATTGTCAAAAGAGGGGAGATGTTGGGGGATGAATGTAGACTAATTGATGTGTTTTTTAGGTAGGTTTAAATTTTCTCTTGTTATTTTATGTGATAATCATGATTACCTATGGTTGTGTCCTCTTGTTTGGAAATCTCTTGCCCAATAAGAGAGGTAGGAGGAGAGAAACAACTAGGACTCCCAAAAATCTCATTGATTGGTTCTTCTAACACCAAAATATCTTCTTCATAGATGGGAGAGATTGGGAGGAGAATGAATATGATTGTTATGATTTTCCAAGGTTGTATTCTCTTTCACTAGACTAATCTCACTCATAGAAGGGATACTAAGAGAGGGATCAATGAAGAAAAAAAAAAGAGGGGAGAAGACTTCATATTCATATGCACATAACAAAAAATTATTACAATACACAACAAGATAAAAAAATAGAACATGAAGAAAGATAACTATAGACTTTTGCAATGAAAACATGATGTAATAATTGTCCTATAAATTTGAAATGCAAAAATGATAAACATGCAAAAGAATAATGAAATTTTCAGATTTAGAAAATAATAATTGATTGATTATGCTATGACACAATCTGAAAATGAAATGTTATAAATACCATTTGAAATTAAGAAATGCATGAAATGAATTGAATTGAGCTAGATCTAACGAAATTCATGTAATAGAAACTCAGCCAACTAAAACAGATAGCTAATGACAACAAACAAAAGTATAAAAAATGATGGTTCTAATGTTGTAAAAGGCAGTTTCAGGTATGATCTGGGATTAATTCATCTAGAGGGGTATATGAATCCAAGTTGGGGTTTTTGGAAGGATCAAATGCTGAAAAATGCATAACACAAAATTCCTAGAAAGTAGGCAAACCACTAGGAATAAATCACCCAGAGAAGCATATGAGTCCTAGATTAGGTTTGTTGCACCAACTTCAACAAATTTTGAGTTGTTTGTAAGTTTTCTAACTTGTATGTTTTGTTGACTATTTGCAATTGTAAAATTTCAATGAAATTGAATGATCGAAGATGAAAAAATGTAACCTATATGCACTTTCACTAATGCAAGATTTAGAAATCCTAGATGCAAATTAACTAATGCAAAACCTAATGAAAAGTCAACGCAAGCAAGATCGAGGATTATGATGCACTCCAAATTAAAAAATAATGTGTTCTAAAGGGTAGGTTCACTAAAATGAAAGGTAGAAAATGGTATGATCCTATGTTTAGGGTATAGGATGATAATTTTCTCCATGTTTCATTCAAGGAAACCCTAGAGATATCAATCAATGGAGGAATGAGAGAAATAGATCTACAATAGGGTGTCCTAAGGGAGTGATTAAAGGATAAAAAGGGGTTCACCACCAAGATAAGGCTCAAAAAGACAAGTAACATGCAAGAACTAATGATGAATCCTAATGATATGTAAAGCTTAAATAAATGACCTAAAAATGAATGCAAAGAGAAGACACGAAGGTGCACCTAGAAACCTATAGAAGCTGAAAGAAAGGTTTGAAATGTTGAGAATGTTGATTTTAATGCTCACTAGGACTCATATGCTAGGTTGGGCGATTTAGTCCCAAATTAGGGTTTCTAGATAGGAACAAAAAACTAGCAGTGACGAGTTTGGTTATCTTGAAATCTTAAAAAACCATGTACTGGGACTCATACACCACAAGTGGCATATCAGTCTCATTGTTGTGAAGTGTCCCGTTTTGTTGCAAAGTGTCCCAGGAGAAGAATTTTGAAGTTAAACTTTGTGAGCCTCTGAAGATGGATTAAATCAGAAATTTCCACTAATTTCATGAAAATAAGTTGCATATCTTTATCTAGATTTGATTTTTTGTGTGTCTTGACAATTTTTTATGATAGCTTTGACAAATTTTACAAATTTGTCTTTTTGGCACTCTTGAAGGCTTCAAATCCACTTTTTCTTCAACCTACGAACCTGCAATTGCAAAAAGAGAGAGAAAAGGTTTTATTTTGTTAGGGAATGAGGTTTTACCTTGGTCAAACCCCATTTAGGTGATTAAACTTTAATGATAAATGAAGTATGAATGAAATGAAACATGAAACATAAGATGAAATGATAGAATATTTCTTGAAAATTTCTAGATCTACAAACAAGCTTGAAGTGGCCTCAATGGATGTAGATATTGATCTTGAATTAGATGTAGAATAATACTTAACTTGGATCTTGAATGATACATCACAACACTAGCTCAACATGTTTGATGGCTTATACCTTTGACATGATGATGGATCTTGATTTTTTTCAATAAATGATGAAGAAATCTACCCTTGAATGCCTTAGAAATGCTCTTGAATACTCTATGATTCTCTTATTAAGTCTTAGGATGCTTGAATCTTGATTTCTTAGGTTGATATCATGAATTCTTACTGAAATAATGATTTGAAACCTTGTTTATATAGGAAATCCATCTAACTTACCATTTATTAGATCCCAGCTTTCAACATTCATGAAATTTGAATTCAAAAACTTGATTTCCCATTCAAAACCCTAAAAAGGGGCTGAATGAGACTCATACGCCACTTGTGGCATATAGGTCCCATCTAGGTGGGACTCATATGCCCAAAGTGGCGTATGGGTCCCACTAGGCCTTTTTAAATAGAGGAAATGTCGGGGAGTTGAGATATTAAGCATAATTATTGATTATGTTAGGATCTTGATTGAAATAAGCCTCAAGATGCATAATATTGGGTCTTAGGGCCCTATTAATGATGATATGAAGGTCATAAATGAAAGAGGTCCCAAAATTTAATGTGAAGGTGTAAATAAATACACTTTGTACAATACTAAATTAAGACAAAATTAGGTCTATTTACCTTAAAAGGGCCCTAAATCTAATGTGAATGTGTAAAAAAAATTACAAGACCATATAAAGAGAACATTAGGTTCATTTTAATGTTGATAATTCCCAAATTAAGTGTAAAATTGTACCATCTCCAAGAGCGTACAATTTTCTTAGAACTTGTTAATTCATCATTCCTTTCACATCATTATTTCAATTCAAGTTTTGATTACCCAAATGGGGTTTGACCAAGGCAAACCCCCATTCAACAAAATAAAATAAAATATCTAGATTGTGTTTGTGTTGTAAATTTTAGGTTAGAGAAGGATTGAAGATCTCTTGGAGAGAAAGATTGGAAAAGTTGTCATCAATTCACTGAAACTCACCTATAGATATGATTTCTGACTTTCCAACACTACAAACCAGATCAAACCGAAGCTATAGATTGTCATCAGAGGCTAATAAAAGTTGGTTGAAAACCTTGAGCAAAGACCCATTCACCCATGGGTGGATGAGTCCCAAACATCCTCCTAAAACTTCATTTTGGTGATTGGTACATAGTGTTCTATCCTTCTTAGATCTATAGAAAGTTTTTTGTTTCTATTAATATTGAGCTTTAAATTGTTTTCAAGTTTAAATGAGCATAATTGAGAAGATTTTCTAATTTTTAGTTTTTAATGCAAAAGTGTTGTTTGGTTTGAAACCTTCGTCCTCAAGTATAAGGAAATCAATAGATTTTATCATTGAGTTGACTCGCTTAAGGGCTATAAGTCAATTCTTTGTGTGAATTTCATTTGCAAATGAAATATTGTGAAATAGGGCTACATTTTAAATTGGTGAACCCCCCTTCTGTCCAACCCTATTTTTCTCACCCTATTTCATTTTGGTGAACTTGACTTTGTAAAATAAAATTCTGAAATTTGGAGTTCATTCAAACCCTAGATCTAGGATTTACATTGCATTGCATTGCATTGCATTTATTTGCATCTCATTTAGGGTTCTTAACTTGCACTACTTTACATCTCATTTAGGGTTTTAGGTTTTCTTTTTTCATTCTTTAAAATCTAAGAAATTATTTACACAAGATTACATGATCAAAAACTTAAATTAGGAAATTGAATCAAAATTGCATTTTATATTAGGTTTTTTTCTCTTGTCATTTAGCATCATTTTACACTTGCATTTAGATCTAATTTTCTAAAAATATGAAACTATAACTACATGTTTGCAACCAGAATTTGAAAACCCAAATATCAACTCAAAAATCTATAATTTAATTTTTCAAAACCCTAAAGAAAGACCCATTCACCCATGGGTGAATGAGTCCTTGATCAGGCTTGGTTTGTAAATTTTTGGGCATTAAAAACCCTCAGTGTGCATTTTGTGTTTCTGTATTCATATCCTTGTTTTATTTTCTAGAATTTTTGTTTTCTTAAATCATTTACAATAAAGTTAATTGGTCAATTCAAGTGCATTTCAAAATAAAAAATCAGAATTAAAATACATTCTTTTTTATGTTTTTGCATGGGATAATCAAAAAATTATCTTGTTTAAAATCTAGAAATTACTATCTCTTTAGATTACATTTCTTATTTTTTAGTTTTTGTTGCATTTATCTAGCATCTATTCTCCGTTTTGGGTGCACCTTAGGTTTGTGAAACTTGTATGAGCTTCACAACTTGGTTTCCTATTTCCAATAGTGTCATGAGATGTAGTTTGAGACTCATGTCATCCTACGATACAAAATTCATCATGGATCTTGGGTTTTCCAACTCTTTCACTCCTAGTGTTGACACTAGTCAACCCACTATGGACCATATCCTTGACACTATATTTCCTATGACCTTGTTACCAACAAAAAATATGAGTAATTTTGAATCAATGATTGTTAATGTTCATCAAGAGAACCTAAGAAAAATGGACGAAGAATTGGACAAATTGCAAAACTTTGTGATTTTTGAATACATTGTTGGTATTGTGAATCTTGTCATAGAGAACATGAGGAAAATTATTAAATATGAAAAATGAATAGAAATTTTGTGTAGCTTCTCTTACATAATTAATCGTCACACGAAAAATTATCCTATAAACCCTTTGGTCAAATTCATTGAAGTTCAACCTTGTAAGGGCCTAACCAATATGTCCCTTAACATTTCTTTCTTACAAAATGACACACTTAAACATGCACCCAATGGTTCTCCTTACTTAGTTGGAAGAATGAAAGACAAGCCTACCAATGAGATATTAATTGATTCCGTCCATGTAGAGAATGTGATAACTAGAGAATTCCGGTTTGTGCATGAAATTTATCAAGATAATTATGAACAATTGAAAGTATGAATCAAAACACATAATAGTTTTTCTAGCCCTACAATAGGTTCGATAACTCTTCCTCTACAAGTTGGGCTAAAAAGATTAAATGAATCATTATCCATCATCTCGATGTTAGATCAATTTCATGTGAAGTTAGTCTACCCATGGATTCACTCTATAAAAGCAGACACGTTAGTAGTGCATAAATGTTTAAAGTTTCCACTTGGAAAAGAGATGTTTACTATGCACTATAGTGACTTAAATCCTATGTCTTCTCATAAGAATTTCTCATTGGATTTATTTTGTCTCAAACCTATGGAACCTATTAGACCTTGTGAGGACTTATTTTTCAAATCTTATCAAAATTTTAAGGTAAAGCACATAGCAGAGTTATCCATTAGAAATATGCCTCAATACAAAATTGAGCCTCCTATCCTTGATGAGATAATGATTGAGCCAAAGGCCCTTCCAAGTAACCAAGAAAAAACCATAGAAAATCCTTCACCTATTTCTTATAAGAGACCATGAGATAACCAAATAAGTCCCATTGTGCCTCCTAAAATTAAACAAGTTTATAAAGTTAAAGATAAAGTGGTTGAGCAACCTCCCATGGTTCCTTTTATTCCTTCCTCAGGGGAGGAAAAGAAGCATGTGGTTGATAAAACTACTCCTACATAATCACAACTTGGAAACCAAACAAAGAAATTGAAATGCTAGAGAGCATAGGTGTAGATGTCACGCTATTTCTTGTCCGATACAAGAAAAAAATGAATCAACTCAAAATAAAACAACAAATCAAGCAATGCATGATGATTCTCCAACTTTTTCACAACAATAAAATCATAAATCTCAACCACAACAAGAACAAGAGCGTTCCATGGATATTATCGTTGGACCTTCTATTGTGATTAACTTGGATGATGATGATGAGAATACCAAAATTGATAAGGAAGTGCATAATTAGCTAAATTCATTTTTTTCCTCCTTCATGAGCTTAAATGATATGAACCATGATGATCATCCTAAAAAGAGTGACTCACCACGTGTTGAACTTGGTGATGTTCCTAGTACAACATTTTTTGTCCCTTTGGCTAGTTATCTTCCATTTGCATATGATGAACAATATTGGGATGAGAATGAAATGATAATAGGTTGATGTGCATGTGCCTTACTATTCATTTTTTTATTTTCTTTTCATGTTCTTTTTGTGTGATTTCATGTGCATAGTGTGATCCCTCGTATCATTCTGTTTGCAACATCTTTATGTTCAACCTTATATTTGTACCTACATTTTTCTATATGCCGTAAACCTTGATCTTTTATTTTGTCTCGTGTTTTCCTTTTGGGGATGATGCAAGGAGTTGAGAGATTTAGGTCTCTTCCATGTTGACCCAAAATATTTTCTTTGTTTTCACTCTGTGTGTGTCATTCTTTCATTTATATGAGTATTTGGGGAATGATGGTATTTTCAAGCTCTACAATATCATTGTAGCAAAGATATACATTGACCCCAATTTTGTGGATCCCTTTTGTGTTTGGAATTTTATTTGGGGGAAACCCTTTTTCATGACATAGCTTCATTTGGAAACATATGCTTGACATAGAGCTTTCCAATTAATCTCTCATGTCTTGTTTAACATTGATCATTTTCTAATTTAAAGTAATTTCTCACAACATGGTGTTTAGAAATTTATTTAAAGTGAGGGCATATTGCAACAACTGCAATATGGATTTTCATGGCATTCCATCACCATGACACCACATTTATTTGAGGAATTTTATGAAATAATTCACTATGCTATGACATTTTTTGTACATGTCTAACAAAACAATCTATCAAACAACCCACTACCTTGCTGCTATGGCTAAAAGCCTAAAACAGGTTCTTTTGAACAAGATACACATGCTTGCAAAAAATATATCAAATAATAATAGTAAATATGGATTTTTCAAAAAATGTATCAAAGCACAATTCTAAATATGGATTGCCATTGCATTCCAACACCATGGTCTTGGAATTCCATGGCAAGCCATAAACAAGCAATAGAAAGAGTTTATTTCCTAGTCTATGTTTTGTCATGGGATTCCAATCACCATGGTGTTGCAATTCCATGAAAAACCATATTTACTATTATTCTTTGATAATAAACACCCAATATTTTCCAACAAGCATATACATGCACAATATGATTGCAAGTTGGAAAAAATAGTATGAGGTGAGTATATGTCTACCCAACCCATAGATAGGAAATCATACATATAAATAGTTCATTGCCTAGTGTATGTCTTGTCATGGCATTCCAATCACCATGGTGTGGCAATTCCATGACAACCCATATTTAATATTATGCTTTGATAGTAAACACCTGATGTTTTCCAACAAGCATAGACATGCATAATATGATTGAAAGTTGGAAAACACAGTGTTAGGTGAGTAAATGTCTACCAAAACACAATGAAAACCCTTAGATAAGAAATCACACACAAAAATAGTTCATTTCCTTGTCTATGGCTTTTCATGGCATTCCAATCACCATGGCATTGCAATTCCATGACAATTCATATTTACTATTATGCTTTGATAGTAAACACAAGATGTTTTCCAACCAGCATATACATGCATAGTATGATTGCAAGTTGGAAAACATAGTGTCAGGTGAGTATATGTCTACCAAAACATAGTGGCAACCCCTAGATAAGTAATCATACACAAAAATAGTTCATTACCTTGTCTATGGCTTGTCATGGCATTCCAATCACCATGATGTTGCAATGCCATGACAATCCATATTTACTATTATGCTTTGATAGTAAACACCCAATTTCTTCCAACAAGCATATACATGCATAATATGATTGAAAGTTGGAAAAAATAGTGTTAGGTGAGTATATGTCTACCAAAACACGGTGGAAACCCATAGATAAGGAATCATACACAAAAATAGTTCACTGCCTAGTGTATGTCTTGTCGTGGAATTCCAATCACCATGGTCTTGCAATGCTATGACAATCCATATTTACTAGTATTCTTTGATATTAAACACCCGATGTTTTCCAACAAGAATATACATGCATAATATGATTGCAAGTTGGAAAATGTAGTGTCAGGTGCTCGTATATGTCTACCAAAACACAATGGCAACCCATAGATAAGCAATCATACACAAAAACAATTCATTTCCTAGTGTATGGCTTGTCATGGCATTCCAATCACCATGTTGTTGCAATGCCATGAAAATACATATTTACTATTATTCTTTAATAGTAACCACCCGATGTTTTCCAACAAGCATATACATGCATAGTATGATTGCAAGTTGGAAAACACACTGTTATTTGAGTATATGTCTACGAAAACACAATGGCAGCCCATACACAATCAATCATACATATAAAAAATCTATTGCCTTGTCTATGGCTTGTCATGGCATTCCAAACCACATTGTTTTGGAAGGCCACAAAAATCTAGATTTACTATTATGACTTGATAGTAACACAATGTTTTCCAAAAACCATATTAATTAGAATGATCACAAACTGAAAATGAGCCCCACCCAAATTGTAATGAGAGGCCTTCAAAAATTTCCCTATTATAAAGAGGGAAACTCAGTGGAGGTCATACGATCAAGTTTCCTTTGGGTCCAATTTTAATATTAGTTTGAAATTATTTCATTTAAATATCACACTTTTAAATTGTTAAACAGTTTAAAATAAATTTCCTATCTCATTCCAACTAAAAAAGATACATAATTATCTTTATCTTTATTGACCAAATTTTAACTTCCTCCATTAAAATGGGTGATGAATAACTATATCAAACCTAGAGTAGAAACCCTAAACACCAAAGTGTAACCATATAAAAACCAGAGTAGAAACACCAAACTGTAACCATATCAAACCCAGAGTAGGAACCCTGAACACCAAATTCTACCCCATGGAGGAGGTTAGGAAAATGAGCCATGTTCGACCTATAATAAAAATCCTACTCAATATCTCATCACAAAGAGCACCCATGACTTAGACATACAACAATCTAGTATATATAGAAGAAGTCCTAGTGGGTCCAAGTTTAACAAAACACTTTGGGTAACAAAGCAATAAAATTTTGTTTAAAAACATAACTCCTACCATGAGAAAGCACTTCCAACTTTGGCTTAAATAACAAAAAAAAAGTTTCTAACCCTACCCTAATATTATAGGTATGAAATTATATGAGTAGAGCCTTTATTACAATTCATCTGCCATCAAGTCTGATTAAGGGTGGGTGAATGGATTAGCAAAACCAAAACGAAGTTTTTAATCCTGCTCTAGATTTTATGGACTATAAGAAATTTCAAGAGAAAAGCCTTCCTTGAAAAATCATCTACCATCAAGAGTGAGAGTAAGAGTCATCCACAATATTAAAAATGGTTTTATAAATTCATAAAATCCTATTAAACAACACTATTCTTTTAGAATCAAAACTTTGGTGTTAATTTTTATTTCAATTTCCATGTATTCACAACACTACATAAATAAACCTTTATATAGTATTGTCAAAATTATGTTGAAGAATATGCAATTAGCCAATCAGGTTGACTAAGATCCGTTCATGGAATCTATAATTGTCCTTATGCAATGTAGATCCATCATAAGTTCAAAAAGTTACAGTGTACAAATTAGAAAATTTCACCTCGTAGGACTTGAAATAATACCTTATTGATACTAGTCACAAAAAAAATCCATCAACTTTGTGCTATGCCCTAGGTTGGAGATGTCATACACTAATCCCCCATGATTCTTGTTCAGAACTGCAAGTTGGCTTAGATTGAACCTGCTTGGATAATTCTTTGTTGTATTGAGGGATGTTTGAACAAATCCAATTATCAATGCTTCAAGTACATACATCATACTATCAACCAAATGGCTAATCAATTGGATATCAAAGCCGATACCAGAACCTATGCAATTGAAGCATTCGATTGGTTACTATTCAATTGGGACTACTTCAGTTTATAGTTTTCTCTTGCTTCAATTACAATAGGTATGTGACAAATTTATTTTTGATTCTATTTTCCATTTTCCCCTTCTTTCGAGGGCCAATATGTATCTTAATTAGATGGTTGCTATGCATTTGTACTAGTTACGCCTATTTTTTTCTCATAGCCATGGTTCTCTGTATTTTTCTGAACAACTTTAATTCAATAATAAATAAAAATGTGCTATATGCAATTGTTCAAATAAACAACTTTCATCAATGAAAATTATGTAACTTTATAATCAAGCATACAAAATTTAAAAACACAGTAATATATATTATGAAAGTTCCACAACATAAATTTGTTAAGTCAGTACTGCAACAACCCAAACTTTATATCAAGTTGACCTTCCATCGAAGAAGCTCCTAAGAAGTTGTGTCCTCAATCATAACCAAAAGTATACTCTACATCATTGTTGTACCATCCATGTATGATCACACAAAACTCATTTCTATGCAAAAAGGTAAAATAAGGTTATCATATATCACAAAGACAAATGGAACTTATATTTCAAGGATTTCTTCTATCAGGTTATGGAAAGATACTTTTGTTGGCATGTAAAACAAGGTCATAATTGGGAATCAGTAGCATGTAGCAGTATTAAATATTTAATATTTATTCTAGTGTATACCCTCGTGCATGGACATATTGGATATGTGTATTAAGTTGAAGCTTAGAAATACCTATAGATTATCCTAGTTTAAGCTTAGCATGCCTTTAAATTCAAACTCGATATCGATACAACAAAGCAAGTATATTATAAGCTTTGATGTCTAACTTGCATATTTGTATTCTAGACTTACAAATTTGTTCTAGTAGTTGAAATAGGAAATATGCAACAAATGGTCTGTTGTTTGGAAAAAAGGGAAGAAAATTATTTAAATTAGTGTATAAATGCACCTGAGACTGGTTCTCATGATCATTTTGCATGCATGACACAGAGAGGAAATAACAATTTATCAAGAAAAAAAAAGTAAACAAACCCCATAAAGTGGAAGATTTATTTCAAAAGACTAATGAATATCATTCTAATGCAATAAATGAATCAGAATACTAAAGGAAATCTTTGAATATTGCCTAGGAGGATATGGGTTCCTTCCCAATCCTCAACCCATAAATTTGCAAAGTTATCACAAAAAATTAATAGTAATACTAATCTTGTCATTCTAATTCAATCAATAAAAAATAAAATGAAAATGGTCTTTCAATATTACTTGATCACTATGGGTTACCTTGCAATCGGTAGCCCCCCAAAAATAATAAAAATGCAATAGAACAAAAACATTGAAGTGCACAAAAAAATATGCACTTCTAAAAATAATTATGGTATGATGCATGGAAGGTTACACACAAAAATGTGCAATGGATTCTCATTGTTAGGTTTAATGAAACCATAGAGCATAAAATATCTATCACTCTAAAGTAAATGGTAAAATACACGGGTATGTGCAGGATCATCATGGAAAAAACGAGCCCTTAAGTGGCAATAAAAGACAAAAAAATAGAGTTAGACAACTTGATGTAAAAATTTGAATAGTTATCTATATTATTTTTAAAAAAAAGTAAAAATAGAATCTATAGCAAATTGAATGTAGTTTCTAAACTACTAGACCTTTATTTAGAAAAAATATATATATTTGGTGAAAATTTGAAATTTCAATGCAGTAGTATTTAAATTTTAGGGTAAAAATAAGAAGTAGGTGTTTGTCTGACCACCCTAACCACAGTAAAATGATAATATTTTTTTATAAGATTTTAGATATAATTAGAAGACTCATGTCCTGATGTGATACATATTTTTTTATAATTTTTTTCCAAGTAAATAATTATTTATGATTTTTTTATTACAACTTTTAAAAAATATAAAAGCTTGTCTGTCTAACCACCTTAACTTGGTCAAAATTTCATGAAATTCAATTTTTTTTTAATCATATATTATGCGAAATATAGAATGTGACACATGTTTCGGATTCAAAAAAGTGATACCATTTGAAAGTTATAGATGTTTTTCAAACAACCTATCAATCAGGACTTTATTCATAATTCTAATAGAAAATGAATAATAATTATTTATTAAATTCAAAGTAAAGCATAATTTATATTGGTGGAAAGCTAATAATCTCTTCTAAAAACCCTTTTCATTTCATCAATTTTAAGTAAATAAAAAGTTGTCAGCCACATGGGTTATCATATGGCTTACATATCACCACTTTTTGGCCCATCATGATCCTGCACATACCCACATATGAGATAATAGATATTGTGATTGAAAGTTGGAAAACATAGTGTGAGGTGAGTATATGTCTGCCAAAACATAATGTCATACCATAGATAAGCAATCATACATATAAATAGTTCATTCCATTGTCTATGGATTGTCATGTCATTCCAATAACCCTGGTGTTGGAATGCCATGACAATCTAGATCTACTATTATGCTTTTATAGTAAACACACAATGTTTTCCAACAACCATATACATACATTCTATAATTGCAAGTTGGAAAACATAGTTTCGGGTGAGTATATGTCTTCCAAAACACAATGGAAATCCATAGATAAGCAATCATACTTACAAACAATTCATTACCTTGTCTATCACTTGTCATGGCATTCCAATCACCTTGGAAGCATAATTATTTTAGGTATTTTTTAAACTGTTCAGTACCTTGTCTCTGTTGTTGCTTACTATTATGCTTACTAGTATGATTTCATAGACAAGGCAGTGAATTGTTTGAAAAAATGCCTCAAACAAATGTGGTCTCTTGGAATAACATGACATAGCTGAAATTATCATTCTAGTATGAATGAATTAATATATTTGACAATTTAGTATTTGGTTGCATAGGTGGAGTTCCCTATAGTTGTGGGTTTAGTTTCACAATATATTGTTGATACCTTTGGGTTATCCCACAATAGTGGTTTACAATTTTTGGTCAAACTAGACGCTAAAATTATTATTTTTAACTAAATCTTCACATGTGGGCACCTATAACGGCTAAACCGTGAGGAATTTTAAAATGATGTAAACTAGAGTCTTGTCACATTTTGTCTATAGATTCTAAAAAAAAAATTCAAATTTTTTGGAATTGGATTGCACTTATTTTTCCATCTCCCACGAAAACTGGTTTTTTTTGAGAAAACAACATTTTAAAAAAGTCATGCACACCATATAATGTATAACCTTTTTTCCATGAAGCATAAAATTCTAATTCTTTCAAATTTAGATTTGTAACTCTGATATCTAGTGCTTCCACTTAGCTAGATAGTTTTTTATTGAATATTTTTTATTTAATCAAGTTTCAAAGTCAAACCAATTACAATTCAAACATAGCGCGACCATATAACGCATAACATTTTTTGTATATATCGAAATTCAATTGTTTTTTTTGTTGGATCTAGGAATTCAATATCTGGTGCACTTATATTTTTCAATCTTTTTTTATTGATAATTTTCTATTTTTTCACATGTGCAAAACAAAGACCTTCATTTTTGATGAAAAACCTATGTTTAATAAAACTAAAAAACAAATACATAATAAAACCAAAACATATTAAAATTATATTTTTTGGATGGTTCATTCTAAGGACTACCATAATCATTTGAAATAAACTTTAAATGAATTCATTTGATCCCCCAAAAGGTAAATCAAAAGTGATTTTTTATCAACATTTTGATAGGTGTAAAGGAGACTCATTTATAGGTATGGTTTAAAAATAGCAAGGTTCTATCCAAGGGGATTTGATCTAAGGTGGTTTGATCAAACTCTCTTCAATTGGAATCCTTTAAATGGAACATTTTAAGGCTTAAATCATTATATTTTCTAAAAAATTGTGATTTCAACAAAAAATTGTTCCTCTTAGGAATTGTTAACTAGCTTTGTGGGATCACCCCTCTACTGAAGATGACAATATATATCTGTGAGCCAAAATGCATTTCTTGTGAAATAAGGTGTTTCCCATTTTCTAACAAAATATTTTTAAAGACATTCTTATTCTTTTGTAAAATTCTAAGATGCAAAAAACTAGGTTTTACAAAACCTGCAACCCACTTAAAGTTTGAAAACAATTTACAAACAAAAACCCTCATAATGTTTTAAACCCATTTACAAATAAAAACCCAAATGATTAGAAACCCATCAACTCACTTCAGATATTTTTTTGTCTCCCCTTGCTCTCCAACCTTTCACTTTCAACCTGCAGAATGAAAGAGAGAAATACACAGAGTGTTAAATGTCGTTGGAAAAAAATGGGTGTTTATAAAACGGTCCACATTCATTAGATTCCTATAGTTTTAATAAAAAATATTTTGAACACTTTCATACTACTTTCTAAGATTCCAGGTTCTCAAAACACAGAGTAACCTACAACCCACAACAACAACACACCTATATACATACAAAAATGCATGAAACAATACATAAAAACATACACCATCTACATACAATTGGTTTAGAACCCCTCACCTCAATTCGGTTGGTCATCTCCCTTGCCTACAATGCACCCTTTCTCTCCAACGTTTCAATTTTAACCTATAGAATAAGAAAACCCAAAGCACAACATATTTTCCAAGAACAATACTCATTACAATTTAAACTGAATGTCTTAAACACATTAACTCCCTTCCCACCCATAGTGGACAAATAACTTCTTGCACAAGGCAAAAAAAATTTTGACGTAATTTGGTGATAGGACATCTCCTCACTTTTCTCACCATGACATTTCCTTCTGTTGTCGGTTTCGTCACTTCTATCATCCGTTTGGTGGGTCCCACACTATGTCGTCTCTTCATGTTATGTATGTTATTTATGTTTTCATGCATTGTTGTATGTATATAGGTGATTTTTGTCTAGGAGTTAGTCGGATCCATATAAAAATACAAATAATACTCAACACTAAATTAATATAAAACAAAAGGGTATGTGCAAGATCATCATGGAAAAAATAGGCTCTTAAGTGGCAAGAAATTCAAAAAAATCAGAGTTAGAAAACTTGACATAAAAATTTGAATAAGTTATCTATATTATTTAAAAAATATGTAAGAATATAATCTATAGTATATTGAATTTAGTTTCTAAACTACTAGGTTTATTTATTTATTTTAAATCTATTTGGTGAAAATTTGAAATTTCAATTAGTAGCACTTAAGTTTTAGGGAAAAAATAAGAAGTAGGTGTCTATCTAACCAACCTAACGACAATAAAATGATAATATTTTTGTATAATATTTTAGATATAAGTAGAGGACTCATGTACCAATGTGATGCATATTTTTTTATAATTTGTTTCCAAGTAAATAATTAATTATGATTATTTTATTACAACTTTTAAAAAATATAAAAACTCATATGTCTGACCACCTTAACTTGGTCAAAAATTCATTAAATTAAAATTTTATATTTTTAATCCTATAGTATGTGAAGCATACAAATGTGATGCATGTTTCGAATTCAAAAAATATGATACCTTTTGAAAGCTATAGATGTTTTTCAATCAGCCTATCAATTAGGACTTTAATTGTAATTCAAATAAAAAATGAATAATATTTATTTATTAAATTCAAAGTAAAGAATAATTTATATTGGTGGAAAGCTAAGAATCTCCTTTAAAAACCCTTTTCGTTTCATCAATTTTGGGTAAAAAAAAAGTTATCAGCCACATACCCTACACATACCCATCATATCGCCACTTTTTGGCCCATCATGATCCTACACATACCCAAAGAATAAAAAATCAAGCATTAATTATCACCTTAATATTCCCATTACAAATATGCATTTGAATTCTCTTGAAATGCTCTTGTGAAGATACTCTTGATTTCTTAAGAAGGTCTAGCTTGTTAAGAGAAATTATGTGAAATAACCTTGTATTTATACTTGTTTATGCCAAATTTCTTGAAATTACAACACTACAAGTTGACATCAAATCTAGGATGATAAAATCCCACCAAGAATATGATTCAAAATAGGTCTTGTTTAATACACTAGTTGGGGAGTATGAGTTCCATCATCTTAAATACAAGAAAAACTCTTAGAAATGTTAAGTTCCATGAAATATTTGAAATCAAGTCCTAAGACCTAGGTGAGACCCATACACCCAAGGTGGTGTATGACTCCCAGACCACTAGATCTGGAACACACAACCTCAAACATTGAATTATGATTTTCCAATTGTTAAATGTCAGGATTATCCTCAGAAAAATGCATTTAATTAGGCTTCTCGATGTAAAATAAGACCAAATAAGGCATAAAGAAGCCTAATTTTAGTAGGGAGGACCCAAACAAGTGTGAAAATGTAAAGGGATATGTTTTGCTACACTACATTAACCCTTCATACTAGGATTTTTAGTTAAATGGAATTGAGATCACTTCTAATCCTTCCTTCCAAAAATTGGGAAAGCTATGATTTAGGACATAGATCCCTTTCTCCAATCAAACAATTACATCTATCTTTTCTTTTGTGGTTACCAATGGCAAGCCCTCTACCTTTTTTGGGACCTCAAGAGGTTTCCAATATAGAGATCCTTCAACATATTATTTGTTTATTTTGTTGGTTGAGGGTCTAGGAAGGGTCACTAAATCTCATGTAATTCAAATATTTATTCAAGGTTGGTGTTGGGGAAATGAGCTACCATCTCAATCACATTTGTAGTTTTTCAATGATACTACGTTGATGGGAGTTACCAAGGTTAGAGAAGCTTCCAAATTTAGATAAGCATTGAATATTTATCTTGTAGCCTTAGGTCAAAAATTAATGAAGGTAAATCCTCCATTTTTTTAATATCCCTTTCTCATTTAACTTAAGATTGCTCGGATTCTCAAATTCCAGATTGGAGCTCTTGCTCTAATATATATTTTCATTCCCCTCTTGCTTCGATCAATACCTAGGGGGACTTGGAAAAATGTGTTATATAAGTTTTGTCTAAAGGTTAGCCATTGGGCCAAAAAGTGGTTCTCCTTCGTAGGGAGGGTTTTGTTATTGAAGTTTGTGGTTTAAGTTCTCCATATCTCTAGGGGTTTCATCCAATATGATCCTTTGAGTTTTATTAAGGAACTTGACTCTCTTGCAAGGAAGATTTTATGGGCTAGAAATTTGGCACCTTCAAAGTGGGTTTTGGTGAAGTATATGAATATTTATAGGCTAAACAAGAAGGATTGTATTTGGTTCAAGTAAGCTTGCCTCATTGGTCAAGCTCTAGAAGCTAAACTATTTTTGCAATGGTGTAGTAGTTAGGACCAATATTGGGACAAGATTCTTCTCCTCTATGTATTTGAGTGGGGTAGTGAGGGAATATTTTTGTAGAGTCAACTTGCTAGTTGTAAGGGATGTTGATTTGGGACACCCTTAAAAATGATGTCAATATGATTAACAAGGGCTTATTTTGGATTTGTAATAAGGCATTAGAAAATATTTTCTATTATGATTCTTGGGATGGATCTCCTCATATCATGTCCATGCACCATCATTTTTAGGCTCTTTGTCAATGTTTTTTGGAGGCTAGGTGGACTTAGGCTGAAAAATTTAAAGCTACCTAGAGATTGGGGTAAGTGGAGGTTTTTAAATGGAAAGGTCCTTCAAAATGGCTATTTGGAGGCTCAACTAAAGATCGAGAAGATTTAAGAGGGATTTTAGTAGGTATATCTTGTAGCTCTTGGAGGGGGAGAGATACTTTGGCTTGGAGTCGTAAATCTATAATGGTGTTTTTAGTGGTCTTTTGATATGAAGAGCTAAAATTTTAGAAATATATTTGGATGGAAGTTTCATGGTGTAAGAATGTATGAAACAAATTTTATTGGCCCAAATGTAACTTTTTTGTGGCTTTTTTCTTAGAACTGGTGCCTCAACCAGGACAAACTACAAAAAATATTGTTTTAGGGGTTGTCTATTTGTGTTCTTTTGTAGCAATAGTGATGAAATTTATTCTCATTTACTCTTTCAATATTTCTTCTCTAGAAAAATTTGGCACTTATGGTGGTATATTTAGAAGTGATCATTTGTTCATGCTTCATCTCTAGCTAATTTTTGGAGGAGTTTGGGAAGGCATCTGAATAAGACCTTCTTTCTACATGTGGCATGGAGAATTTGTCCATCATTCATTCTTTGGCAGAGCTAGCTAGAAAAAAACATAGAATTAAAAGGAAAAAATTGATGGTTCAACATCTTTGGTGAAAAATCATTAGTATGGCTTAGAAAACAGTGATCTCTAGAGCTGAATGCAAAGTTTTTATCACTTTAGAGATTGGTGAGGCCAAATTAATGAAGAAGTTGAGATTATATGGAAATGACCATGGGCCTTCATTAGTAGCAAGGATTCATCATTCTAAAAGGAAAAGCCAAAGGGATGGAATATGGTCTGTTCCTCCCTTAGGTTTTCTAAAGATCAATATGAATGGCTCATCTAGGGAAAATCCTATGTATGTTGGGATTGGTGGAGTTAGAATAGATAGTTTTTGTAATATCATTTTCATCCTCTCCTTAAATAAATGGAAACACATTGATAATTTGATGGAAGGTTCTATTACTCTTACAACTCTTGAAAGAGCTTGTGCACTTTGTTGGTACACGATTATATGTGAATTTGATTCACAAATTATGATTAACATGTTGAATGGTTGAAAGGTTGACAGTGTTAATGGGTAGCTAGCTACAATGACTAAGCAAAATTTTCAATTGAGTTCCTTGTTGAACTCAACCTCCTTTGTTCACATCTTGTGGGAATATAATTGTGTGGTTGATTGTTTGGCTTATTGGGCCTCTAAAAATAGTGGTGTATGGCAAGTGGAAGACAGGGATATTTTATCCTAAGATTATACTCAATATTTGGATAGGTTGATTATTAAGGATATGAATGGTTGATCCCAATGGTGGTGTTTGGTAGGTTTTTCTGGTTGGGTTTTTCTCCTTTGGTTTGGCTGAGATGTATCTCAATTTGAATTGTATGTTGATCACTTGAGTTAATCAATTTTTACCCCTTTTATTAAAAATAAATGAATTCAAAAAGCCACGACAAATCATGAAAATTGGCATGCCTATACAATTTCAACTTGATATAATAATATAAATTAATAATATTAAATTTTAATCTCTTAAGATCAAATTTTAAATGATATAATTTAATATTTTGAAAAGAAAAAAAAATATAATACAAATTCAAAAACTTAAATATAATTTTTTTATTTTCTTATTTTTGAAACTCAACATCATCTTAATATAAAAATACAAAGAATACTCAAACACTAAATGAATATAAAATAAAAAATAAAAAATTAAACATTAATTATCACCTTAACATTCCCATTAAATTAATATAAATAAAATTCAATTAATCTCCTTATCAAAAAGAGATAAATCAAGTAGCACTTATACATACAAATTGGTAACCAATCAAACCTTTGTGTCATCAAAAGGTTTGTCAATTATTATTATTTTTTTTAAATACTTGTGGATTGTTAGTATACCACTTTTATAGCAAACTTAAGAAACTATGAACCTCATTAGTTTACAAATTGAAACCTGTATTTTTATGGATATTGATTTTATAGAAAACGTTAAAAAAAAATTGCATATCTTAAAATCTTAATTTAAACTGTTAAAATTAAATCTTAACTAAACATGTTAAAAGTTTCCTATCACAAATTGAAACTTGTTTTTAAAGCAAAATGGGTATTGACTTTAATAGAAAATTTAGAAAACTGCAAACCCCCAAGACTTAATGTCTAGTCATACATTGAAACTTTTTTTAAAGAAAAATAGATATTGAATTTTATAGCAAATGTTAAAAAACAGCAAAGGCCAAAATCTTAATGAAAAATGTTAAAAATTTCCTCTCACAAATTGAAACTTGGTTTTTAAGCAAAATCAATATTGACTTTAATTATAGATGTTTTAAATATAATTTATATAGTGTCTTTGATTATTATCTTTTTAACTAATTCAAAACTTAAATAAGACTTACTCAATTTTACTTTATAATATTTGTATGAATATTTTTTTTCTTTATTTTTATTAAAAATAATAATGTATCTAGATATACGTGCTTTCTTTTTAGAAAAAATGAGATTGAATGTATTTTTCTTGACTTTTGATGATATCCAGTCTAAAATTCTTTTCATAAATTATCTTTTCAAATTAATTAATTATTTATAATGATTAATTTTTATTTTATTTTGAATTTTATTTCTCTTGAATTTTTAGATATGGATTTTATGAAAGTGTTTCAATAATTATCTATTTATGTTAACTAAATATTCATAATGATTAATCAAATGTACATGTTTTGAATATATTTTATGTTTAGTCTATGTTTCAAACATAGACTTTGGTTGTGTACATTTCTACCATCTATGTGAATATTTTTTTTATTAATAAAAACTTAAGACTTAATCATTTTTTATTCACTATATTTAATTAAACAAATGTATGTTTTTCTTTATTAGAAAAATTGGGATTGAATGTTATTTTCCTTGAATTTTGATGATATCCATTCTATTAAAAAAAATCATAAATTATTTTTCAAATTAATTATATATTTATAATGATTATTTTATCATTTTTGTTGAATTTTTAGATATGCATTATATGAAATTGTTTCAATAATTATCTATTTATGTTAACTAAATATTCATAATGGTTAATCAAATGTACATATTTTGAATATATTTTATGTTTAGTCTATGTTTCAAACATAGAATTTGGTTGTGTACATTTCTACCATCTATATCGTTATCTTTTTTATTAATAAAAACTTAAGACTTATTCAATTTTTATTCACTATATTTAATTAAACAAATGCATGTGCTTCCTTTTTAGAAAAATTAGGATTGAGTGTTATTTTTCTTGATTTTTGATGATATTTATTCTATCATTTGAATTCTTTTCATAAATTATCTTTTCAAATTAATTAAATATTTATAATGATTATTTTTTCATTTTTGTTGAATTTTATTTCTCTTGACTTTTAGATATGCATTATATGAAAATGTTTCAATAATTATCTATTTATGTTAACTAAATATTCATAATGATTAATCAAGTGTAGATGTTTTCAATATATTTTATGTTTACTCTATGTTTCAAACATAGACTTTGGTTGTGTACATTTCTACCATCTATATTGTTATCTTTTTTATTAATAAAAACTTAAGACTTATTCAATTTTTTTTCACTATACTTAATTAATCAAATGTATGTGCTTGCTTTTCAGAAAAATTGGGATAGAGTGTTATTTCTCTTACTTTTGATGATATGCATTCTATCAAATTATTTTCATAAATTATCTTTTCAAATTAATTAAATATTTATAATGATTATTTTTTTTTTTTTTGTTGAATTTTATTTCTCTTGACTTTTAGATGCCACATTATATGAAGAAATGAGTATAATCTGACTTTGAATTTGAATTCTCAAATTAAAATGATCAAAAAACCCCAAAGGCCATTGCTTGACAAATCAGAGTTAGCATTATACCAAATGACTAGAAACCATTCCCATAAGGTTGGTAACCACCAAATCTCAGATTTTATAGAAATAAAATGGGTCAGGTTTGGAACCCTGGAGTTTTTATCTTCAACAAGTGGCAGAAGGGAGATTCCAGTCACTGGCTTTCTTTTCATGTGATCTCCTCCATTCTTTGCATCCTTAGCTTTCCATTTTCCACGAGAATGCCACCAACATGTTGGAGAGGTCGAAGATTGCAAAGAGGTGTGTATTTTTATTCTATTTATTTCAAATTTGATTTGGAATGCAACTTTAAATAGATTTTTATAATAAAAATTTGTTCTAATTCT
>CM021109.1:68234715-68254467 GCA_007115665.2 Sequoiadendron giganteum | reverse complement strand
TTGGAATGCAGCTTTAAATAGATTTTTATAATAAAACTTTGTTCTAATTCTCAGGGAATGAATCTCCACCTCAAAACATTGAGAATTCACAATCACCCCCTCATCAAGAGCCTCCTATACAAGAACAAACTGAAACCCCTCCATCAATTCATAGGCATCCTCAAGGAACACAAGAAAATATTCAAAATCAAATTGAAAACAATAAAAGAGACATTCAACAATTAATTGCAAGATTAACCGAGCATGCCGAAACCCACCCTTATAGGAGAGGGATTGCTGAATTATTGAAGTCAATTTTAACTCATGTAGGAGAAATGAGCGAGCAAATGATTTTTTTGGTCAACTAAGAGAGATGAGATGAGGCAATTTTATGCTAATGGTTTGTCATATGCAGATGTAAAAAAACTAAAAATTAGCAAAGTCGAGTTGTGTGCCCTATTTAAAGACCCAAAATCCAATGAACCTTTGTCCCATGCATGCAGGAGGTTCCCCATCCATTGGTGCCACTATGATTTAATTAGAAACAAATTTTGGGAGTGGTGGTGGATGGTATTTGACCAACCTCCATGCAATAACCATGAGGTGCCACAATAATTTTTGAGGAAACTCTATTGCAAGTTTGTCCTCAATAAAATGCCAAACTATTTTGAAATCCTAGACTCTCAGGGTAGAGGTGGGGGATCCACACACGATAGACTTGTTGCACGACGTAATCCACAGTTGGCACCAAGAGCCTTGGGCAGACCCATGGTGGAGCATGTCGTTGTTCTTTCCATTGTTAAGGATAGTGTAGAGGTGGACACGATGAAGTCGATTGGCTCACTCACCCAGACCATTTTACAGTGTGTGAGTCCTCTAGTAGACCCTGGTGTGGAGGAGACGTGTAGGCCCTGAGCTCCACCCCACCATTGTAGCACTTGTGGTGTTGTTTTCACGTACGATTATTAGGGTGCTCGTGATGCAGCTACACAACCTACGTCAGTTGCAGAGGCGATGGATTTCACATATGATATTCTGAATGATACATTCGACATTGACACGCAGGTAAAATTTAGCAAGTTATTTTAATGTTGTTTATTAAAATATATTTTAAAATTTAAGAATAACTAAATTAGTAGAATTTTGATATGATGAAATTTAAGGGTCGCACTATTCATGAGGGATGCTCTACTCCTACAGACCCTTATACATTCTCGACGATGAGTCCATAGGTATGTAACTAGTATTAAAGATATTATTATTGCATTTGAATAGTTGAATGTTATATTTGAATGTTTGTCTCATAACATGCTTTGAATTTCAAACAGTTTCCTGGTGCACCTTCTTCCTCCACACCTCATGATTCATATCCTCAAACAACATACACTCGACATTGACATGCAGGTAAAATTTAGCAAGTTATTTTAATGTTGTTTATTAAAATATATTTTGAAATTTAAGAATAACTAAATTAGTAGAATTTTGATATGATGAAATTTAAGGTTCACACTATTCATGAGGGATGCTCTATTCCTACAGACCCTTATACATTCTCTGCAATGAGTCCATAGGTATGTAACTAGTATTAAAGATATCATTATTGCATTTGAATAGTTGAATGTTATATTTGAATGTTTGTCTCATAAAATGCTTTGAATTTCAAATAGTTTCCTGGTGCACCTTCTTCCTCCACACCTCGTGATTCATATCCTCAAACAACATACACTTAGGTAGCCTTTATTCATTAATCGGGTTGTAAATCTATGTTAGCTAGTTTTCATAATTTTGCGTATATACAAATCTAAAAAATTGATGAGAAACACAAACATTGCATTCAAGTATTCCTTGATAGCGTCACATTATGTTATCCTATATCAACATGATACCTGAGATATTGTTTCATTTGCAGCTGTTGACAAGAGATAGCCCTGGTGATGTTGGTGGCATGATGGACCATGGAGTTGCTGTAGCAATAGCCAGTTCCGATCCATTGAGAGAGGTACGGAATAGATTAGTCGATTTGACATTATATTTTCTCTTTTATGGTCTATTATAGAAAATTTTCATGATAATTTTATGTAGTTTAATTTCTATCTTCATGGTTGCTATAGGTGGTTGTCATTCTAGATCGCGGACATGGTGATTCTTGAAATGTGCATGATGACTATATGTATGCGGTAAGTGATTATATTTTGTTATATGCCATTCCATAATTCAATTTCTATGTTTTAACATCTTTAATTTTAATCGTATCAGTTGAAGGTCCAGAGTGAAGAGAGGAGGAGTAGCGGGCGTGTTTGAAAGACAAGACAAGCAATAGTCAATCCATCCAGCCAAATTTCGAAGGCAACATGTGATCTATTTCCTTCCCCTAGAGGGAAATGACTATGTATTAGTGTTGTTTGTTGTATGCCTATGTGTCATTTTGGAACATATGTTTTGTACTATTGATATATATATGTGATATTTTATGTCTAAATGGCTCCTTTGTACTAAGCCTATATGGTTTTTTTGGATATATTTATATAATTTTATCAATATATATCATTGTATAGCCTTTTGGATTTTTGATTAAAGAAAATATTATTTTTCTACTGCCATTGTTGAATGATGTTATCATGCGTATCGTGTAAGTTGTATGCTTGAATTTTTTAGGCATGGATTTTGTTTACATCTAATGATTAATTAATTACTGTCGAATGCTTAATAAGCCCCATCTAAAGTGTATTGTATAAATAAGCTCCATTCGTGGTGGTTTGTATCCTTTGGAATGCTTCAATTACTTGAGCCTCACCGATGCAGAGGTAAGGAGGCTCAAACCCAATCAGTCTGACAACCTGCCTTCAAGGGGCTCCTAACAAGATTAATACAACCTATTTTGAGAAATCTACACAACCTCAAATCACCATCAAACCAAACTCTTCATTCAAAACCTTACGCAAAAATCCACCCTTGTAGCACTCTGATGTAGAGCCAAGGTGGAGAAGACTCACAACAATGGAAATGTCAATTCTCAATCAAGAACTCTTTTTCATAATGATTCAGCCTAATAGGCATCAACCCACCCTCAAGGGTCTCAACTCCTCAACCTTGTAAATGAACAACAAGACTCCACCAAGGCCCTACAAAGACCATCAATAGTCATACAATGACAATTGAATCAATTGACAAGAATCCCTAAGTCAAATTCATCAAGGTTTCCAAAACTCACATTTGTGACTGGTTATTCTTGTAGTACTCAAAACTCAATTTTAGCTAGATTTCTCCCAACCTTTCCAAAACACTAGATAGTTATAAGATGGATTGAGATACCCTTCTCAGGGCTACAAAACATACCAAAGCATCAGTGGTATCTCTTTTGGACCAACATAGACTTTCAACACACCTACTTCAATTTCTACTTCATAATTAGCCCTTTTTTCCAAAGGGACCACCCTTCCAAATTTAGGTATCTATCCAAACACCTTGGAAAGTCTTAGGTCATGGTGCCAAACCTCAAATTTTGTCATTAGTTTGTGTCTACAGAGCCTCCAACTCACAAAATCCAAGAAACCCTCCTAAACCTTCACAAAATCAAGGGTTTTAAAGAAACATACAACTCCGGACCTCTCTCAACACTTCCAAAGCCCCAAACACATCAAAATACTTCTGCACAGACTCATCAGACCCTCACATAACCCTTACAAGAATTAATTCTTAAAAGCCTCTCTTTGGTTCCTCACTTCCATGTTGGAAAACCCTTGTTCAGTCTTAGAACAGTCACAAAAACACCACATAATTATGAGTCCTTATTAAAAAATGATTTGAAACACTTATTATAACATTTTTTCAATCAATACACTGAGATACAGTAGCAACCAATAGGTGGATTGATTGTTACATCACAAATTTCCCCTCAAACCCTTGATTCAACAACACTAGGACATTCACTGTTTGTGTTGGTTCTCTCTACAAACAAAGAGTTTAGACACCAAATAAAAAATAAATGAATAAGATAACATATAGACACATCCTCTAAAATTATTAGACCATGAAGAACTTGTATGTGCCCATACAACACTCAAAAATATCAAGAAAACAATATTTTTCTAGAAAATTGCTCAAAACTGTGGTGTTTATTGTGTAAAATTGTTACAAAACTTCTTCCACTCTCTCATTTGAGCATTTTTCGACAACCATCTTCTCCCCAGCACCCATAACCAACCTTGGGATTAGTTGGTCCCTTAATTACATTTGTTTGTGTTAAAGTTGCTTTGTCAACATTTTACAACTTATATGATTTCTAATTGACTTCTAAGACACAAAACACCCTTTATTTGCATTATTGTTTATATCTCAAAGCTTATTAGACAAAATAAACCTAAAGACACTAACATTTCCCTATTGATGTATTCAAATAAAAAAAAATTGATGATGTGGGGTAGGTGCTCCTGCACCAAACTCAAAACCCGGTCCAAGCCTAATTTCTCCCAACCTTTCCAAAACACCTGACCATTTAAAGGTGGATTAAGATACCCTTTTCAGGGTTACACAACATATGCCAAAACCAATAGTAACTCTTTTGGACCAACATGAACTTTCAATACACCTCCCTCACTCTAGGCTTCACAATTAGGCTTGATTTCCAAAGGAACCCCCTCACAAAATCACCTCAAAACCAAGAAAAGTTGATAAATTCTTAGGGATGCTCACCAAACTCAGGATTCTCCCATTTTTAAGAGCCCCAAGAACTTGTTCTATTCCTCTACTCGCAAACCGTCCTAAACCTTCACAAAAATAAGGGTTTTAAAGAAAATCATAATTCTAGACCTCCCCCAATCCTTCCAAAGGTCCAAACACCCCACAATACCTCTACCCTAACTTAAAAGGACACTCACAATCCCATTGCTTTTAGTATTTCTCAGATTCAGTACTTGAGTTCCTTACTTTCATGGTGGAAACATTCCTGAACAACATTAGAAATTTACACCCCACTGATTTTATTCATTCTCTCGACCTCCAAATTATTCATACACCAAAATAATCATGGTACAAGCCAATCCACAGAGCAACAAGGTCAGAACAATAGGTGGATTGGCTAATGTGTCATGGTGTTGCCCTAAAAACCCCTAACATAAAAAATAGAGCAGTAACCAAGTTTTCTGATCCCACACACACCAACGGTGGATTTAAATCCTCAGAAAAGATGCAAAGAGAGTAAACACATATGCAATCAAGTATCCAAAGCCTCAAGTCATGAGAGAATTGTATGGGCCTGTGCAAGGCAAAGAAAATTTAGGAAAACAAAGAAAACCAATGATCAACGTTTTCAAGTATATTTTCTTATTAGAAACTGAACAAAATCAACCCTCAACTTGGGGTATTACAGAAATATATCTTGATACCACCTTCCAACTACCCCTTGAGCCGATCAACCACCATAACCACCCTCTGTTAGACTTCTAAGATGGCAATTTGCCAATTTTTCTCTTAATTACCATACATTCACAACTTGATTGTGCAAATACCACCTAACTAGCCTATTAAGTCTTTTAAATACAATTGCAAGGTATTTACATATCATATAGAAATTTAGAGAGCAAATACAATAAATATTTTAACTAATGAATTATAAAAAATGGATTTTTGTAGTTTATATTCATGTCATTGATTACATTGCATTGCACATATTTCAAAGTCAAAGCATTACTTCACTTTGCATAACTAATAAGTATATGCTCTTAGATGCTGAAAATTTAATTACAATATAGTTTGTACAAAATCAACCTCAGCAATTATGCAATTTCTTCACATTGCATAACTAATAACTGGGAGCAGCTGCCAATTGCATTTTCTTATCATGGCATTCTATGAGACCAAATTTCTTTGAGATATTTTTTCAAATAGTTCCCTACCTTGTCTATGTTACCACATTTTTCATACATGTCTACCAAAGCATCTTCTCATACAGTTCGCTGCCTTGTTGCTATGGCTAAAATCCTAAAACAAGTGATTTTGAACAAGCTATGGATGCTTCGAAAAATATATCAAAAGCATAATAGTAAGCAATAGCATAGAGAAGGCAATGAACTGTTTGAAAAAATGCATCAAAAAAATTGCTAAATTTAGTTGTGCTTTCACTCTTCTTTAACATTGTATATCTGCTCCTTTTTATAACAAGAGATAAAAAAACATAAAAAAATGTATAACAAGAGATAAAAACTATCTTTTTTGAAATCGAAAGGCATTTCCATAGCATAGAGATATAGAGAGAAAATAAAATAAAGAATTTAACTAATGAAATGTAGAAAATAGATTTTTGTAGTTTTTATCATGCATTGCACATCTTTCAAACTCAAAGCATCACTTCACATTGCATAATGAATAACTAGATGCAGATAGATGACAAAATTTCAATTACATTATAGCTTTTGACAAAGTCAACCTAAGCAGTTATGTAATTACTTCACATTGCATAACTAATAACTAGGAGCAACTGCTAATTACTTTAGCTTGTCATGGCATTCCATGAGACCACATTTCTTTGAGGCATTTTTTTCAAATAGTTCATTCCCTTGTCTATGCTACGACAATTTTCATATATGTCTACCAAATTATTTTATCAAATAGTTAATTTCCTTCTTGCTATGGCTAAAATCCTAAAACAGATGCTATGGATGCTTGAAAAAAATCTATGAAAGCATAATAGTAAGCAATAGCATAGAAAAGCCATTGAAATTTTTGAAAAAATGCCTCAAATAAAAGTGGTCTTATGGTGATGGAATGCGATGAAAAGCCATATACAAGGCAGTGAATTGTTTGATAATATGCCTCAACTACTTGCATTTGACAACTTTTTCCTTGAGTGAAAATTTGCCACCATAGGAAAAAGCCTCCAATATAGCGAAAACTGAGCAAGTTTATTGTAGAGGGGCCCAATGTGATCCCATAGGATCAAACGAGAATTTTCTAAGAATCATGATGTCCGAGTAATAGCATCTTGAAGTTCACAACCATTTTGCACTTTGGATCCTTAAGGGATCGATCTGGTTGAACGTAGCTTGGAGCGATTCTGCATGTTTAGGTACAAAAGAGGACCATGCATAGCATAAACATACTTATTCTGATGCATTGGAACAGTCTGTTTGGTCACACGAGCTGCAGAATGAAAGTTGCACCACTTTACAACTTTTAACTACTTGCATTTGACAACTTTTTCCTCGAGTGAAAATTCACCAACATGGGAAAATGCCTTCGAGATAGAAAAAACTGAGAGAGGTTATTATATATGGGCCCAATGTAATATTGTAGGATTAGATGATAATTTTCTAAGCATCACGGTTTCCGAGTAATAGCGTGCTGAATTTCGCAGTCATTTTGCACTTTGGACCCTTAAGGGATTGATCCAGTTGAACATAGCTCAGAGCGATTCTAGGTGTTTAGCTGTGAAAGAGGACCATTCATAGCGTAAAAATACCCTCTTGGATGCGTTGGAACATTTTTTTTGGTCACACGAGCTGCAAAACGAAAGTTGCACCACTTTGCAACTTTCAACTACTTGCATTTGACAACCGTTTCCTCGAGTGAAAATTCGCCACCATAGGAAAAATACTCCGAGATAGAAAAAACCGAGAAATTTTATTGTAGAGGGGCCCAAAATGATCCCATAGGATCAGACTAGAAGTTTCTAAGCATCACGGTGTCAGAGTAATAGCATGCTGAAGTTTGTAGCCATTTTGCACTTTGGACCCTTAAGGGATCGATCCAGTTGAACATAGCTCAGAGCGATTCTGCATGTTTGGGTGCAAGAGAGGACCGTGCCTAGCGTAAACGTACCCACCCAGATGTGTTGGAATAGCTTTTTTGGTCACACGAGCTCTAGAATAAAAGTTGCTCCACTTTGCAACTTTCAACTACTTGCATTTGACAACTTTTTCCCCGAGTGAAAATTCACCAGCACAGGAAAATGCCTTCGAGATAGCGAAAACCGAGAGAGGTTATTATAGATGGGCCCAACATGATCTTTTAGGATTAGATGAGAAGTTTCTATGCATCACGGTGTCCGAGTAATAGCATTTTGAATTTCACAGCCATTTTGCAATTTGGACCCTTAAGGGATCGATCCGATTGAACATAGCTTAGAGCGATTCCGCATGTTTAGGTGTGAAAGAGGACTATTTATAGTGTACAAGTACCCACCCAAATGCATTGGAATAGTTTTTTTGGTCACATGAGCTGTAGAATGAAAGTTGCACCACTTTGCAACTTTCAACTACTTGCATTTGACATCTCTTTCCCCGAGTGAAAATTCACCACCACAAGAAAATGCCTCTGAGATAGCAAAAATTGAGAAAGGTTATTGTAGAGGATCCCAATATGATTCTATAGGATCAAATGAGAAGTTTCTAAGTGTCACGGTGTCTAAGTAATAGCATGATAAAGTTCGCAACCATTTTGCACTTTGGACCCTTAAGGGATTGATTCAGTTGAACGTAGCTCAGAGCGATTCTGCATGTTTAGGTGCAAAAGAGGACCTTTCCTAGCGTAAACGTACCCACCTGCATGTGTTGAAATGGTCCAGTTGGTCACATGAGCTGCAGAACAAAAGTTGCACCACTTTGCAACTTTCAACTACTTGCATTTGACAACTTTTTCCCCAAGTGAAAATTCGTCAGCACAGGAAAATTCCTTCGAGATAGAAAAAACTAAGAGAGGTTATTTTAGATGGGCCCAAATTGAACTTGTAGGATCAGATGAGAAGTTTCTAAGCATCATGGTGTCTGAGTAATAGCATGCTGAATTTCACAGCCATTTTGCACTTTGGACCCTTAAGGGATTGATTCGATTGAACGTAGCTCAGAGTGATTCCGCGTGTTTAGGTGAAAAAGAGGATCATGCCTAGTGTAAATTTACCCAACCGAACGTGTTGGAATAGTTTTTTTAGTCACATGAGCTGCAAAATGAAAGTTGCACCACTTTGCAACTTTCAACTACTTGCATTTGACAACTCTTTCCCCGAGTGAAAATTCACCACCGCAAGAAAATGCCTCCAAGATAGAAATAACCGAGAGAGGATATTATAGAGGGGTCCAACATGATCTCATAGGTTCAGACATAAATTTTATAATCACCACGGTTTATGAGTAATACCCTGTCAAATATTGTTGCCCTTTTGCACTTTGCACGCTTAAGGGATCGAGTTAGTTGAACGATAGTAGGTTTTTTGTTGAATTTCATACCCTAAGGCATGTTAGAGATGACCTAGGTTGCATCAATTTCTCTGAGGCATACACTGCCCCTACCTTGTCGCTTCATCAAAGGACAATAGATTTAAAGGAAGGTTATTCATTAAGACAAGCATCATGAATGTATGAACACAAGGGAACTATGAAGGGTCATTGTACATGGCAATGTGCAAATGAAAAGGATAGATTAGAAATGAGTAGTGATCAGTTGTTGAGTATAGTGAGTGTATGATTATAAAGTGCTTGACAAACAAATTCACTCACCAAAGTCAATGTCCTATGACTGTCAAGTCTATGTCAGTCAGTGTCTCAAGAATCCAAGAGTTATGGTTGTGTATGCAGCAATAGGTCCTTATGAATGTGGAGTCTTCAAAAAATATAGTAAGTCAATGACAAATATTACAATAGTGATGGAGGAAAATCTTGAAAATATTATGATTTTTCAATACTTGTAGCAATACATGCAGGGAAATAATCCTCCCATTTCCAACACAAATCAAGAAATATATTGTATTTGAGAAAAGGACAAAAGGAGTTGTTGCCCAGTTTCATTTTTCCATTCCACCTCAGCTGGCCCAAATTTTTGCATTCCAAAATGGTTCAAAACATGTACAACCCCTGCTCCCTACGAAAAACATGGGTAGTAGCCTCTCTGTGGTTGTGTAGTATCATAGGAATTTGGTCCACCAAAAACCTGAAAAAGCCTCTCAATCTTAGACATAGACTCACATAAAAATCATTAAAAGAGCAATAACTAAATAATGTGAGTCATACAGCTGACGAGACCTACTATCAACTTCATGCATGCTAGATAAGGAGGTCGATTGAAGGTCCTACAACGGTGATGCGCCCCTTCGCTACTTTATCATCTCTCGATAACCCTACTTATAAATTTCAAATATATCACTGAGAGGCTTAACATAAAATATGTAGCATATAAGAATCCGATAAATCTAGGAGATGGAAAGGAAAGAGAAGATTGACAACCAAAAAATGCACAAGTAACCGATGTTTCTCATACCACTGAACACTTGCACTAGCAACCGATGTTGTTCTTTTCTTATATACTTTGAAAAACATCAGTATTATCTATAGTCACAATCCTAAAAGGATCAATGACAGTCGTAAATGCATATGACATCAAATAGTAATCATGAAAAATCCTTATTGCAAGGTGTTGGTCCAAAAGAGTGATCAATAACATGGCTTTACAAATTCAATGTGCATACTTACAAATCAATCCAGGGAACCATCTAGGTCTACTCTAGTCTTTATTATGTCGAGTATTGCCTCATGGTCAGACTCACGCACTTTCCACAAGTTCTTGTTCTCAGGTCTACCCTTATATTTGATCAAATGAACATTGGTGGTGACGACAAGGTTCAAATAGTGAAGAATTTTCTAATGCATGTTTAAGTCCTCAAAGAACCAAATATCAACATTCTTAACTGGATACCTTTGAAGCCATGTTCCAATAACAACCACCAAACCAGTAGGATATTCTATGTTTTCTCCGTCTATAACTGGGGACTCCAATTTATTTTTGGCCTCGATACAACGACATAGTTAATAATTTGTACCCTCTTCATTGTCTTCATCTACAATCACCACATAAACATGCCCTACATTGATATGTTCATCTTGTTAGATTTATTTAATGAGCAACATAATAAAACTTGTAAGTAAGATATATTACCTAGTTCTAGGAGGTCTGATACATGATCAAAGTCAATGGATGATTGCATCTCCATGATTTGTAGAGCTGTCAGGAGCTGATAAGTGTCAAGTGGGGTTAGAATTCTTACAGACCATTCATCAACCCACCTTGTTGACTCAGAATCATTCCATGATTGAAGTGTACATGCATAAAAAAAGCATGCCATCTTCCTTGTATGGATAGTCCATGTACATGCATTGGAGCTTCTAAAAGAGTGTAGCTCGCTTGATCCCGTTAGTGTACAACAATCCTCATATTTTGCAATGGTAGTATCATCTACTAAATGAAAAAATCTATGAACTAAAGAATTACCTTCACTACCTGGACCCATTGAACCATTGCACCACTGGATAATTGATCTTGCATCTATCAACTTTACACTATTTGTGTACTTAAAATCTTCTCATGATAGGGCTCTTTTGATACATGTACCTACTCTATCATGCTCCCCCTTTCCATGCCCAGCCTGTGAGAAGTTCCACATATGTTGGTCACCTCTAATCCTATGCATCCTACTCAAACAGTAAAAAAATTTGGCGTTCTTGAATTGTGATGTACAATTATCTGACCATATGATATGTTGACTAAATGATATGCCCCTACTAGCCAGATCAACATAGAACATATGAAAGCAACCTTGAACAAACTCTATACAATGTGTGCGATCATCACTGATGTAAAAGTGATACTCCCTCAATACTTTCCTATTTTCCTCTGTACTATCATTTGCATGAATGAATGCTATATGTACAAATATAGCAACCTGCATGGAGTTGTAGTACTATGATTGCACCTCATTTTGTGGTTGTAGTGTGTAGTTCTCAGTGAAGTGGACAACTAAAATGATATAACAAAGTGGAAATGTGTTCTTGCATAAATTGAACTGTGAGTCCAACCATTGTGCTCTATGTGTATGCGTTGCATAATCATAAACCACCCGATCACGAAAAAATCCCATAAACTGATACATTGGAATCTTATCACTGACCAATTCACACTTCTTTGCTTCTTTCCTATCTTTTAGACTGTATGCCACTGTCGTATATTTGCCAAATACCACAATTTTGTCTCCAAATGTGTGTGTACTAGCCATGTGTTGGAAAATTGGAAAATTTTGCATGCCACCACAATGAGCACATGTGCCATCCAAACAGGATTTTTTGTAAAAAAATTGACCATCCTCTCTTTCACATAAAATGGAGGACAAAAATTTCCTTGTCGATTTAGGTGGAGGCATTATGTTACATTCCTCCAAAACATTGTCAGTATGCATATCTACACATATACGTCGATAAACATCATAATGGTTAAAAAAATCAATATGAAACCTACAACAAAAAGTAGTGCGTGTGTGATTTATTTTGACATAAAAATGCTTTAGCATTTCAAAATACCTTTGATATATTTTAATTTCAAGAAACTTTTGTACAAAATCAACAAAAAATTGGGTTTGAGTGGTATCCAAATAATGCATTGGATGTGGCTCACATTTTTTACTACCAATTCTCCTTCTTAGAACATCTCTTTGATTAGGAGAGGTCCTTGTGTTATCCTTCCAATAATTCACAATTAAAGATCTCAAGCCTTGAGCAATTCTTGTGTCTTTTTATGGCACTCTACCCAAAAATTCCCATAACTCATTGCTATTTGGATGCTGCACTCTTTCACACCTTTCTTTGGTTCTCATTAGAGATGATCTACTTATTTTCAAAGACTTACTTGCCTTTGTAAGGTTCACCTTGTTCCTTGTTTGACTGCTTAATAGTGTTGTTGTCATCACATGTCGTGTGGCACAACTATCCTTCGTGCGTGAGGTGGAACCCACGCTGATGTATGCACTCATCAAGTTCTTTACAATGGAATTTTTGCTTGAGTCATTCAAAAATATTCGCCTAAGAGCCTTCATGGTGGGCCTAAATTTGAGTTGCCACATCATTTCAACAAATAGTTGGCATCTTCCACCCTCACTTAGCTTCAGAAAAAACAAACTCCATATCCTTTCTGCATATCTTTGACATGTAAATTTTGGAATCTTATTAGGCATCCATTTCAAAACATTTGGAATCAATATCAATAAAAAATGTAGGTTTTCTATGCAAAAATTTAGAAGGAGTTCTCAAATGTAAATTTGTGTCAATATTGGGAAGGTCAACTACATCGGGAATAGATCGTGTACCTTCGATTGGAGGTGCAATTGATGACATACCTTGAGATTGACATGTAAATGATGTTGTACCTCCAACTTGAGATGTCGTTTGTGGAGTTCCTTCAAATAGAGATGTTTTTCCTGATGTACTTTCAAAACACAATATTTTTGATGGTATGTCTTCAATTGGAGATGTGATTTCCAATGTACCTAGAAAACCGCATGTTGTTGTCAATGTGTCTTCAATTGGAGATGTGCCCCCAACTTCTGTATCCATTCCTATCCTTTCACAAAATTTCCTCATTCATGACCTTTGTTTTGCCAATTTGACATCTCTCTTAGATTGCATAGGAATTTGTGGTTGTATGGGCTGCAATTCCTTTGCTTCACAAGCTACATTTTTTGGTTCTCTTCTCCTTGCATTTTTAACTACATGTTCTTCTAGTGTTAGAGGCTTCAGTCATTTCCTCGACATGACCTTGAATGCTACATGTCCAAAAACACACATAGAACAAAAGTAAGTAATGCATTTTACAAAAAAATTTATGAGAGAGGGGTGGAAACCATTCAATACATCAAATCAATGAGAATCACAAACCTAGGGTATAAATTGCTGCCACCTAAATGAAAACTAGAGACTCTTGTCTTTATTTTTATCAAAATCAAAATTTTGATCGTCAACAAAGTCATGAAGAATATGGATTCAAAGAAGGGTTTGTGATGCTATATCTTATCATTATTCACCAATTCTTTGGCAATGAGGTTTTCCAAATTAGATGAAAATAATTTTTTTCCAAATTAGTTGAAAAAAGAATGAAATACAGTGAATTCCACTAGCCATGTTGGAAATGGACTACTATAAGCAATGAAAATAGAATTCATAAGTAAATTTATGTTAAGTAAATGTCATGTTTTTTATTTTTTTTGTTCTTCAAACTCATAAAAATTGAACTTTTTTATGCAAATCCCATCTAATTCAATGTTGAATTCTAAGTCCAATTGTTATGATTAATAAAATCATTAAGGAAATTTAGTTTATATTGTCAAAAACAAACAAATATACTAAATACAAACATTTCAATTTACCAAAATGAATATATTACCTCAGATAATGTAAAATGATGTAGAAACTTCAAAATATCTTCTTCTACGTTGTCTACCATGCAGATTGGTGGTAAAAAGGTGATGGATCAAGCATAGATTGGTACAATATGAAGTCAACTATAGAAAAAAAAGGTGTTTATGACTCCGATAAAGAATTGAACCAGACAAACACAGGAGAATGTGGGCCTGAATCATGGGGTCAACCCTTATTTTTACCGTTTCAAGGTAAAACCCATTTGGCGCTCGCCAAATATGTTCCTCTGAAAAGGAGAGACTTCAGAGAGAGGGAGAGACACAAAGTGGGAGAGAGATAGAGGGAGTGAGAGAGAGAGGGAGTGGGAGAGAGAGAGAGAGGGAGAGGGAGAGGGTGTGGGAGGGAGAAACCTAAGAGAGAGAGGTGGGAGGGAGACACCTGAGAGAAGGAGAGGGAGTCAAAGTGGGAGAGAGGGGTTGGGAAGGAGAAACCTAAGAAAGTAGGGTGGGAGGTAAGTGAGGCCTAACAGAGAGGGATTGTGAGATAAGTGAGGCTTAATCCCTCAACCCTTAAACCCTAATCCATAGACAGAGAGTGAGAGAGATGGAGGGAGAGGGGGTGGGAGGGAGACACCTGAGAGAGAAGGAGAGGGAGACTAAATGGGAGAGAGGGGGTGGGAAGGAGATACCTAAGAGAGTAGGAGAAAGAGGGAGTGAGAGATAGAGGGATGGGAGAGATACAAGGAGTGATAGAGAGAGAGACTTGAGAGATAGAGAGGGGGTGGGAGGGAGAGGGAGTACTCAAGATAGAGGGATTCGAGAGAGATGGAGGGGGTGGGGGGAGATACATGATATATAGGGAGAGAGAGATTGTGGGAGCGAGATATCTAAGAGAGGGAGAGAGAGAGGGAGACAGACAGAGTGGGAGAGAGTGAGAGAGAGGGAGTGGGAGAGGGAATGGGAGAGAGATAGAGGGAGTGAGTGAGTGACATACCTAATAGAGGGATTAAGGTAGAGAGTTTAATTGGGTTTAAGGGTTTAAGTGTTGAGGGATTAGGATTGAGGTTATTGGGTTGAGGGTAGAGGGTAGAGGGTTTAAGGGTTTAGGATTTAAGGGTTGAGGGTTGAGGGTTTATGGTATAGGGTTGAGTGTTTAAGGTTTTAAGGGATGAGGGTATAGGGTTGAGGTATTAGGGAAGAGATGGGATGTATGGAGGGAGAGATGGAGAGAGAAGTGAGATAGAGATAAAGAGAGAAGAGGAGGGAGGGAAAAAGATAGATGAGGGTTGAGGATCCAATGTATAGATTATATGGTTGAGAATTGAAGGTATAGGGTTGAGGACCTATAAGGTTTATGGTTTAGGGTATTGGTTTGAGGGTATAGGGTTTAAGGGAGATGGGAGAGAGATAGATGGATTGATTGAGTGAGTGAGAGACCTAAGAGAGGGAGAGGGGGTGGGATGGAGAGACTTTAAAGAGAGAGAGAGGGAGGGAGTGGGAGAGAGACAAAGGGAGGGAGGGTTAAGGGTAGAGGGTAGAGGGTTTAATGGTTTAGGGTTTAAGGGTTAAGTGTTTAGGGTAGAGGGTAGAGGGGAGAGAGATAGAGGGAGTGGGGAGTGTGTGAGAAAGAGAGACCTAAGAGAGAGTGATGGAGTGAGTGAGAGGGGGTGGGAAGGAGAGACCTAAGAAATTAGGGTGGAAGGTAAGTGAGGCATGATAGAGAGGGATTGTGAGATAAGTGAGGCCTAATCCCTCAACCCTTATACCCTCTTCATCCCTCAACCCTCAACCCTCAACCCTTAAACCCTAATCCATCAACCCCTATACCCTCTTAATCCCTCAACCCTCAACCCTTAACCCAAACCTTAATCCTCAACCCCCATACCCTCCCTAATCCTCAACCTCAACCCTCAACCTTAAACCCTAATCCATCAACCCCCACCCTCAACCCTCAACCTTAACCCTTAAACCCTAATCCCTCAACCCCCATACCCTCCTAATCCCTCAACCCTCAACCCTTAAACCCTAATCCCTCAACCCCTCAACCCTCAACCTTCAACCCTTAAACCCTAATTAGTCAACCCATTTATAATATTAATTCCTCAACCCTTAACCCTTACCCCTCAAACCTAAAACCCTAATCCCTCAACCCCTATACCATGTCAACCCTCAAACCTTAACCCTCAACCCTTAAACCCTAATCCCTCAACCCCTATAACCTCTTAATCCCTCAACCCTCAACCCTTAACCCCTATACCCTCTTAATCCCTCAACCCTCAACCCTCAACCCCTATACCCTCTTAATCCATCAAACCTCAACCCTTAAACCATAATCCCTCAACCCTCAACCTTCAACCCTTAAACCTTATATCCTAATCCCTCAACCCCCATACCCTCTTAATACCTAAACCCTCAACCCTTAACCCTTAATCCCTAAGCCCTCTAATTGAGAGAGAGAGGGAGAGGTGGTGGGAGGGACATGCTTGAGAGAGAGGCATAGGGAGAGGGAGAGAGAGTGAGAGAGGGAGAGGGTATAGGAGGGGGAGACTTGACAAAGATAGAGAGGAAGATGGGTAGGACAAAGATACTTGAGAGAGAGAGAAAGAGGGAGATAGGTTGGGAAGGAGAGAAATTAGATACTTGAGAGAGGGAGAGGGGGTAGGAGGGAGAGACTTGAGAGAGAGAGGGGAAGGGATTTGGAGAGAGATAGAGGGTAGAGGGTAGAAATTTTAAGGGTTTAGGGTTTAAGGGTTAAGGGTTAAGGGTTTAGGTTAAGGGTATAGTGGAGAGAGATAGAGGGAGAGAGAGGGAGTGAGTGAGTGAGAGACCTAAGATTCCATCTCTAGCTCTCTCTATCTCACTTCTCTCTCCTTCCCTCCCTCCCTCTCTAATTTTCTCTATATCCCCCTCTCTCTCCTTCCCTTTATACTTCTCTCTATCTCACCTCTCTTTCTCCCCCTCTCTCTCTCCCTCTCTCTTCCTTTCACCCACCTTTTCTCTCTACTTCTCGCTATCTAACCTATCTCTCTATACATATTTCTCTCTCCCCCCTCCTTCCCTCTCAATCTCTCCACGTTCCTCCTTATCTCTCTACTTTTCAGCTCCATCACACATCTCTCCACCTAGACCTCTCTCTCTCATCCCTACCTCTCCCTATATCTCTCCTTTCATATCTACTTCTCTCTACCTAGTTGTCCCTCTATACCTATTTCTCTCTCCCTCCTTGCCTCCTCTCTCTCAATATCTCCACCTTCTTTCCCTCTCTAATTCTCTCTCTATCACCTCTCTCTATCTCTCTCCTCCCTCTCTACTCTCTCTATCTCTCCCTCCCTCCCCCTCTTTCTATCTCTCCTCTCTCCCTCCCCCTCTTTCTATCTCTCTTTACCTTCTCTCTACCTATATCTCTCTCCTTCTATCTATCTCAACTATCCATCTTTACCTATCCCTCCACTTCTTTTTGTCTCTCCTCCCAATCTCTCTCACTATTGTCCCTCCCTCCCTCACCCTCTTTCTTTCTCAATCGATATTTTTCTCTATCTCACCATTATCTCTCTCTCAATCACACACACACCTCTATCTCCCTACCTCTCCCTCCCCTCTGTACTCTTTATCTCTCCTCTCACTTTCCCTCTCTATACATACCTCTCCCTCCATCACTCTCTCTCTCCATCCCTCTCTATATCACTTATACCTCCTTCTCTCCTCTCACTCTCTCTCCCTCTCATACACACTCACCTATATCTCCTCCTTTCCTCTCTCACCATCCCTCCACTCTCCACTTCTCTCTTTTTGTCATCTCTCTCTACATCTCCTTCCCTCTATATTTATCTTTATCTCCCCTCTCCCTCTCTTTACCCACTTCTCCCTCCATCACTCTATATCTCAACTGTGTCTCCTCTCTCTCTCTCTCTCACACACACACACCCCTCTATGTCCCTCCTACTTGTCCCTCCCTCCTCTTTCTAATTATCTGTCTCTCCTCTCTCTACATTTCCTACCCTCTCTACCTATATTTATCTCCCCTATCCCTTTTTTTACCTATCTCTCCTGTCATCACTCTGTATCTCACCTATGTTCCCCTACCTACCTAGGGTTGAGGTATCAAGGGTCAAGGGTTGATAATTGAGGGTTGAGGGTTTAATTTATAGGGTAGAGGGTAGAGGGTAGAGGGTTTAAGGGTTGAGAGTTGAGGGTTGAGGGTTGAGTGTTTAAGGGTTTAAGGGTTGATTTCCATAAGAAAATTAAGTGATTTTCCACTATTTTCATAAAAAACCCTAAGGTTTTCCCATCTAGACCTATCATTTTCCTATCTTTCCATATAAAATTCATTTTTCCCCTTTCCTAAAAATACTCATATACTTTATATCACTACCGCTCCCTTAAAAAATCACTTTATATATATTATTTACCACCCAACCGCGACCTCATATATGGGGGTCCATGGTATGGCGGTAATTGTTTGGGGGATTCACATTAACCCTTACTGCTATACCACGGGGGGAAATCATACTATCCACGGTAGAGTGGTGGTCGGGTAGTAGCTAACGGAGCAAGAATGAGATGTTTACCACGTTGTCATGCATAGTTAAACTACAAACCGTGGTGACCGTGATAAATAGGTAGCAGCTGGCGAAGGGTGATAGTGGATGGTTAGTGGGAAGTCGGTGAATGTAGCCATCAGTTTGTAGAGTGGCTACTGCGGTACCGCTGGCAGTCAGGCTAATGACCATGGTAGTGCAGTGGCGGTGAGAAAACCATAGCAGCGTTGGTCGAAGCGTTTACCATGGTACTGCGCATGGTTAAACCACAGACCACAACAGCAGTAGCGGTCGGTGAAGGCAGTCAATGGAGGATAGCAAGGAGCGGTTAATGGTTGGCACTAGCGGTTAAGGTTGGCTACCATAGTACCACTGGCAGTCATCCCAGTGACTATGGTAGTGCGATAAAGGCTCATTGAGGCAATAAACGTGGGGAGTAAAAAGGACACCGTGATACCGCATGAAGAAAAGTCAAGCCTGTGCTAGAGCGGTAACAATAAAGATAATAAGGCCATGGGAAGATAAAAATAAAGGAGTAGATAAAATGAAATTTAAAGGGCGGGAAAGGATATAAAGGGAAAAATCAAAGCAGTGATATAGTTAAAAATATTTAATTTGTCGAAGGCAATCTAATTAAATATTTTAAATCTCTATCATAAAATTCAAACATGTGTAATAGAAAGTGAAGGGTCACGACCCTTAGGTATGTAATGTATATATATTTTAGAAAATTAGGGGACAAGTAGAAAAGGAAAGCAGTAGTTAGACTGTAGGAGTTAGATTTTTCCTGAGAAGGGACTGGGATGTAAATAATGTACAAAATTGTCTTTGTGCAGTAGGAGTAGGAGTAGGTGTAGTAATTTGATCTGTCCACTTCCCTTTTCCATTGTGGATAGATTGATCAACAAGGAAAAAAATCTTAAATATACAACATACATATAGGTGCACTCGCCTAGGTTTTCAGAGCCTGAAGAGCAAAAGGTACAATTGGATCAATTGGCCTTGTTAATTGGCACTAAGTGTTGTGAGAGCTTGGCAATCTCTTGTGGTTCAAACCCGCATTTTTGAGAC
>CM021109.1:68179625-68234615 GCA_007115665.2 Sequoiadendron giganteum | reverse complement strand
TAGGGAGAGCAGGTAGGAGGGAGAGATGTGAGATAGAGAGAGAGAGAAAGAGAGAGGAAGTGGGAGAGAGATAGAGGTTAGAGGGTTTTAAGGGTTAAGGGTAGACGGGAGAGAGATAGAGAGACTTGAGAGAGGGAGAGAGGGTAGGAGAGAGACAGAGAGAGATAGAGAGATGAGGGAATGATATATATGTAGGTAGAGAGAGTTACGATAGAGATAGAGTAGAGAGGTAAGGAGAGAGGGGAAGGGAGGGAGAAGTTAGAGAGAGAAGAAGGAAGGTGGATATAGATTGAGAGAGGGAAGGATGGAGAGAGGGAGAGAGAGAGAATGAGGTATAGAGGGATAGGTAGGTAGAGAGAAGTAGAGAGGTAAGGAGAGTTGGAGGGAGAGGTAGGGATGGACAGAGAGATAGGTAGGTAGAGAGAGTAAAGGGAGATATAGAGAAGTGGAGAGGGAAGGAGAGACAAATGGACAGGTAGGGATCGAGTGAGAGATAAGGATTTAGAGAGAGGTGAGAGAGTGAAATAGAGAGAGAGAGGTAGGTAAAGAGAGGGAGGGGAGATGAAGGGAAGTAGAGAATGGAGGAGAGAGGGAAGAAGAGGTAGGGAGGGAGAGATAGGTGAGATAGAGAGAGAGAGGAGGGAGGGAGGGATATTTAAGGAGAGGGGTGATATAGAGAGAAAGAAAGTAAAGAGGGAAGGGGGAGAGAGAGAATTAGAGAGGGAAATAAGGTGGAGATATTGAGAGAGAGGAGGCAAGGAGGGAGAGAGAAATAGGTATATAGGGACAACTAGGTAGAGAGAAGTAGAAATGAAAGGAGATATATAGGGAGAGGTAGGGATGGAGAGAGAGGTGAGACAAAAATAGAGAGAGGTCTAGGTAGATAGAGGGAGGAGGAGATAAAGATAAAAATAGAGGGAGCAAGAGGTAGGGATGGAGAGAGAGAGGTGAGAGAGATAAGAGAGAGGAGGGAGGAATAAGTAGGGAGAGAGGGTGAGATAGAGAGAAAGAGAGTAGAGAGGGAAGGGGAAAGAGAGAAGTCATATAGGTGATAGAGATGTGTGATGGAGCTTAAAATTAGAGAGATAAGGAGGAAGGTGGAGAGATTGTGATGGAACGAGGGAGGAGAGAGAGATGTATAGAGGGATAGGTTAGATAGAGAGAAGTAGAGAGAAAAGGTGGGTGAAAGGAAGAGAGAGGGAGAGAGAGAGGGGGAGAAAGAGAGGTGAGATAAAGAGTTGTAGAAAGGGAAGGAGAGAGAGAGGGAGATAGAGGAAATTAGAGAGGGGGGGAGGGAAGGAGAGAGAAGTGAGATAGAGAGAACTAGAGAGGGAAGGAGAGAGAGAATGACAAGATAAAGAGTAGACAGGGGAGGAGAGAGCGAGGGAAGCAAAGAGAGAGAGAAAGAGAGGAGAGGGAGGGAGGGGGCGATAGGTAGGTATAGAGAGTAGAGAGAGATATATAGAGATTAAAGGAGAGGGATGAGAGAGAAAAATGTAGAGAGGGAAGGAGGGAGGGAGATAGATATTGGAGAGGGAAGGAGATAGAGATGGACATGTAGAGACATAGTTCTTGAGCTCAAGGAAGATATTGTTAGATAAAGGGATGGAGATAGTGAGAGAGAGAGAGAGGTCTAGAGAATAAGAGATGAAAATGAATGAGATAGATGAAATTCGACCTCCTGAGCACTAAAATTTGACCTCCAGATTACTAAAATTTGACTTGTTGATTACTGAAATTTGACTAAGTCTGAAATTTTTAAGATCTTCCGAAACCTAGAATTTGCATTATAACTCTTAGAGATCTGAAACCACTGTCAAACATCCTGCCTATATATACATGAAATATAACTTAAAGTATAAGAAAGTAAATGTCCATATGTAAATTTAAACTTATACTTAAATTCTTATTTCATGTATATAGTTTCCCTAACAGAGAAAGGGAAAATCTAGTTCTATGCAAAGCAGGCCATTTGGCGCATGCCAAATGACTCATCACATTTGGCAAATGCAAAATTTGGTGCACGCCAAATGTGACGAGTCATTTGGTGCTTGCCAAATTTGGCACTCGCCAAAAGGCCTACTTTAGATGCATTAATTAACAAGATCTGCTAAAATTTTTCATATTTCAACCATGCTGCCCATTTCATTTGGATGTCTTTCAATGAAAGTTTATAAAAAAAACCATGATAGCATTAACCTCTATCTCAGCTATCTAAATATATAATTATTTTTTCATTTTGATTTAGTTAAGGTTTTGATCCATGGCTTCTATTGTAAATGCCTTCGTTTTTGGTCAAAAACCAACATGTGCTAGGTTTAGGATAGATTTTTACACATTCAACAGAACGTGAAACAAATTATGTTTTTTCAAACTAGACTCCATTCTACACATGATGAAAAAACAATCAATTTTTGATTAGTTTGCAAAAAAATTGTGGGGGAGCACGCTCAAATTTCATCTTTTCAGGATGTGTCCACTTTGAAAATTCATAAAATATTATATATTCATTGAAAAAATTATCCAAAAGAAGGAGGATAAACTACATGGTGTTAGCTAATTTCTCACTATTGGGATTTTTGAAATTCTAAAAAAATGTTAACCAAAAAGGGGGGAGCCCTTAGGCGATATGCTATTTTTTTTTATAAAAATAGGACCTGTTTTTGAGACCCTTAATCTTTATTAATTTCAGAAAATAATAGTAGCTTAGAAACTAGACTCAGATCACTTCAACTTTTGTTCTTGCTGCATCTTGAAATTTTGAGCGTAACTATCTTCATTTTCTCCTGCAAATCAGATTTTCCTGATTTCAGAAAAAAAAAAGTGGCATCTTAAGAGCCAAAATTGTGTCACAGATTGGTGCACTTACCCTGAAAGTGTTTCAATAATTATCTATTTATGTTAACTAAATATTCACAATGATTAGTCAAATGTAGATGTTTTGAATATATTTTATCTTTAGTCTATGTTTCAAATAGACTTTGGTTGTGCACATTTCTTCTATCTATATGGTTATCCTTTTTATTAAAAAAACTTAAGACTTATTCATTTTTTATTCACTATATGTAAATATTCACAAGTATGTGCTTGTTTTTTAATTTTTTTGGGATTGACTCTTATTTCTCTTGATTTTTTGATGATGCATTCTATCAAATTCTTTTCTTAAATTATATTTTGAAATTAATCAAATACTTATAATGATTATTTTGTCATTTTTGTTTAATTTTATTTCTCGACTTTTTAGATATGCATTAAATGAAAGTGGTTCAATAATTATTTATTTATGTTAACTAAATATGTGAAAATTCTATTGCAGTTACTGATTATTACTCTCCTATCTATAAAGATTATTTGACTGTCAAAAATTAATTCACAACAAATACTGAAAAATAATACAATGGCAACTTCACAAATAAAATTCACAGGAATAGAGAAGAAAACATGCAAAATAATAAACACAATATTTTTGGACAAATTGTCCCTGAAAAAACCTCGGAGGGAAAACCAGTACTACAAATGAGGAATTATATTAATCTTCGGCAAATCAAAAGATACAAAAGAAACTGCTTGTCTCTTACTGACAAAGCTTTGACAATATTCTTCACTGTATATTCTTCCCTCAATTTCTCCTACTGAAATTCCATTGTTGCTGCCTCCAATGCTATCACTGCGCTCTTGCTATTAGTGCAAGACTATTTACTATCACTGCAAATTCTTCTCCAACTTGTGTGTTCTCCAAATGCCCAAAGACCCCCTTTTAAACTATTCTCATTGCAAAACCAATGGCCATGATTTAATCTCAATCAATGGCTAAGATTAATTAGACTCTAACAAACCCTAACTAACTATTTTCTAGAAGTCTCTAGAGGAATCAATTATTTAATTAAATAATTAAATATCTAGACCTGACTAACTTCTATCTAGAAGCCTCAAGAATTAAATACTAATTCTTGGAATATGGAGAATAACAATTGTCTGAGCTACAATATTAAATTAACACTCTCTCTTAGCGAGGAAGGTGTTCTGCATAACACCCAACCTATCTATGAAGAAGATGAATTTTGCCTTCCCCAATGCCTTTGTCAAAATGTCTGCTACCTGCTGATTTGTAGGTATATATTGTAGCTGAATAATCCCCTGTTGTACACAATCCATGTTGAAATGATACCTGATGTCTATATGCTTAGACCTATCATGAAACACTGGATTCTCAGACAACCTGATGCAACTTTGATTGTCACAGTGTATCAATGTAGTCTCAACCCTCTGACCTAACAAGGCTACCAACAACTTCTGAAGCCATAGTACCTCACATGTCGCCATGCTAGTTGCTATGTATTCTACCTCTGCATAACTCAGAGCCATAGACTTCTGCTTCCTGTTGTACCAAGAGAAAAATCCTGATCCCAAGCTAAAGCAACAGCCTGAAGTTATTTTCCTATCTGTTGTACTACCTACCCAATTTGCATTAGTATAGCCTATCAACCTGATACCATCACCTCGAGTATATTTGATCCCATACTCGATTGTACCACACAAATAACTCAACACATGCTTTGTTGTTGTTCAATGCACTCTCTTCGGCTCAACCATGAACTGACTAAGATAATTTACTGCAAAGGATATATCTGGTCTGGTGTTGACCAAATACATGACAGACCCAATCAATTTCTTATATAAGGTGAGGCCTACATCCTTCTCCCTGGATCAGTCTACCTTCTTCCAATTCGTGATCATAGGAGTAGACATGGCTCTACAATCCTCCACCTTGAACCTTCTCAAGATTTCAATCTAGTATTTCCCTTGTCGAAGGAAAATCTCACCATTTGTCTGCCATACCTCCATGCCTAGAAAGTAGTGCATAAGCCTCAAATCCTTCATCTCAAACTCTACTGTAAGGTCCCTCTTGCACTCCTCTATGAGCCCAAGTGAACCTGTTAAAAACAAGTCATCCACATATAGAACAAGAATGAGAATCTCACCCCCAACCACCAAGTAGTAGAGATTAGCATCTGCCTCACTCTTCAAAAAGCCCAATTCCTGCAATTATTCATCAACGCACTCATACCACACCCTGGGAGCCTACTTAAGTCCGTAAAAATATCTCTTCAATATGCACGCATGGGTTTCACTGTTGTGTGCTACAAAGCCCTCTGGTTTTTCTATGTATACCTCCTCTTTCAATTCACCATTAAGAAACACTGTCTTGACATCCATTTGATGGATTACCATCCCATCTATGCTGCAAGAGAGATCACAGCTCGTATAGAAGTATACCTAGCCACTGGAGTGAACGTCTCCTCATAGTCTATTCCCTCCTAAGAGAAACCCTTGGCCACAAACCTTGCCTTGTATTTGTCGATGCTACCATTTGCACCATGCTTGATCTTATAGATCTAGTGAGATCCAACCACTGCCCTATCTATTGGTCTAGGCACAACCTCCCACACATTGTTCTGCACTATTGAGGTATATTTCTCAACCATCGCATCTCGCCACACTTGTTGTTGTGTAGCCTCCTGATAACTGGAAGGCTCACTATCTACCAAGTCACTAACTAAAGCCATATAGTCATTATACTTGGCTAGTTGTCTCTGCGTCCTACTACTCATCCTAGGAGTTCCCACAAACTCCTGAGTATCCCTTTGCTTCTGTTGGTTACTGCTACCAACTATAGAGGATGAAATATTAACCTCCATATGTTCCTGATGCATCTCTTGGATCTTTTGCATCTGTTGCTCCATACTCTATGAACTCTCAGTACTTGAGCCTATGCTTGTACTAATCATTGTACTCAAGCTTTTTTGTCCCTGATCTGATTGCTCAATCCTGGGAGCTTCTATTGGCTACTCACTCCTTGGAAAAGATTCTTTCATAAAATTTCCCAACACACATGCCTTACATACATCATCATGCTCTGTGCTCACCTTTGGAACACCTGTCACTATCTCACGATGCAATTTAAGTGCTCCATGATGTATATGTCCCATCCTCCTATGCCATAGCGCTTCTTGATCTCTAGAATTACCATTGCTCATCAGTGCCTTATGAGTATCAAACTGCCACTTATAAAGTCAGTCGCTCCTAACTCCAATAGCTATGGGTGATTTCCAATCCTTATGCTTTATTAACACATTTTCCCCTTTAAGGAGTACATTGTAGCCTTTATCCTTAAGAACAGATACAAAAATTAGATTCGTACCCAAGCCTAGCACATGTAACACATCATGAATGGGAATCGGCTTGCCATTCTCCCTTTGAAATGAAACAGTCCCTTTCCCAACTGGATTTAGTTTGGACATGTTCGCCATAGAAATCTGGATTGTGATGTCCTCCTCCTTATAACTGGAGAAGTATCCTCTAACTCCTATCATATGAAATGACGCCCCACTATCTATATACCAAACACCCTGTGAGGTTGAGCTAACCATACAAACTATGAGTGCAAACTCATCTTCCATTCTGCTGGAGAGCTCATCTGCACTTGCTGAAGTTGTCGTCTGCTTCTTGCCTTTCTTCCTTTGTGGAAAATTGCAAACATAGTGGCAAAACTCGTGACAACCATAGCACTTGACTTTAGACAAGTACTTCTTCTTCTCACCTTCAGGATTTGATCCTTTGCTAGACCCCTTCTTTGCTTTCCCTTTTCTTGCTAGGGCAACGTTTTCCTATTTTTCCTCACTTTTTCGACTCTTACTGCTAGCACCACTGACAAGGCTTAGTCTAAGCTCCTCCTAAGTGAAGTCACTCCATAGTCGATCCCAACACGGTAAGGTGTCTCATTAATTAATAACTTCAACAAAGACATCCCACTTCTTAGTAAACCCATTATGGCTATCCGTACTAGCTCGTCATCATCTGGTTTATCTCCAACAATTGCCAATTCATCCTTGACAAGTCTAAGTTTGGTGAGGTAACTTGTAATGTCCTCTCCCTTGTTCATCTAGGTATTCCTCAACTTTTCTTTGAGAATCAGCTTCCTATTAGTGTTAGCATTCTAATACAAATACAAAATGGTGTCCCACATCTTCTTCGTTGTATCTAACTCTACGATATATGGAACAATATGATCCTTAACACCGCCAAGAATCAGCCTCCTTGCCTTGGAATCTTCCTTCTTATATTCTAAGAGTTGCACTGGATCTGTAGGTACAACTACAACACTAGTAATATATTCCTTGATACCATTCTCTTCCAGCAATAAAGAAATTATGGCTTTCCAGACACCAAAATTTGAGGCTCCATCCAATCTGTGCTCATCTCTTAAACCTTCTGAGGCCATCTCAAACAAAAATAATAATAACAAAAAAATAAAAATCTGAAGAGGTAGAACTAGGTTTTATAAACCCTCAAATTTTATTTTCTTCCTATGCCTGCACTGAGCTCTTTCTGCCCTTAGATCTGCTTTGATACCATGTGAAAATTCTATTGCAGTTATTGATTATTAATCTCCTATCTATAAAGATTATTTGACTGCCAAAAATTAATTCACAACAAATACTAAAAAATAATGCAACTCCAATTTCACAAATAAAACTCACAGGAATAGAGTAGAAAACATGCAAAATAATAAACACAATATTTTTGGACAAGTTGTCCCTGGAAAAACCTCAGAGGGAAAACCAATACTACAGATGAGGAATTATATTAATCGTAAGCAAATCAAGAGATACATAAGAAATTACTTGCCTCTTACTGACAAAGCTCCGACGATATTCTTCACCGGATATTCTTCCTTCAATTTCTCCTACTGAAATTCCACTGCTGCTGCCTCCAACACTATCACTGCAAATGCTTCTCCAACTTGTGTGTTCTCCAAATGCCCAAAGACCCCCTTTTAAACTATTCTCATTGGAAAACCAATGGCCATGATTTAATCTCAATCAATGGCTAAGATTAATTAGACTCTAACAAACCCTAACTAAATGGTTTCTAGAAGTCTCTAGAGGAATCAATTATTTAATTAAATAATTAAATATCTGGACCTAACTAACTTCTATCTAGAAGCCTCAAGAATTGAATACTAATTCTTGGAATATGGAGAATAACAAATGTTCGAGCTACAATATTAAATTAACAAAATATTCATAATGATTAATCAAATGCATATGTTTTGAATATATTCATAATGATTAACTAAATATTCATAATGATTAATGATTAAAAATTGCAAACCCCAAAGTCTTAGTGTTTCGTCATAAATTGAAACTTCTTTTTTAAGCATTTAAATGGATATTGACTTTTATAGCAAATGCAAAAAACAACAAACACCAAAATCTTAATGAAAAATGTTAAAAGTTTCCCCTCACAAATTGAAACTTGGTTTGTAAGAAAAATGAATATTGACTTTAATTATAGATGTTTTAAATATATTTTATATTTAGTCTTTGACTATTATCTTTTTAATTAATTAAAAAATTAAATAAGACTTATTGAATTTTACTTTATTATATTTGTGTGAATATTATTTTTCTTTATTTTTATTAAAAATATTTATGTATCTATATGTGGTTCTTTTAAAAAAAATTGTTATCGACTATTATTTCTCTTGAGTTTTGATGATATGCATTACATCAAAGTCTTTTCATAATTATCTTTCCAAATTAATTAAATATTTATAATGATTATTTTGTCATTGTTGAATTTTATTTCTCTTGACTTTTTAGATATGCATTATATAAACATGTTTCATTAATTATCTATTTATGTTAACTAAATATTCATAGTGATTAATCAAATGTAGAATTTCTAAAATATTTTATGTTTAGACTATGTTTTAAACATAGACTTTGGCTGTGTACATTATAAAAATTAATGAAATGTAGATTTTTTGAATATATTTTATGTTTAGTCTTTGTTTCAAACATAGGCTTTGGTGGTGCATGCATTTTTACTATCTATATGGTTATCTTTTTTATTTATAAAAACTTAAGACTTCTTTAATTGTTATTTACTATATTTTATTGATATAATTTTTTAATATCCTCACATAAATTAGGAGATGATATCTTAGAAATTTTTTAATATCCTCACATAATTTAGATTCAAGCGAGAAGGAGACCCAAGGTGGTGGTAGGGGGAAGATTCCCAATCCAAGAGGGAAGGCAACTAGGTGGCTTTGGAAAGAAGGAAATTGGAACATGCGAGCCCCAAGGCATGGGTGGTTCTAGGAAAAAGGATTTCGTGGAAACGTAGTGGATTCAACCTAGAGAAGCAATGGTAGTAGTAATCTAAAGCACACTAGCAAAGTTTGGAGAGTGAAAGGATCGAAAAACCTTAACCTGGAGAAAGAAGGAAAAATGAGTCAAAAAATTGGAGGACCTAAAGTTCGAGTAGAAGAATAAACTGAAGAGATTGGGAGTGAACAATAGAAAAGAAAACAGGAAGAAATTCTATATCAAATGGAAGGGTCTAAGTGTGGAAGAAAGATTGAGGCCACGAGGAAGCAAGCTAAATTCGATGCCAATAGAAGTGATTGAAGCAAGAGTAACCAGATTGGACGATAAAGCCTTGTTCGGTAAATGGTGCGGCCCAAGGTGCCCTAAAGAGGAGATCAAGGCTTGGTGGAAAAATAATTTCAAAGATAGGGGGATCCAATACTTGAGAGATAAAGATGTTGTTAAACAAGTGGTGGGAGATTTACAATGATCCAACTCTAGACTTCAAATGGACAAATATAATATCAGATGCACAGACCATGTTTGGTGTCCACCAAGTGATAGAGAATTCCTTGTTATCTACCTTGCCCATGATGCTTCCTGCTCTAACATCTATTTTGCCTGTTGCATAGTAATGTGGGATAGAATTTAAATGTTTATTTGCTAAAAGAAAAAACCCACTGTTTATGTATTATATAAAGCAATAACTGTTGATTGTTTTCATTTACATTTTATTTCAATTGGTAAACTTGCTTGAGCTCAACACAACCAGTACTAAGCAATGTCTTACTTTTGTATATCACAGGAACAAAAAAATTATTGCTCATATACAAATATTAATTGAAGATCTTTTTACATAAAATTCTTTGAGACTTGTATATATATTTATTGAAGAGTTTCCGAAAATAAAATTGTATGAATTTTTGGTAGAAAATTGAATGAGAAATTTCTAATCTTGATGGACTATGAAAATATCATGTCTTTGACTTGCACATAATCTCTTGCCCATGTCGCAAAATGAAGAAATGCAGATTGTGCCTTAAGATAACCATTGATGGAATGTGTCGCCACAATTGAAAATGGTAAACATAAAGTATTTGGAATGCTTGGCTATGATAATGGAACTATAATTATTGATTGAAAGTTAGCTATTGTGGCAATGCAAAGAGATTGCAACACACTCCTTTTGGATAAGTGATGCCCACCATGAAGTCAAAGCTTTTCAAGCATCGATTTTGGAATTAGTTTTTATTATTTTTAATGTATTGTGTGATTAATGCATGAAGGGCATAGTTTTTGCTATATGGTTTGTTTCATTTTAAAGTGCTTTATTCACCATTTCAGGATACTTTCAATTGCATTGTAAAAGCAGTATAGTTAAGTTATAAGGCAGTATAGTTCTATTTAGTAGGCGTTGTGAATTCTATAAAAAAATTGTTCTTTGTTCTTCGTATAGTTCTAATTAGTACTTATTATTAATTGTTTAATCTAATCACATACAATTAGAATTTGTAACACATGACATCTATACACATCCATGTACAAACACATACTCAACATATTCACGTATACATAATTTTCTATCGACATAATCCTTGAAATTCCTTGAAGTACAAATACTAATATATAAAAAATTCAATATTACATAATGTAATGTCTATCAAAGAGATAAATCAACTAGCACTTATACATACAAATTGAAAACCAATCAAATCCCTGTCGAAACAAAAGACTTGTCAAATTACATTTTCTTTTTTTCGTTTTTTTAAACAAGTGGATTGTTCAGTATACAACTTTTTAGCTTTAAGAACAGTAACATTTGACGTGGCAGCCCACTGCCCCTTTTCTATTTTGAAAACATTGCAGACATCCGTGCCACCACACATATATGGGAAAGTAGAGAAAATGAGAGAAAAACAGCCAGCCAGTGAACGGATTATGCACAGATGGGTGCAAAGATGGATAGCAGGAGGCCCCCAATAAGAGTACTCCACATTATGAGCAGTTGCTTTGATGCCGAATTACCTGCACAAGCACACACTATATTCATGTATTTCTAAATTAACAAATCAATAGGCACCCTGAGTTCTCATACCAACGACTGCGATAAGAGTTGGGATGCTTATAAAAAAATCACAGTAATAAATACAATAGAAAAACTAACCTGGTTCAGTTGATACGGAATCCGATTCAGTTGATACGTAACGAAAAAGGCAACTTGGATGGTAAAATCGAGCTTGCAGATATTTAATGGGTGTCAAGAATTTAAATCCGGATTCCAAGCACGCACTACAGTTGGCGGAAGACAGATCTCTTGAACACTCCACAAAAGCATCTATCTTTTCCGGGAAAGGAGTTGAATAATTAGCCGATTGAGCAGCGAACCCTTTACTACCGTCTTGAGACGCTTCTGCAGATAAATTGGACAGAAGTGTCTCGAGAGTGTTCACAAACACATCAGGGCTTTTACTGTTTACAAGATCGCTACCAGAACGAGCAAACATCAATGTATCATTTTGAAAGACCGAAGTGAAACTGTAATTGGCGTACCGTACATAGCACGAGTCCCACAATATCTGACAACTTACAGATTGATTACATCCTTCAGAAGGGCCGCTGATGACATATCTGGTAATGTTTTGGGCACATTCGATGCATTGCGGTTGCGTCGCGTTTCCTCTGCACTGCAGAAGGCCGTAGACTTCGTTAGGGTTTTGGCCGTACGAGGACGTGTTGAATCCTGTTTGAGATGTATTTTGAGCCAGATAATTCATCACTCTCATCAAATTACTCCCAAACGTGCTACCCACGGCGTACTTGTCGCTGGTAGACCATGTCACGAAATCATTTGGACCTGTGCGAGCACCAACAGAATCCGATCTCATCTGAACAGCATAGTTAATTAATAACAGGAAGAAGATTGATGAAATACGCCACGCACTGTAACTCTTCATTTTGTTTGAATTCTGCTCAGCTCTCTTGATATTGAGACGCGGCGTGTAATTTATAATGGAGGAGAGAGGGTCAACAACGCACAGCGTAAAGATAAGAGTGCCAGTGCTGCACTCCCATCGGATTGCTTATAGAAATGTCAAAGCAAACGTACACAAACTGCAAACCCCGAAATCTTAATTAAAAATGTTAAAAGTTTGTCGTCACAAATTGAAACTCGTTTTTTAGGCAAAATTGGTATTGACTATTATTTCTGTTAGCTTTTACAGATATGCATTCTATAAAAGTCTTTGCATATATTATTATTTTAAATTAATTAAATATTTATAATGATTAATTAAATATAGACCTTTGAATATATTTTATGTTTAGTCTTTGTTGCAGACATAAAATTTGATGGTATACTCTTTATCACATGTACTATTATATTTTTAATCAATTAAACAATAAATAAGACTTATCCATTTTTACTTTATTATATTTTTATGAATACTTTTATTTTTTATATTTACTAAAAATATTAATTTATCTGTTTGTGCTTTTTTTTTTTTAGCAAAATTATTTTTATGAATATTATTTTTTATTATTTTCATTATAAATATTAATTTATCATGTTTGTTTTTTAAGCAAAATTGGTATTGACTATTTCTCTTGACTTTTGAAGATAAGTATTCTATCAAAATCTTTTCATAAAATATATTTTTAAGTTAGTTAAATTATGCTTTTTTTTATCATCTTATTATTATCTTTTTTAATTAATTAAAAATTTTAATAAGACTTATTCAATTTTTTTAAATTATATTTTTATTAATATTATTATTTTTAATATACATTTAAACTATTAGAGACACATAAATAAGGAGATGGATGGCATACATTATTATTTTCACTCATGTCATGAGATATATTTTATATATGAATATCAATTTTAAATTAAAAATAATTTCATTAAATTTTGTTTTTAAGAAAAATTGGTATTGACTGTTATTTGTCATTTCTATTGAATTTGATTTTTGGTGATTTTTGAGATATGCCTTTTATAAAAGATTTTTCATTAATTATCTTTTTATGTTAATTAAATATTTATAATGATTAATCAAATGTAGATGTTTTGAATATATCTTATGTTTAGTCTTTTCTTTAGACATATACTTTGTTGGTGTACATTTTTGTCTTATTATCTTTTTAATTACTTAATTAACTAAAAATTAATTATCATACATGAAAAATAAGATAGTAAAAAAATTAATTTTCATATAACATTAATTATAATTAATAAATTTATTTTAAGAAAAATATAAAATTTAAATGTAAAGTGTACAATTATTAAGATATTTAATATTTTGAATAATTAATATTAAAGTAAAAATTCTAATATATTTAATTTTAAATTTGTATTTTTTATATTTATTAAAATATTATTAATATTATTTTTTCTTTATAAAAATATATCTTTAACAAGTATTAATGTTTTTATTAATTTTATTAATTTTATTAATATAAAAACTAAAAATTAAAAATATATATATAATTTTTATAATAAAATTATTTAATGACAATTCATTGTTTTTAAAAATCATTTATTATATGTTTATCATTTTATAAATAATATTATATAATGAATCTTAAATATGCAATCATAAAATCAATATAATTTATATTTATAACAATATTATTATTTGTAACAATATAATTTATATTTGTAAAGGGTTTTGAGTCCCTTCAAAACCTATTTTTCTCTTATAGTCAAATCAATATTATTATAATTTATGCTCTCCACAACCAAAATGAGCACTAAATACTTTGCGGGAGATCTCTTCCAAATCATTGGTATGGCTATCAAAATTGTGAGCATCAGCATGTAGGTTCCAGATCCAGGTGGTAGTATTAGGTCCCTTAGCTAGTGTCTTTGAGAAATGACCGGGTTTAGCCCATTTTTCAAAAGAGGTTTTAATAGGATCCCTCTCCACTACGATCTTTACTTCTGGTTCCGGTGAACGAATGATCATTGAGTTCTCCTCTTTCCAGACGAGACATGAGAAAAAACCCGCCAAAATTTTGAAAAAAAGAAAAAAAATATATATATATTCTCAACTCGTTCCTCTCTTTATTTCCCAGTTCAGAACTGGAGCGACTATGATACGGAAGTCGCTTTGAGGCAGGTGTTCAAATTTATTATGACATATCTGATAGGTGCTCAATGGACCGTTACGAGACGTAAAACGCCTTTTCCGCCCAGAGATATGGATAAATCAATCTCAATATAATCATTATCTGTCATATCCAGATTGATTTATCCATATCTCTGGACCCATATGTTACAGATCACTTTTATGATTTAAAAGAACTTTGAATTGATAAATATTAATGAATCTTTAATTAAATTGTATCTCCGGACGGGATTTACCCATAATGAAAAGATCCTTTTCATTAACGATCCAAAGAAAATAGTCTTTGTTATATTTTCAATATATTTGTCTATAATGACAATGCAATAAGAGAAGCTAATTCACTCGAATAGTATGAAAAATTCATTTATTCTGAATTTCATAATCTTGACGATTTATTTCCCAGTATAGTAATCGAGAGATTTTCATTCTGCAAAACGTCCTGTAATCTTTAACCGATTTTGTGCTTCGATATAATTGCTTGGAGCAAGCGCTATAGCTTGTTTCCAATACTCAGCAGCTTGATCAAACCAAGCTTCCGCAATTTCAGGATCTCCCTGTTGAATGGCCTGTTCTCCTCGGTCGGGATAGATCAACTTGTCAAAGTTTTCTTCCCTTAGAACCGTACTTGAGAGTTTCCTACCTCATACGGCTCAATTAACTATTCTTTAGTCCTTTACCTAAACTTCCAAAATAGTAGATAGTTCGAAATACGTTCAGGTTAATCGAAAGAACAGAATGGGTCAATGACATGAGTTTCAAACTTCACTTTCGATAAATGATCAGTTTTTCTCTTTTCTCCCACCCTAAAAAAGATGAAGTATTAGAAATAAAGAGATCTACTTCAGATTATCCGGATAAAAATCTTTTTAAGAGGTAACTATCTATGTTCTATATAGAAATTTTGAATAATACTTTCCTGGTAGGAAAGTACTTCACATCTTTAGGATCTGATGCTACACCGCTGCTCAATAGCCTAGTAAATCAACTTTATTACATAAATTGATTCCTTATTTTTGCCCATAAGCAGATTTGATCGTATCAGCCCGAACTTTCAATAATTGATCTTTATGGTGCTTTCTCTATCAATTGAATTGATTTTTTTATCCATGGACTATCCAGGCATTTACCCATTCATATTTGGGCTCCTATGAGGGATATTCTTTTGACTACAGCTGATAAAAAACCGTTGTTTTGGACGGTGCATATGTAGAAAGCCTCTTTTTTTTTCTTTTCCGTAGTTTGAAACGAATTCATTCTATAGTACAGATAGCCGCACGTAATGACAGATCAAGGCCGTATTATTAAGAGCTTGTGGTAAAGACGGGTTTCGTTCTAATGCCTGGAAATAATATTCCAAAGCCTTAGTATGTTCCCCATTACTCGTGTGGATAAGACCTATATTATACAGTATATAACTTCGGTCATAGGGGTCAATTTCCGGTCGCATGGCTTCATAATAATTTTGTAAAGCTTCCGCGTATTCCCCTTCGGATTGAGCTGACATTCGTTACGGTCGTTCATTCAATTGAAATGATCTCCGCTTCAAAACCGTACATGAGAATTTCACCTCATACGGCTCCTCCTTTTTTTACAGAATAAGGGGAGTAATTCCTTTAATTGACAAAAAAAAGGATTTTCCTATATTATGAATTAACAGGAACTAGTGTATTTCCGATGAATCTCTAGCCATCCTTCTTGCAAAGATTTTTTTTCTAAATACCAAGTATTTTAGCTCAGCACTACAAACGTAATCTCTAACAATTTCTTTGTTCTTAACGCACTGTATTTTACAGGGATTATTCACTTCAACAGTCTCCGATGGTTCTAGCGGTATCCGAAGTAAAAATGAGATGGATGTTTGTTGCCTCAACCATTCTAACTAGACCTTCATAAAAAGGTCATGTGTATTATCATGAAGCATTTGTGTTGTCGATTTTTCACGGGCTCTCTTCACTCACGTCGAAGTGGTTACTACATCCGCATACAAATCTCATCAGTCGTTACCTTCTGCTCCTTCATAATCATTTATTATGATTGGGCCTATTCCACCACGAAGGCTTCGCCTAAATTCCGACCTGAGGCCCCGGCTATCCTCCCACTTCTATAATCTACCTCGTCAATTAATCAGTCTGCTAGAATAAGCCTACCAGCTGCCCCCCCCATTCTAATTGAAGATCCCTACTATTCTAAGGGGAGGGGCCCGGGTGAACCCGAAGGGCAGGGCGTTTCATTGTGATGCTGATCACCAACCAATTCCATAGTCATTTAGTACGTCCTCCCGCCCGCTACTGACCCGAGATCCGGTACTTATTCCTGACACCCGCCCGGTGATGAAGGTAGATTCATTTCCCCGATTAGATGCCTTGGTTGCTACATGATCATGATCAAGACCCTATTGACCAACCCCCCTACTATCTATATGGCGAGTGAGTGTGGCCCCGGGGACTCGATTGAATCAACTGCAAATAATTGTGACCCAGATCTCGTGGATATCCTGATCCCAGCCAATGATGATGGTAGAGGACCAATCCGGTTGATCCTAAATAAATTAATTTTAGCAATTCACGCGGGTAGAGAATTGTAATTCTATAAAAAGTGAATTAAAAATAAAAAAAGATAAGCTAGAATTAAGTTGGCTACTATTCCCAAACCTTATAGAATAGATTAAGATAAAATATTTTTATAGAAATAAAGAGATCTTCTTAATCAATCAAATAATCATTCCATTATTTTATTTCATAGCCTGACTTATGATAGTGAAATAATTGAGGAATTGGTCATTGAACCAAAATCATTTCTTTTTGAAGTTCATCTTTATATACAAAGGGTAATATGGATATTGTACAATTTCCTATTAACACGCTGAATTATTTCTACGAGATATCCGGTGTGGAAGTAGGTCAGCATTTTTATTGGCAAATCGGGGGGTTTCAAGTTCATGCACAGGTACTTATAACTTCCTGGATTGTAATTGATGTCTTATTAGGTTCAGCTACTCTAGCTATTCGAGACCCACAAATCATTCCGAACGGAGCTCAAAATTTTGTGGAATATGTTCTCGAATTTGTTCGGGACTTGGCTAGAACTCAGATTGGCGAAGAAGAATATGGTCCCTGGGTTTCTTTTATAGGGACTCTGTTTCTATTTATCTTTGTTTCTAACTGGGCAGGTGCTCTTTTTCCTTGGGGAATTATTAAATTACCTCATGGGGAATTAGCGTTCTGTAATGAAATTGAAATTGCCCAAGGCAATACTATTAAACATGTAAGATATTGTAGAGAAGCTAATGTTTTATATTTGGTGACTTCCAATTCGTGAATCATTAACGAATTCGATTGGCCCGTTAGCTCTGTCCAAAATCTGAACAAAGTACGAATTATAGAACGAGGTATGAGATTCATAAAATGATCTTATGCGTAATTCTTCGAAATATCTTTCGGATGAGGGATAGTTTATTCGGAAGGAGAAGTGGAGTAAAAAAGGAAGGATCAATCCTTAAAATCGCTTTGATCTGGACTCATTTTCTATTTATTGTTTTCTTTTTTAACTCTTGACCCGAAGAATCGCTTCAATTCGAGCGGCAAATAAATTGAAGTTTAAGTCTAATAATACCAAATTTGTACTCTTTGGTACATATAGCAGATCAAATAATTTCGGGCACATATGTAAAAAAGTGTAAAAAACTAGAGGCATTTACTTCATTGTATTCTTTTGAGATGTTATATCCGTATTTATTAGACCTTTTGTCCCTATCTAATAGATAAAGAATGATATCGAGTGTTTGCGAACTGCCGAAGAATACCGGTATGCTTCTATAAGTAACATTTCGTGTTGGTGTAAATAAACTGACTATACTTCCCCTCCAGACAAATGTTATGTCAAACTTTTTCTGGTATCTACTAATACGAGATCTATCCATTTGTATATTATAAAAGAGGACTTTCCCCCCATTTCAAAATCCTTCAATGGATACGCGCAAAAAACGGGCTAATTCGGCAGCTTTCTGTTCCATTTCACGCAGGGTCAAATTTTCTTCAGTACGAGTTAAGGGGATGTCTTGTTGGCCCTTTATTTCCATATAAAGAACACGACGAGGAAAAATACCTTCTTGAACTTCCATCTTGATCGCCTGAATATCCTTAATAAGAAATTGGAGGAAAATACGGCGATTTCTTCCGGGAAATCCCCAACGAAAAAGGCATACAATTCCTTCTTTTTCATCAAACTTATTATAGCCACTACCCACATTGCACAAAATAGTGCACCACAAATAAGAGCTAATAAAGAGACCTGCAATCCCATAAAAACACATCACAATTCCTTGTGGAACAAAAAGTATTTGCTGAGATGGCAATAAGGGTATCAAGTTCCTACCGAGGTAACTTGAAATTCCGACCACAAAAAATCCTAGTGAACCCAAAAAGAGGAGACAAGCAAAAAACAAATTGCTTACCTCTGAAAACAAACCTCTCTACCCTGAATACCCCTTCTTCGAGCTCAAAATCTAAGTCCGAAATGGGGGTTTTTATTACGTTGTTTCCCCAATACCCCCTTCTATTGATGAGCTACAGAGTGCCACCCACCAAAAAAGGAAATCCCCTCCTACCCTTCTCACCTCCAAAAGGAAAAAGATAGGTCCCTTTGGCTCTATTACTATAAATATTGATGATGAATCAAAGCCTTTCTAGAAGAGTATTACAAACTGTGGTGAGTCAAGTGAAAGGAGGTCTGCCAAGTTAGCCCATGCCAATCAACAAAATAATGGCATGGATATTAACAAAAGAATTCGGCCCTTGAGAAAGAGGGATTGGGATCCTTTGATGAAGAATTCCTCCCTAATTATGAAGAGGATAGCTCAGACTATAACTTACAAGAAGAGGATGAAGAAGATTTTAGTGTGGAGGAAGATGATGAAAACAATGAGAAGGAGATCTCTGAGGAGATTAATGAGGAGGAAATAGATGTTCCCAATTTGGGGCAAGAGGATGATAATGGCAATACTAACAAAGAAATGAAGGAAACTAAAGAGAGAGGAAGTGACTAACTTTGAGCCTCTACAAAATATCAAATATTAAATAAAGGAGCTACGTAGTTGCATTTTGAGAGCTAAGACAAATGGTGACTATGATAACATGAAGAATAAAATTTCAGCTCTAGAAGATGTTATAGGAAAAGTTATTTCACTAACTGATGGGTGTTGAACACTTAGAATATTGAGAGGGGGGGTGAATTAGTATTCTTTTAAACCACTTAAAAATTTAAGCATTCAGTCCTCATAGTATATTCAACTTGTACTAATGAATAAAAACATGAAAACAACAAACAACATCACATAACACATGAACACCGGATTTTTTCATGGAAAACTCAAAATGGGAAAAACCAGGATGAGGATTAGCTCACAATATATTATAATTGGTTATAGTATATTACAAAATTGCTCACTACAAGTGGACTCACTACACAATGAGAAAAGAAAAGATAAAAGAGAGTGGTGGCACACAACCAAATTTCAACTGTCACAAAATACATCTATAATATGTTGGAGTACAATTCTGTTGAAGCTCAGTATATTGACTTCACACACTTCATACTAATCTAAATTAGTACTCTATTCTACTATGCATTCACCTTATATTCGCACAACTCACATCAACTGATATTCATCATACATACTTACATCAAAACATCAAAAAGATCTTATATATATCTGCTTTATCCATGGACACCTACAACATCAATTAGGTTGGCCTAATTGGATGTATTGTACAATAATAACTTATTCGCTCAATATATGTATACATAAACTCTTCATGCCAAGATTCAAAACTTACAATAATTTGAGATAGGTTGGCATAGACCAAAAATAGTTCCTACATAATGGATCAACACTTATTCAATCTCCACAAAATACAAAAATCATTAGGTTGACACCGGATATGGCCTAATACCAAAATTTTCCAATTATACAACCACATTCAGACACGCAAACCTCCAAATTCTTTGCCATCTGGAATGTACACACTATTGAAACCTGTCAACAACTCCACAAAATTGCAAAGAAAAATTCCAATCTGCAGAGGGGTGTGGATTCACCAAAACATTGTACTAAACTGGAAAACACTTGTTACTACTAGGCCAATACACTGTCACTCATAACTTCAACACCAAGAGCCAACACAATATGAAATTATGGATTAATACTCTTTTAATAACCATCAAAATTACCCCAAAACTGTAGAGAAAGTTCTTCTATAGCAGACCAATGCAGACCCAAAAACTAGATGTCCTATTCATAAAATTACATGTATTGACACTTAGTCAATTTTTCCCTTCATCTATCTTCACTAGATCAAATCTTCTTGCAAATTCCCATTGGATAACCATCTCAAAACATGCTCAAGCTTTAAAATTTGATCTGCACAATGGTCTTCATACCATATCACAATGTTGACATCAATGACAACACTAAACTGCATACTATGCAACTTGTTCTCATCCCACATGTTCACGTTGTCAACAAATGCATCAATGACAAACTCCTTATTCTTCCAACAATATCCACCTTTTTCATTGACGGTGACATGCCTTAACTATCTCCAAAAATATTCTCCCCCATTAACATCAAGGGAAAAGGATGCATACTACAATCTTCTCATATACCAGATCTCCCCCTGGCTGATATATACATATATATAAATTGAAAACATAACTGAATCTCCCTAGGAGTGTTATCCAACAAAGATTTGAATTGGAACTCTATCTTATATCATCCGCATATGTACATAAAAGTCTAATAGAGTAACTGAAATGTATAAAAGGAAAGAAAAATACTATCAACCGGAAGAAGAGGTTGGCCCTTGCAGATTCCCAAGTTGAACTTTCCAATCTTGTTTCCCTTCTTCCTAAATCCTCTTGACAATCCCTAGAATTTTACTTTGAGTCTCCAACTCTATCAGGAGTTCTTCACCTTCATCTAGAGTGTTGGGTGCCAAATTGAACTTTGAGGTTTTATCAGCACTCATTAGGGCACTAGATACAAATATGAACTTTGAGTTCACTAGGTCCCTAAGATTACCAAACTACATTAGGATCCTTTCCTTTTGAGCTTGCAATTGGAAATACTACTCATGCAAGTTTTCAAATTCTACCCTTGTGCTTTCATCTAGGCCATGTGTCAAATTATAGGCACTAGAATATTTATCAAAATGGGACTCAATTGAGTGCATCATATAATTTATACTCTTTGTTGATCTAGGCCAATTCATGCAAAATTGAAATAATGTTTTGGATTTTGTGATACAAGCTTGTGCATCCTTATGATTTTCTAGAAATTTATTGTGTGCACTGGCACATTTCTCTATGATATCCATCAATTTCCTATCATTCACCTTCTTCTCAACTTCTTTCTCCAACTTTTCTTTCAAACCGATAACATATTCTTTAAAATAATCAATCAAAAACTTCAAGTTTTCCATACTAGAGAGGGATTTATCAATTACAACATCAGGTATGGCCTCATGCAAAAATTTCATAGCCTCGTCAATTATTTCACGACTCTTCTAATGTGTCTCAATTATCTCTTTTTGGATGGATATGTGTGTAGGGAAATTTGAGTCATCTCAGAAAAGCATCCAAGATCTGTAGTGCATTCAGTAACTTTAATTTCAATTAGATTGCCTCAAAAACACCTACAACTATGTCACAAAGAGGAATCAGACACAGTTCATTTCCCACATTATTCCTTCTGAGAGAAGCTTGTGTAAATTCAGTTTCAACAACTTGCATAAACAAATTCTAGCCAAGAAACATGAAACATGAAAGATGAAACAGAACAATGAACACACAGGATTTACATGGGGAAAACCCTTTCGGGTAAAAAACCCCACACTCCAAAAGCATAGATCGCCATTGTATTATTCATGCAACAGAATAGTTACAAATAAAACTCAAACACTAATCCTTTGCAGAGATTACATCTTGTTTCATTCTGGATACAAACTGGCAGCAACCCTGTTCTATTTCCCTCTCTCCTTTTTTACATTTCCCTAATCAACCTCTCATTCCATTACAAACTTTGCATTATTACAATACTCTCACACAGTATACAAAGAAAATTCACACAAAGAGAGGTTTCACAATTGAACCACAGAGAGAGAAGTCTCCTCCTTCATAACAACATTCTCATTCTCCTTCTCCAACCCCCAACAGTCAAACATTATAGAGAGTTCCATTTTGTTCACACTCTCAAATGTTATGTTGATATTCCAATGGTCACAACAGTCCAACTACCAATGATTTACATTCTACTTCTCTCATTGGTTCAAAGCAATCCACATAGGACAGTCATTCGGTCAAAATTATTCAATCTATATTCGTGTATCGGTGAGACACCAGTTCGTGTCTCACTGATGCCAAACTAATCATTTGACAATCACTCACTGCACAGTCTTCTATCACTCCATCGCTCTAACTTGGTGAAGTCTCATCGACCAAAAGACCATCGGGATGAGATCCTGCTTCGAAGGGAGTCTCCAAAGCTCCTCCGATAGTTCATGTCATACCGATCTGTATGTTCAGCTCCCATCGAGAATACTTAACCCAATCAGTTCCATCAGCCAGACCAATATAGTCAGAACGATAATCCAAAGCTAGGTCGAAGACCCAGGTTACTCAGATGCCACTCAAGAACGATCCATCGGCAGGACTTACTCTGATCCCAATCCATTGGTTAGACTTCAACCATCAAATGAAGATCTCAAAGCTAGACCGAAGTCATGTTTCACACCGATGAAGAACCATCGACAAGACTCACATCGACCATACCCCATCGGTCAGACTTCAACCATCATATGAAGATCTTAAAGTTGGGTTGAAGTCATACATCACACCGATGAAGAACCATTGACAAGACTCACATCAACAATACCCCATCGGCCAAACTTCAACCATCAGATGAAGATCTTAAAGCTGGCCTGAAGTCATACATCACATCGATGAAGAACCATCGACAAGACTCACACCGACAATACACCATTGGCCAAACTTTCACTGTCGACGTGAGCTCAAAACCTCATACCGATATCTCATGTCATGCTGACCACCTTCATCACCAAGACACACCAAAGGTCACACCAATATGTCCAAAGAAGAAACTTCACAAGGAGAACTCAAATCAGGCTGAGTCACACTGGTCTCACAGACAGTTCAAGATCACTATACAGATCGGCCAGACATTTCAATGGTCACACCAAAATCGCTCTCTCAGAGGTTTAGGCTAGTGGGATTGAGGGACACAATTCCAACAATCTCCCACTTGATGAAGATCACACTGGCACCTCCAGAGCACTCAGGAACTACTAAGATCACATCAGCACCACTAGTTCAGACCCTGCTCTGTTCAAGTCTCTATTCAACAACATTTAGGACACCCAATCAACAAGTTTCCATAGATAATAGTCTATCAAACAATCTACAAAAAAATCAAGTATCCAATTGCAACATTGCAACTGACCACGTCCTTCCATGAAACCAAATAGATCTCAAACATGCTCTCATGCTCCATCAAGACTTATGCAACAACATCTAAGATGTCCACCATTTAGGCAACAATCCTTGTCATCCTCCAACATGCCACCTATGAAAGAAAGGTACAAGCCAAGGTGAATATGCACCAGTCCAACAAACACAAGAAAAATATCCCAGTGATATCAACAACAATAAACTACCATCACTCCAAAAAACAAGATAAAAACATCAACTAGAACAACAATCAGACTGAATTCTTCTATCCAACTAATAAACCCATGTGACCGAAAAAAAGCACCCACAGCAAGTGCTAGATCATCCAATCATCCGTACCTTAAAGGTATCGAACATTAGTAAACTTATTCCCCATGCATAACCAACCCATGTACTTATAAATGCAAGATCCATGTGTAAGAAAATTGATGAAGAACAAATACTTTCAGGAACTCAAACTGCATGAGTCATGCCAAAAACTGAAACAATTTCAAAGGGCACAACAAGTCTACCAATCTGCAACACAAAGAAAGTGTAACCATGTAGTACCAAGGACTCAACTCCACAATGATATGAAAAACTTGCAAACAAGTTCTTGCAAGAAAAACATCTCTTCTAACCAGTCTACACAACTCTTCCATGTACTACATGTCCAACAAAGAAAACAATGTTATGTGAAACCACACATTTAGGAAGATCAATAAAACCAAAGAGAATCTGCAAATCATAACATGTAGCTCATCCTTCTACAAAACACCTCCAAGTATCAGTTGTGCCAAGTAGTATCTTCTTTACATCCCCAACAAAAAATCCTTAACAACATCCAACCGATTAAACCACATGAATGTAAGCTCCTCAAAAAAGATCAAACTACTCTATTTCCTATTTTAGGAAATCAGCCCACTACCATCCCCTATGACATCATAAATGAAAAATGTATACCAAGGAAATAACCAAGTTGTCCATATCTCACAGTGAATCCTCCAGAACTATCTGACCATAGCTCAAGATCCACCGATGAAAGAAATGCATAACATGTCTAAGAGAAATAATGGGCGCTGCCTCTCAAGTTATAAACTACCAAGAAGACCAAGAGTGGGAATGAAACAGTTCCTCCAGGATATCCAAATCACTATGACTCATCCAAAAACTATCTCCTCATAGGTCTCTATTGAACTGACATTCAATCAAGGTATAGGCTCCTCGGACTTTCTTATTCTCCATGTATCCATGAGCACTTGCAAACAATCACCTTGTGTCAAACTCCAAATGCAACACAACAATATCATGAAGTATCAAGCAAATGATCAAAACACCCAATACCCAAAGAATTTACCAAGATCAATGTCAAAGCTCCAACTGTAGTATCAGGAACTTAACATGAAATCATGATCTTTCCATCCCCTTTTAGGAAATACCATGCTTCAAGTGAAGAAACCATGATCTCAAGAGAAATGCACAATGTCAAAACTCCAACTCAAAAGCAAGAGTATACCATGGCATAAAAAAAACAAGCTCCAAACCAGCATCACCTATCAAGTACCAATAGCACCTCAACGCAAATAAAACACAAGTACTTCATGGTTTCAAAAATGCTAACCATCTTCAAATAGTGGCTCTACCAATGTGAAAGAACCCTTCTGTAGCAACAGGATCAAAGAGTTCCTCCTAGAAACATCAGCAAACTAAAGAAAACAAATTATTAACAGCCGTTGCTAAAGCTCCCACTAAAAAATGACATTGAGCTTTCCAAGCATCATGACCAACCATCTCCAAAACTAAAAAAATCTTCTAGGCCCACAAACATATAGTTGTACTGTTAATTATCCCAAGTGAAACCAAGATCTCATAAGTAAGGAGATTCACCATGCTACAAGACTCCATAATTCATTTATCATCCATCCTCTTACCTCAAAATAGCCACACCAATACATAAGTGACCACAGACAAGGCTAGCTTACAAGTCTACATAAACACTGAATCAAATCGCATGGATATAGACAGTCCACTTCTAGGTTATCCCACTGTAAACATATGGGTAAAGACAGCCCACAACAATGCACAATCCATAGATCCAATTAATGAAACATGAAGACTCACTACCACATCAATATCTTGCACAATATGAGGTCTCACAAGAGAAAAAACATGTAGACACACTGACTCAAACACCAAATCAAGTATAGATCCGATTTTCCAAACATGTCGACACCAAGCACCATAGTCTAGGAATCCATCAAGCATTACCATAGAAATGATGAGTGACTAATCACATACCAAAAATTTCTATGCAGAGAAATAATCACACCTTCTCTCATCATGCATAAAGCATGCAAGTAGAGCTGCAACTATCTCATCCAGTAGCACCCCAAGAAAGCAGGGGTCTAGAAAATAGCTTTTGAGCAAATCCACAAACAACAAGTTTTCTTGACCATTTAAAACCTGCAAAACCATTAAAACATGCAAGTACAATACATCCTTAAAAAAGAAACAACAGTTCCATAACCCCAGGTCTATTTCAAGCCAACTCCAAAACCACCAATATGCACATGCATCTGAGAAAGAGATAGGCTATTTCACAGGCTTTCAAATCATCTAATGACTAACTCCATAGCCTTCATGCATTCAAGGTTAACAAAAAACAATGCCACCCAACATGAGCACTCTCTTCCATGGCCGAGAAACAACCCACGCCTCTCTATATTACCAGGGAGCCTCTTACACAAACAACCAATATGAGAGCATTACTGCTACACAGCCACGAAGCAAAAACTTCCACCTCATACATCAAAGTTATACCGCTGCCAAATAGGAGACACAGATCATAGCGATTCAATATGACCAACTCCATTGTCTCCATCTTCACCATCCTTCAAGCTACGTGTTGTCTCTAAATACGAGACTTCCACTCACCAAAGGATCAATACATCAGTCAATTCCTCCAGATTTCCTCAAGCCTAACAGACTAAGAAATCTTCACAGGAGAAATACCCAGAACCAGCAACCAAGAGAAGGCTTTAATACCACTTGTAGGGAAATTTGAGTCATCTCAGAAAATCATCCAAGATCTGTAGTGCATTCGATAACTTTAATTTCAAATAGATTGCCTCAAAAAAACCTACAACTATGTCACAAAGAAGAATCAGACACAGTTAATTTCCCACATTAATCCTTCTAAGAGAAGCTTATGTAAATTTAGTTTCAACAACTTGCATAAATAGATTCTAGTCAAGAAACATGATACAGAACAATGAACACATAGGATTTACGTGGGTAAAACCCTTTTGGGTAGAAAACCCCACACTCCAAAAGCTCAAATCACTATTGTTTTATTCATGCAACAAAATAGCTACAAATACAACTCAAACACTAATCCTTTACAAAGATTACATCTTGTTTCATTCTGGATACAAACTGGCAGCAACCCTATTCTATTTCCCTCTCTCCTTTTTTTACATTTCCCTGATCAACCTCTCAGTCCTTTACAAACTTCACATTGTTACAATACTCTCGTGCATAGTATACATAGTAGATTCACACACATAGAAGGTTTCACAATTGAACCATAGAGAGAGAGAAGTATCCTCCTTCAGAATAGCATTCTCATTCTCCTTCTCCAACCCCCAACCATCAAACATTACAGAGAGTTTCATTTTGTTCACACTCTCAAATAGTTTGTTGATATTCCAACGGTCACAACAGTCCAACTGCTAATGGTTTACATTCTACTTCTCTCATTGGTTCAAAGCAATCCATGTAGGATAGTCATTCAATCAAAATTCTGCAATCTGTATTCATGTATCAGTGAGACACCAGTCTATGTCTCACCAATGGCAAACTGATCATTTGACAATCGCACACTGCACAGTCTTTGATCGCTCCATCGCTCTGACTTGGTGAAGTCTCACCGACCAAAAGACCATCAAGATGAGATCCTACCTCAGAGGGAGTCTCCAAAGCTCCTCTGATAGTTCATGTCATACTGATTTGTTTGTTCAGCTCCCATTAGGAAGACTTACCCCGATCAATTCCATCGGCTAGACCAATATAGTTAGAACGATAATCCAAAGCTAGGCCAAAGACCCAAGTTACTCTAATGCCACTCAAGAATGATCCATCTACAGGACTTACTCCAATCCCAATCCATCGGTTAGACTTCAACCATTAGACGAAGATCTCAAAGCTAGATCGAAGTCATGTTTCACACCGATGGAGAACCATCGGCAAGACTCATGCCAACCATACCCCATCGGCCAGACTTCAACCATCAGATGAAGATCTTAAAGCTAGGCCGAAGTCATACATCACACCGATAAAGAACCATCGACAAGACTCACACTGACAATACCCCATCGGCTAGACTTCAACCATCGAACAAAGATCTTAAAGCTGGGCCGAAGTCATACATCACACCGATGAAGAACCATCGGCAAGACTCACACTGACAATACCCATCAGTCAGACTTTTATTGTCGACGTGAGTTCAAAACCTCATACCGATATCTCATGTCACACCAACCACCTTCATCGCTAGGACACACCAAAGGTCACACTAATATGTCCAAAGAAGGAACTTCACAAGGAGAACTCGGATCGGGCTGAGTCACACCGGTCTCACGAACAGTTCAGGATCACTATGCAGATCAGCCAAACATCTCAACAATCACATTGAAATCACTCTCCTAGAGGTTTAGACCAGTGGGATTGAGGCACACAATTCCAACAATGTCGAAAACATCTCCCAGCTGAAGCTTTTGAATAGGAGAAATCTTGCTCCTTTCCAAATATCCTTGTTGTGTTGGAAGTTGTAAATCCTTAGTGGACACTACAGGTTGAAATTGTAACTGCATTCTCAACAAATTCTTTAAGGAATCTTTGGAGGAATCGAAAGATTCACCAATAGCCTTCACTTCTTCCTTTGTAGTTTTCTCATTTAAATCCTTTTCCTCATCACCAGTGCTAACTGGTATCTCTACTCTCTTCTTCTCCTCTGCATCATTGGATGCATCTTCACTTTTCTACCCACTACTCTTCTCATAATCTTTACCAATAGCATGTTCTTGGTTTTTAGAGAAGTGATTGTCTCCAGTTTTGATTAGATTAAAACTAGAAGGGTCAGTACCCATTAATAAATAGCCATAGAGGTAAACTAGGAACTCAAGAAAAGTGAAAAAACCAAAAAAGTAATCAGAAACTAAAGCTTAAATAGTTTGACCCGTAGGAAGATAAACAAAAAGAAACCCACAAAGCTAGGACCAACACAAAGCCATTAGACACCTACAGGTCTCTTGATAAATTGAGACTAGTGATCACATTCCATTCTTGAGATAGGAACTAGAGCTTCTTTTCAAAAGTTACAAGCCCATATTCAATGGCCTGGGTATCCGGTGTGACATCATGAGTTGAGGTGTCCACCTTCTTTCCCTTCTTCTGCATGAGACCATCATCCACACCTTACGCAAGCCACTTCCCCTAGCTCTACCTTAACTCATCCTGAAAAACCTGAAGGGTGAGGGCAATATTCTTCATGGTTTCTTTGTTGTAGTCAGTGATAACCCTTGGGCATTGCATGGTCTTCTCCTGGTTTTTGTGGATGGCATCAATCTCAATCAGTAAATTTATTTTCTTCCTCAGTAGAAACAATAGCTCAAAGATTAGCCATCTCTTTTTCCCACCTTTCCCACCTCTCAAATGACCTATCCAAAGAAGTAATCATGTCCCAATGCATCTTATTCTCCACCTCCCTAGGCCACAGGACTTGCTATTCCAAAACCTTGTCTTCTAGAATTTGGATTCTTTCTTTAGCCATGACCAACTAACCCAAGAGCCATTTCATAATATCCTTATGAAAATTAATAGTCTATGAAATTTCATTCAATTTTTTGCTTAGGGGGTTGGCAGGGAGGCAAACCGACCAAGGTGAACAATACTAGGTTTCTCCAGATTGATGCATAGGTTGGGAGAATTTTGTGGGTTGGGGTTAGAAACGGGATGGGTGTTGGGAATCTCTAAGTCATGGCCCTGAGCCGAGGAATGAATAGGAGAGTTAGCCAGGGTCAGATTCCATGAATCATCATCATTATCTAGTTATTAGAATCCTCTGACCTAGAAGAAATGGGTGTGGTCGTGGGCTCTAATAAGGGAGTGCATTTGACAGGAATGGGGGGTATTATCATTAACAGGGGCTTTACCCCAAGCCCAGGTGCTACGATGAATGCCAGGAGGTGTTTCGTCGATGGTGACAGAGGGGTTGGTGGGGTCAAGGATAGTCAAGGTGTTCTTGCGCACAATAGCAGGGAGGGAAGCAGCATAGAATGAAACTTTCATAAGTGAAAAATAAGGCCTTGGTGAATGGGTAATTTCTTGCATTTGGCCTGGACATCTCTAATAGACTACTCAAGCGAAGGCATGAGGCAAAAGGGGAAATTCATCTTAATATTATACCTAGTAAGATGATTGAGCATAGGTAAAAGGTGGGTGTGGAAGCGATGAAACCACCCTTCAAGAGTGACATACCTCATGAGAATTTCAAAAATGGTACTCCAAACATCAGACGGGTCTACACGGTTAAAACCATTCCGCAACCTATTCACCTTCTCACCCTCTTTCAGGAACCATTTCATGTCATCCTAGCAATGGATTTTTGACTTGCAAGAAATTCAAATCCCTTCTAGAGAAAGTCCTGTAACCTTCGCAATAAGCTGAGGGGAGGCCACAAAAGAAACCTTGCCAACAATAATAGTCCTGTCCACCCAAGAAAATGGTGAACTCCAAATAAATGTTGGGGTTAACACCCTGCATCCTTTCCACATACGAGGCCAGCTTGCCCCATTTAAGAATAGCCTAAACCTTCTTATCTTGCTTCCAACCATCACAGTTAGTAGGTTCATCTTGGACCAAATCCCCTCCCATCACGAAACCCACAAGTCTCAAAGCAAAGAAACACTAGTAAAGGAAATGGCTATACAAAAACCAGAGCCGCAAGTAATTTAATAAAAATACATAGATTGATTAACGGGCTTAAGTGTCCTTAAATGAAAAGCATGGTAACCATAAAAATGAGCTGACAAAAAATCCAAATCGATCTCATTTGGACAGTACTTTGACATCATTTTGAATTAATTCAAGCACTTGACTTGGGATATGGAGGATATTATCTCATTTTACTAAATTTGGAGTAAAAGCTCCAAGACTTGTTAAGGCATCAACAACTTTATTGTCACTCCTATGCTCATGATTCACACTACAATTCCCAAGGGAAATCATGAGATTGTGAGCCGAGGACATGGGGTCTTGAGAGTCTATCAAGGAGAGGCAAGCCCAGTCAACATAAGAACTGTGTTCCATGAGTCCCCTTCAATGATTAGGTTAGAGATCCCAGCTTGCATGGAAATTTTAATGTCATGGAAGGTCGCCACCACCTCATCAAAAATATAAGATTGAACCCCCAAGTTGACTACATAATCTAGAACTAACTTCCCCTTGTGGTCATAGATGACCCCACCCCCACCCACCCAACTTGGGTTGGGTTTAGCTGAGCCGTCAAAATTTAGCTTCAACCAGCTAGGTTCAGGGGGTACCATGGCTTATTTTGTATGTCCAGAGGGATAAGAGAGCTGAGGGAATTAAGGGTCACAAAAAGATTCCAAGTAGAAGTAATCAAGACCTCTAGATCATTAGGATTTCTTTCAAGCTTGCAAGGGGTAGCAAAATTCAACTCAACAACCTGAATGATAATTTTGTTGGCCACCACCTACTATAGAGAACTTTTATTTATGAACACTCTATTATTGTGCTCCTTCCATAGCGCCCACCCTTTGAAGAACAACGATTACCACCAAAGCTCAACGAGCAGAGGGTGAGACATTGGGGGGGACCAGCAATCCAAAATCTCATGGACATCCTTTTTCTAGACCCAACAAACTTTGAAAAGAGATTGAATTTTCTACCAAACCTACCAGGAGTAAGAACAATATAAAATCAAGTGAGGAATGGACTCGGCTTCATTCTCACACAAAAAAAACTGGTTCCCAAGCTAAATGCCTTTTTTTAAAAATATCCAGAGTAAGGATCCTTTTGTGACAAATAGTCCACCAAAAAAATTTGACTTTAGGTAGGGTATTGCCACACTAGAGCCGCATCCAATCAAACATGGGGTTCCAAGAACTAGAGAGGAGGTTGTAGTTAGTCTTGACAAAATAAGTGTCATATTTAGAATTTTTCTAGACCAGTGAGTCAAGCAATTCGAAGGGGAAGAACTTGTAATTTTTGACAGTTCTAAGAATTTCTTCAATAGCCACCCAAAGGGGGGGGGTCAAACTAGTTAGGGTCAATCTTCCATCTAGGTGGATCAAGAAGAAAAACAATGTAATCTGAGACCTTATCACCTAGCCAAGTATAGAGGTCCAAACAAACAGAAGATTAAAAAAGGTGAATACCAAGGGCCTAAGAATACAACCAATTATCAGATCCCAAAAGGATACCAAATTACTCGATCTAACTAGCCAAGAGGACCTAGAAGAAAGAAGATTTGGAGTTTTTAAAAGGTTATTCCAGATCACCAAACTAGTAGGCAGAACTCCATTGCCCAACAAGGAAAGGAAATCACGTCCTTGCAAATACTTATTCTTGAGGATAGTAATCCATTTAGACTGGTTGTTAAGAACGAGTGATTGTCTCCAGTTGGTCTTGAAAATTTCAATGTTTCTCTCAAATATTGGAGGAGGTGTTTGATTATCTGTGGAAATATCCTCCTTTGCAATGTCTTCTCTGGTAACTTCTCCTTCTTCAACATTTTCCTTTGTATTGGTGTCCTTGGCAACACCTTCCTTTTCAACATTCATTTCACCAGTAACAACTTCTTCCACTTCTAGAAGAACATTATCTTGTGAATTCCTTTCTTTAGATCCATAATCATGTTGAGCATCATCATGTTGTACATATTCTTCAACATTCACATCTAGATCAGGCATCTTAGTATGCATTTCTTTTGTACTTTCTAGAGTCATTCTTGATTTCTTTCCTATCTCAGCTAGCTTCTCTAAAGTCTCTTTTAGGAGCATTTCATGATCATTCTGATTAGTGCTCATGAGGGTGGTCAATCTTTGCACTTCATTCGAACCTCCTTGTTGCACAGTTTAGCTAATGTGGCTTTATTATTTTCAAAGAGAGATGCACCAACCATTTCCAAAGAAAAATCTTTTATCTTTGCTTCTTCTTCTATAGCCTTTTGCCTTCTTGCACGTAGAATATTCTAAAGATATTTAGGCAATTGCTTCTCAATGTTCTACATGTTAACTTCAAAAACAATAATGTATTTTACAATGGATTCTACAATGGTGGCCTTGTCCACCTCATTAACCTCAGTATATAATGTTGCAATCTCTTCAAGCATTTCATTTTCTACAATCCCATTGAATAGGGCATCCAACTTTATAACACAATGTGTCCTTAGTAGAGGTTTCTTATTTTTCTTTTTCTTCTCTAATGGTATATTTTTCTCTTTTCTAGACTTAGCCTTATTTTCTCTCATTTCCACTCTAAATCCTTAGTTTTCCTTTTCTACCTTGACCTCACTGTCCATATCAACAATATCAAACTTAATTTTATTTGTACTAGCTTCACCTTGTAAAGCTTCTAATTTCCTCTTCTTGACCAATTGTGGTCCTTCTTCTTCTTCTCCTTCTTCTTCATCCTTAATATTTACACCCAAATATTGCTCTATAGTAGCCTTTGTCTTCACTCTCCTTCTTACTGGGCTAGCTTTTTATGTTGTCGGAGCAACCTTTTCTCTTTTAGGCTTCTTTTTTTGTTTCACCAAAGATGTATTTTCCTTTACTAGGGCACTTATTTTCTTTGTAGGTGCATTTGTCTCCTTCCTCTTCATTCGACTGGTTGAAGGAATAGTCTCGGAGGACTTTGAGGCAACCAAAGGAGTGGTAGTTGTTCTACCAAATATTCTGACACTTGATATCCCTCTCGAAGCACAAGACTTAGCCTTTGCTTCCTCAACTTGTTCAAGTGTGAGGCCCATTGCCTTTGCAAATTGTGTAGTCATTTTATCAATGGTTTTTTATATGAGATTATCTTTGGTCCATATGCACCTTCATTCACTTCTCCTCATAGGTGTTGTATCTCTCTTTAGTGGTATCTCTTGGGCTCCTTAGCAAGATGTCAGCTAAGCCAATGATTTCATCTTCAGTAACCTCATATCCCAGTTCTAGGGTCTATAGTGTCCTAGGCTCAATGACCTCTATTATTCATTCATCTTTTGTAACAAGGAAAATAATATCCTTTTGATACCTCTCCATAAAAAATTTAGGTATCCTTTGCCTTGCCTGCATCTTTTCTTGACAGGTTTTGAAGAACTCCTAGAGAGAATTCTTTTGAGCATCTGAATCTCCCAATCCAAACAAATAATCTCTAATCTGGTGGGCTACAAGCCTATCCCTTAGCCACACTACATTCTTTGTTCTAGGGACTTCATTCAAGAAGTAAAATAATAAACAAATGATTAAAGTTTTAAACTTAAAAGAATACTTGGATTCCTGTGTCTTCTACATTTTTACAGTAGTTGTAGTCTCAACAATTCACACAAGTTGTAGTTTTCACCCTTCTCAACCATCTCATATGTTGTGTTGATGGTGGTAGTAGATACCGAATTCTCATTTTTGGTGAAGTATAGTTTACATAACCTATCATTATTTAAGTGTATTTTGTTCATCTAGGTTTCTTATTTCCTTGATGATCAAGGCTCTCTTATCATATGTTGCACCTGTTCACTCCATTACAATCTCATTTTTCACAGACTTAAGTACTAGAACTAGTTTGGTGGAACACAAACTATTCACAACCCTAATTGCTTCCTTGTTTATCAAGTGTGGGATATCTATCCAAAGGAACTTGTCATGAATTCTTCTTAGGGTATATCTCACTCATTCATCTACATAGCAAAACACGAGGAACTTTCTCCAGATGTCAAGATTCATTTCCGCCAAAGCCCCAAACTCTGATTTCAAATTGAAATTATCTTCAGTGAGCTCTTTGTACCATACATCATTCAACTCTGTGTGATTATACTCTTCCATCTTGACATGTATGTATTCCCTAACATATTCCATGTGTAAAACACCATACAAGATGTGCGAAAATGCAGCATCTGGTTCATCCAACAAAGATTTCTTGGGATGCCTTTTGAATTTGGGTTGAGGCCACTCTGAAATCTCTACAACTTGTTGTGTATACATCTTTTCAACAAATTGAAAGTTCTTTTTGAAACTAGGGTAGATAGAAGCTGGAAAATACCTTTTGATTCACTTTCTAGTTAGGGTTTTATTTACACTAGAACACAATCATTTTGAACACTCCAATTTACTTCTTTACTGCTCCACTCTTCTCAAATGCTCATTGCAAATGAATTTGATCAAGTGAAATCACTTCTAACCCTTTCAAGATTAACCTAATTTTTCATTGAATACTCAAACTAAAAAATATAGTAAAAACTCTAAAACTTGCAGACCTATTTTGAATTTGCAGATGGTATAAGTGGAAGGTGAATTTTTGCAAGATGAGGTGTGGAATATATTTGAGTGTTGTGATGCAAAATTAGGTGGAGAGGTTCAAAATGCAGTGCAAGCTATAATGCAAGATTGTTGAATGTAGTGAGTTGAGGTATCTTGATCTTTTGAAGGCTGCTAGTGTTGTTGCAGTTGTTGTGGTGGAATCTTTGTTGCATTGAGAGTGTGTTCTCTGTGTAACATTCTATCTTATTTTCTTCTTTCTATTTCAGTAGTGAGCCTGGGCTATGAGACTTTTTGGACAGTGTGTCCTATTCTGGTAGTGAACCTCTTTGTACCGGTTCTTACAATTACTTATATTGTGAGCTAATCCTCACTGTGGCTTTTCCCTCATTGGATTTTTCACGTAAATTTGGTGTTCTCTTGTGTATGGTGTTGGCTATTTCAGTTTCTATTATGTGTTTTTCATGTTTCAACATTATAACAGATTATGGGTTTAATGCATGCATGTGGATTTGATTACTGTTGAGGGTTTTAATTTGATATAACTGATTCACACCTACCCCCCCCCCCCCCACCCCTCTCAGTTGTCTTATTCATTTCAACATCTAATTCTTGTTAATCAAGAAATGTCTAGCATTCCTTTTCCTCTGGTGATTCATAAATAACAAAAGCCGTAGTTTTTTTCAATCAAGGTGTCAGTGGTTGATGAGTGCATCATATCTTTGATTTTTCCACCAGAAACTACATGTTTATGTCTTCGAAGCGAATGTTACTAAACTGGAGTCTATCTTTACATAACGACTGATGAGGAATGGTGAACTACAGTAATGATGTATAGGGGCATCCATGTCATACGTGCATTTTAGAGGCTAGATACCCATTGCCTTAAATGACAACTGGTTTACCATTAAACAATAGCTCGTTCATCATTAAATGATAGTTGGAACTTTTTTTCCAACGACTCAAGAATGATTTGCAAACGTGAGACTTATTGAAGACTCAAATCTCAGATTATATATAACCGATCAACTAATTAAAATAAAATAAAATTAATAACATTATGTAATCTCTTTATCAAAGAGATAAATCAACAAGCACTTATACATATGAATTGAAAATCAAGCTTGTGTGAACAAAAGGCTGGTCAATTACAGATTGTTTTATATTTTTTTAAACAAGTGGATTGTTCAGTATACCACGTTTTTCTTTAAAACCAGTAATAGTTGAGGTGGCAGCCGACTACCCCTTTTCTATTTTGGAAACATTGCAGTCGTCCGTGCCACAACACATATATAGGAAAGTAGAGAAAATAAGAGAAAAACAGCAAGCCAGTGAACGGATTATGCACAAATGGGTGCAAAGATTGATAGCAGGAGGCCCCCAATAAGACTCCACATTATGAGCAGTTGCTTTGATGCCGAATTACCTGCACAAGCACACACTATATTCATCTATTTCTAAAATAACAAATCAATGGGCACCCTGAGCTCTCATACCAACGGCTGCGATAAGAGTTGGGATGCTTATAAAAAAATCACACCAATAAATACAAGTGAGAAACTAACACTGAAATTAAGAATACTTCTAAAAAATGTATGACTTTGTTATGCTTGCATTTCTAACTATTCTTGCATTTATTAGCTAAATATAACTGTCCCTATTCGATTAGCTAAATATTTTTATCCTTGTCATTCATTATTCCAAGAACATTTACTCCCTCCATTCTCACACATATGTGAGATCTTCCACTTATCATGTCTCATAAATCTATATATATTTTCAGACATGTAGGAAATCTCCTAGTAACCATCATCATACAAACCCTCATGTTATCACGCATGTGTGAAATCATCATTTTATCACATTTAAGTCTTCCACTTTTCATTCTTGTCCTTTTATCTTCTTCCATGTGTACAAATACTCACCATCCATTTTAGATTCTAAGTGAATCCCCACCTACTATTCTCACATATGTGTGAGGCCCCCAATTTTCACCCTTAGCTTTTCATCTCCCTCCACTTATCACAATAGGAGCTTGAACAATCAACAAGCTAATCTCCATCCTTGATCTCCCAACTCAATCCTCATCATCTATCCCATAGTTGGAGGTCTATGTAACAATCCTTGTCCAAAGGAAAATTATAAGAGAAATCATTGAACCTAAGTAAATTCTATCAATTCATGTAACTAGACAAACCTTCGTATCAATCAATTATCACATCCACACATCTTGAAGAAAAATCACACAATAATAGAGGTATGAGAAATAATTTTTAGTTTACATAATATATACTTTTTCTTTCATTTATTCTCTAATCAAAGGTGTCTAGCTTCATTTGGATTGAGTGACTTGTTTTGAATGCATTCTCTTATTTTATTTTATAAATTTCATAATCACAACTACAATGTTAACATTTTGTTCTATAAAATTATTTATCCTTTGCACGTTCACACAAGTAATCTAGTATAATGAAACCAATGCTATATTCATGTAATTAAATTAATTATATTGGACCAATATTAAAAATAATGATGTAGGAGAATGTGATTGAAATTTTTATTACTATTCATTTAAAATTATCTTGGTCTAAAATTATTATTTAATTTTGCATTCGACTATGTGACATGTATGAAAGGAGAATATGATTATATAGTTAGTGAATTTAGGACTTAACTAAGATTTCCAATGATCAAATGATGGCATTTGGAGTATATTTTTTTTATGTATGTAATAATTATTTTTACTTATTTAACTATTTGGGGGTGTAATCCTAGAAATGATAATAACCTAATTATTATATGAAATGTTTGAAATATACATGGATCTCGACATGAACGTATACATATTAGATGATATGATTATTTCAAATGGTAAATAATTTCCTATATTATGTGACACTTGAGGTATATGATTGGTGTAAGTGTTATGTATAGAGAATGTAAATATAATTTTTATGTTCGCATGGACTATTGTCATCTCTTAAAATTACGTGTTTCTACCATTTATTAGAGATTAAATGTATCAATCTCATACTAGATATTGTGTGTGTCTAATACTAAATCTATCTCAATTATACTAAATTTTGTGTGTTCAAAACTATGTTTGTGTTTTCATACTAGATACAACATGTTTCATTTTATACCAACACTTCAAGTGGAAACATTTGGTACTTTTGGAGATATGTAGTTCTTGAGCATGATTGAAATCATTGGGCAACCTATTATTTACAACATGATGTCGATTGTGATAAGTATATTGAATTAGTTGTCTCATTTCTACCCATGTAGTTCTCTTGTATGACCTATCCATGAATGGTAAGGTCTAACTTAGTGAGGGGGCCATGTAGGCTCTATAGTTTGTAGAAAAATACTCCCATTATAATGTGTATCCTATTATCAGTAGTATTCACATGGCATCAACATTTAGTAAATTTGATAGTTGGTATAGGTGGAAGATTATTATGATTCTAGTTCCTAGAGTGATTATATAATATGATCTTTTTTATAACATGTACCTTCACTTTATGAAATGAGATAAGCATTCTCTTCTGATATGATTGAAATTTTTTGAGAATGTGAAATGGTTACAAATGTTTATTTTTTAGTATGATGATCATCTTTCTTATTTAAAATTATATATGGAAATTACTATGACATATTGTACCCATGATATTTTATTCTTGTTATGGAAATCACTATGACATATTGTAACCCTGAGATTTTATTCTTATTTTTTATTAAGATAAGTTAGGTTTTTGATAGGGCCTAAATATTGTTACAAAAGAACAACAAACATAAGAAACGAATATAGAACAATAGACCTAATATTGTATTCTTATTAACTCCTATATTATATATTCTTATAGGAATGGTTGTAAAATAATTTTATTAGAAATTATATATATTATTTTTATTAAAAAAGTGAGGAGAGGCCCTGAACCCAAAACAAAATAGAAACAACAAATAAACAATAAAGCAAAGAGAAATAGATGAAGTGACAAAGATTGAACCCAACAAATTTTCCCCCAAGGGCTTGTCAAGAAAAATGGAGTCCTTCTTAGGAAGACATTTCTTCCTACAGTGTACAACTATCCAAGAAGAGTCATTAACCAAATTTGAAAAATTTAGGCAAGAAGGAAGAGAAGTCCCTCGGAGTGCATAATTGAAGAAACATAACCGATAGGAGAACCAGGAGGAGATGAAACTACCTTGTCCAAAACCAAATCATCATGAACCACAAGAGAAATAGGAGAATGAGTGGAAATCTTATTATTCAACTTTGTAGGAGGAGGAGGAAGCATTGAAGGCAACTCCAAATCATAAATAATATTAGTTAAGTCATCATTGAGGTACACGGTAAGATGGTCAGGAAGAGAATTCTTCCAACAAGTGGAAGAAGACACTTTATGATATCAATTTTCCTAGTAGAAAATATATATTTTTAGGCAAATTGATATCATAGAGGATAGCACTCTTTTTATTACTTTAAAGCACCAGATTATATTTTCTAGACTTAAATTTTAAATATACCCTTGATTACAAAGCATATTGCATATCTAGATTTACTATTTTCATAAAAGATCTTAAAGTCATCAGATGCTTTTTCTTTGTTGATTGCATTTTCTTTCAATTCACCTTTGTCCATTCTTATTCTGATTCAGGGGCCAGGGCGAACCAATGCTAATTTTCATTGATATCATGGATACTTCACTACCCTTGGAGAGAAAAGTAGTAGTTGCAACCTTTGCAGGTGAGACTAAAGTCTGATCTCTAGGAGGGGGAGGAGATGAAGGCTTGGTTTCCTTCAATGAAATTAAAGGGTGGATTAGGAGGAATGAAATAATGCTCGGCTTTAGCTCCAATCCACCATGTCAGTTTTCTCTAGTTCAAGTTCCCCAAGTAATACAAATGACATTGGGATGAGAAGTGTTTCGTTGAGAATCATTTCTTGCATCTTAAAGCAATTTTTCCATAATCGATTGGTTGTCTCCTATGCCTCTTACCCACCTTCAGTGAAATCTCAATAGGGAGACCATTGGAAAAATCCATTTCAATGTAGATACGAGCACATGTAGAATTTTTATAGTTGATAGTTTCCTCGGAAGAGCAATGATACCTTCCAAGTCAGTTTCCAATAGCCCTCAAACAATCTAGTTCCCAGAACTAAATGGGAAGATACGGAAGTCTTACCCACAAAAAATTAGTAGTGAAAGTTTTTGTACACAGGTCAAAATCAGGAAACCAGGGTTTCATGCACAAAAAATCTCCTTGGTAGATCCATGGACCAGTTTCCAGCACCATCTCCTTGACTTCTTATGATTCAAACTCTAAAATGAAGAACCCCTTTTCACAAGGGTAAATTTTGATCTCTCCTTCCATGAATTCCTTCCATTTTTTTTAGACCCAAGCATGCAAATTTCACATAGTTTCGAGGGTATGTGCAGGATCATGATGGTCCAAAAAGTGGCAATATGAAAAAAGTAGCATTTTGCATTCACCCAAAAATGCAAAAATATTGAGTTGACTTTTTTTTTGGGTTGGGTGTCAGTACATTGCTCCATAGCAATGCCCAACCCAAAGCAATACAAATCAGATATCCGATTTGTGTCGGGTTATATATACCCAAAAAGTGGTCGCCACAGGTCATTTTAACGCGTAACAACCACAATGTCTAAGAGAGCAATGACCCTTGTGTATCCAATATCGTATTTTTTCTGATATCCGATTTAGAAGGTAAGCTTTTGGTTTTTTTTGTTTTAATCAATTTTTGTATGATTTTAACTAGTTTTTTATGTATTTTTATTAAAAACTACTAATTTTTACAATAATTTCATTTATATTATGTAATTTCAATTAGATTAATTAGTTTTCAACTTCAATCAAGTATTATGGTTGAGAATCAAAACCCACAAATGCCAAACTCTCCACCACACCCATCAATTGAACAATTAATTAGTGAAAATTTGGAGCAATTGAGGGGAATTTGTGATGTTTATAAGACAATGCCTCGATTATTCCAGATGACAAACTCATTGAAATAAATAATTAAAAATATAGAAATCCTCTCCACCCAACATAATTTCATTCTTTTGTGGTGAGAATCCATGAGGGAATATTACTCTGAAGGATTGTCTTACAAAGAGGTGAAATATCTTGAAATAACAAAAGCCCAAATAGCTTATTTATTTGTTAACCCCCGCACTGGTTTGCTAGTTAATGTTAATAAACCAAGACTTTCTATAAAATGGTGCGCAAATAAGGACATTATAAATAACTTTTGAGATCATTGGTAGATGGTTTTTGATAAACCACCCAATAACAATATTGATGTACCATTTTACTTTAGTAAAAAATTATATGTTGAGTTTGTGTTAGGGCACCATGTCAATTACTTTGACATTAAACCCTTCTAGGGCGTTGATGGAGGTATGCCCCAGGATAGACCAGGGGTAGTTAGAGTAGTGCAGGGCTCATATGTTCCCCCTACTCCCCTTCCTCAGCCACCTCTAGTACATCATCTAGATATTATCGAGGATGCAGCCACACAGACTATTATGGCTATTCACTCTTTGAGTGATCTTTTGGTTTCTCATACTGTTACAGTAGCTCAACCACATATTGGTGATGTTGGTGATGGATAGAGTGTTGTTGCATCATCCTCCTCAGGTCCATATATCTGTGTGCCACATACTTGCACTATGTGCCACCATATATGCTTGGGCCCTCTTGTACAGCCCGTTGAGCATCCCTTCGACACTTCTGATTTTGACCTCCATGATGTGGACGATATAGGAGATCAGACGGAGTGGATTGGAGTACACCCTATAGATTCCTCTTGTGCTAGAGAGGGGGACATTGGAATAGTTACACAGGTAAGATTTAAGTTGTAATTTCATAATTTGCATTTGTTTTTAAATGAATACTAATAAGAGATAGTATCAAGTACTAATATTTCTTTGCATGGTCTATTTAATAGTTGATGTCTTAGGAGGATATTTTATGGGTTACTGATAGCACCCTCAAGGCCATTTTATTTTGCCTCGACATGCATGCGATATATATTTTTTCACTCACTCATTTACATTTTTTATTATATACTTGTTTGTCATTTGAATTGTCATTAACGAAATTATAATATATTAACTTATATGTTTATCTTATTTTCCTCTTGTAGGAAACACCTAGTGTGAGCGAGGTGCAACGTTGTCCAGACTTTGGAGGGGTAATGGTAGATAAGGGAAAGGTAATTGAACTCAAATTTGATTGAATTAATATTTTTAAGATCTTATAACTTGATTATACATACATCGACATAGATTGGTAGCTTTTCATATACTTGTCATTTTTATGTGTAGGCGGTTATGAGCTACACATCCTTGTTGACAAGTGTCACAATTCCTGAAGGAGTAGGTATTGGAACACTTGAAGGAGAAGGTGTTGAAACACCTCAAGGAGGAGGTGTCAAAACACCTGAAGGAGATAAAGAAAAAGAGATGCCTAAAGAGGTATGTGTTTATTTTATTTTTTGTTTGGTAAATATGTTCCTATTATCGACAATTGTATGTTAGGTTGTATCAATTTTATGTTTTTGTTCACATATATAGATTGACATTGCAAAAGTTGGTATGATTGGTTCTTTGAGAGGGGCATATTCTAGGACTCCTGACGGTTTAAAGAGATGTGTATATGAGGTAATCAAGATTTCAATTTTAGAGTTCAATTATAATTCAACGTATATTGATTTTGATGTTAATTATTCAATTTTAAATTATATAATAGAACTAATCTCAATTTTGGTTTGAATTTTTCTTGTGCAGTTACCTTCAAAGCCAAAGAGTGCTTCAAAGAGGCTCCATTTTGATGATCCACTAGTAGTTTAGGATGAGATAGATATTTTGGCATGTATATTTTGAATAGATATCGACATGGCATATGCCACATTTTGTAAAACTTTGTTTGAGTTGGAGTTGATGCCATTTTTGTATATGGACATACACTTGATTATTAGATAATTTGATATATAGAAGTTGAGAATCGAAATAATTTGTTCCTCATGTGCATGTTTAAACTGTTCAAAAATTTAAACTTGAGTAATGGTTAAATATCAATGTACAATAGCATAAAAAATAATGGTTATATTATATAGTTCACAATCAAAAATAATGAATAATGGTTAAATTATATCATATATTGCTTAGTTATAGTATGGTTATATTGTATATTTTAAACAAATTTGAAGATAAGAACAATGGTAAAGTTTATCATTTTAACTTTAAAGTTTAAATACACAAATGTCATTGTCTCACACTACATATTTCATATTGGATTATCATTATATATTGAAATTTAAAAAATATCATAGTTTTATGTTGATATAAATGCCAAAGTGATGCAGAGCAAGGTGGAAAACTCTCAACAAACACAATTTGATCAGGTTCAATCAACAATTCATCCCTTATAATTCCATTTCATCAACTTTTCACAATTTCATGTTAGGTCCCTTGTAGCACTCCAAAAGTGGTTTTTCATGGATATCTTTTAGAGAAGGCCATCTCTCCATAAGAGCAGGACCTTTTTAGATACCCATTAATATATTCTTAAACATATCTCAAAGGGGAAATAGGTTGTTTCAAATTAAATCCCTCAACCAGATGCTTCTACGTTGTTCCAATAGGCCAATTAGGCCACATTTACAAAGCAACTACCCTTTAATCTTCCTTCCAAACACAAAAAACCATTCTATAAAATAATGAATAGGGTACATAATCACTAAATCAACAATAATATTCCAAAGAAACACTCACCAACACTCCAAAAAGCAAAACCCTCACTTTTGACAAGTTTCAAGGGGGATTTATTGAAAACCTCACCTCCAAAACTTTCCTCACTATTTCAATGCCTCCAACACCTTACAATATGTCTACCATTGCTTAATTAACTCTTAAAAAGTGCTGCCTTTTCCATCACTACCTACTCTTAACCTCCAAATTTCACTCAAAACACACATTTTGACAACTAGGCATCATGCCCAAACCCCCAAATGGCCACCCCTTCTCTTGAAATCATGCACACATGCCCCCTACACCTAATTATGCAATTCTACTGATTTATAGTAGAATACAATGGGTGGAATGGCCTAGAACATATTTTTGTTACTTCAAACCCTCAAAGAGGAACTCACATGGGTACATTCTTGAAAATGGGCTCTAGAAACCACCAGACTCAATGATATTGCACCAAACCAACTGTAATTGAAATTAGATTCATCCTATTACTAATTCCAATTCACATCATAGCAAACAAAAAGGTCTGTATGGGTTGTACCAAGCCTGCAACAACAGAAAATATAGGAAATTTGCTCAGTAACCATGTCTTATTGATGATTAATCTTCAATACAATTTCTTCCAACATTGCTCGAGCCTCTTGAGGCCTTTTTAAACTTGTAACCTTCAATTCCACCTCACCAAATGACTGTAACTACCATTTGAACTTCTTTGACCATTGGTATTCCCTATTTTGCAATTTTGCTTTTTTGCATATGACAATTTTACAACATTTTGCAACTTTTACCATATTGAACCAAAAGACCCCAAAACTCACCAATTACATCAAAATGGTCTCAAAGGACCTTATTCATGACCAAAAACATTAAGACACCCTAAGCACTAACAATTGACCCCTAATTACAAAAGCATGGCCTAGGTGCCCCTGCAAAACAAAGGATGTGAGAAGCCTAGTTATGAAAACTTTTGTACACTTTCCATACATGTATACAAGGTAAGCTACAAATATAATACATGTGACAAAATTCCTATATCATTTATGCTTTAATGGTTGTCCACTGATGCAGGGGCATCAGAAACCCCATAGGCATACATGGTGATCATTTTGGGTTTTTGGTTGATTTTGTGTTTCTTGGGTGTAATAAGGTCATCCATGACCATTTGGAGTCATTTAGAGTCATTTTGAAGTGATTTGGGGTCACTTATCAAAAAATGTAAGAAGTTGTCAAGTTGCTAAAATGTTGTCAAGCAACTTTTTCAAGAAAGTGCAAAAATGAAGTTTTATTAACAAATTGATTAAAAATTGGTTGTAAACAGTTGGGATAGATGATAGGTATATAAGGGAACTCTCCCAACTCAAGAAGGGGTTGAATTTTTTTATATAAGGACACCATCCCTCAATTGTGCATATGCTTGTTTCAGACCATCACCTCTTAAAATTGACTGGTACGCTTCCCCTTGAGCCAATTAAGCCACTTTTCCAAAGCAACTTCAAGGGATCCTTCACTCAGAATTCCAAACTCTTTTCCTAGACTTTCTATAGGTTTCAAAACCTCAGAATCGACTATTTTTATCAAGGGAAACAATCACAAATTCACCAAAGCATCAAACCCTTGTTCTAGGCCATTTCAAGCTTGTACAATGAGGGTTTATTGAAACTATGTTCTCTAGGCCCTATTTCACCCTATCAATACCTCAGAAACATCAAAATAAGCCTACCCAAGCTTATTCCATCAACTCAAAACCTTTAACATTGTCTTTTCACCAAACTTCAACTCTTACCCACCATTTTCAAGCCAAAATTCATGAAAATACACCTAGGGCGGCAATCAAAATCCACCAAAACACATTCCTTGCTCTTAACACCTATGATAACACCTAAACCTACCCTAGTTCACCCATTCCACCAAGTTACAAGAAAATTTAACGGTCGAACCAAAATCATGGAGGAATTTTTATAAGTTGAACATCAATAAAGTTCTGGTTTTCTACATTTTCCTATTGTCATTTGTTGCTACATGAGGTTGTACGGTCTTGTATGGCCTGCAAGTGGTCTCGAATTGATTGGATTTGATGTGGAATTGAATCTACCTTCCAAAAAACTTGGTTTCATTAAATTTCATTCAGTTTTTGGCATTTTAGAAGCAATTTACTCCATACCACTTTGAAACCCTAGGTTTTGGTGCTTTGAGAGAATAAAATGGAGTTTTGATCCATTCCATTAGTGAAATGGCCTGATAACTAGTGAAATGGAGGTAATTAGGATGTTTCTTGAGTTTTTAAAGTTTGCAAGAGCAGTGGAGGAGGTTTGATGAAGACTAGGTGATGCCCTAGGTGGAAAATCCTCTTGTTTTGTGCATAAAAAGTTGCATAGGAGTAGGGTTTTATAGAAAAGGTGTTTTAAAACCATTATAGTTGATAGAATTTTCATGTGTAGACCCCATATGACATGTTGGGTGCTCTTAAATGAATAATTGAGTATTGGAGTTGGTAGAACCAATAGTTGACCTTTCAAACAAGCCTAATTAGGCCTATGGTGAAGTGTAGCAGTAGAAAATTGAGGGTTGTGTTCCAAAGTAACCACCCCTGTAATTTTGATATGTTTTGAAGTGTCAAAAAGGGTATTTATAATAGTCCTCTTTCGCACCGGCACATGTGGAATCGCTCTGAGCTACATTCAACTGACAGAATCCCTTAAGAGTCCAAAGTGCAAAATGGCTATAAACTTTAGCATGCTCATATTCAGACACCATGATGCTTAGAAACTTCTCATCTAATCCTATGGGATCATGTTGGGCCCCTATACAATAAACTCTCTCAGTTTTCGCTACCTCAAAAGCCCTTTCTCGTGGTGGTGAATTTTTGCTTGGAAAAAAAGTTGTCAAATGCAAGTAGTTGAAAGTTGCAAAATGGTGCAACTTTCGTTCTGCAACTTATGTGACCAAACAAACTATTCTAACGTGTCTGGATGGGTACATTTACATTAGGCATGGTCCTCTTTCACATTGAAAAACATGGAATCGCTCTGAGCTACGTTCAATCGACTCGATCCCTTAAGGGTCCAAAGTGCAAAATGGCCGCAAACTTCAACATGTTCGTATTCAGACACTTTGATGCTTAGAAACTTCTTGTCTAACTCTATGGGATCACGTTGGGCCCATATACAATAACCTCACTCAGTTTTTGCTATCTCGGAGGCCTTTTCTCGTGGTGGTGAATTTTTGCTTTGGGAAAAAGTTGTCAAATGCAAGTAGTTGAAAGTTTTTGATAAAAGGGTAAAACGGGTTTTACAGGGACCCGAAACCACAAAGTTTACAAAATAGCAAAAAGAACACCAAAGTTCCACCAAAATAAATAGTTGCCCGAGAAAAAACCAGCAGCAACCAAACAAAAAGGACCAGAAGGGTCAGGCGAGAAGAGACAGCAGAGAAAGCACACAGGAAATCCCAGCCATTACTTCATAGACCTAAGGACAGTCTCTGTCTCCGCCTCCATATCCTGTATATCTTTAACCCCCTTTTTAAAGGTTTGAACCATTTTCAGAGTAAGGGGGGCCTTGCGCTTCAAGTTGGCGCGGGTTCTTCTAGAAATGCCATCTTCCGTGTCCTAACTTTTATCTTATGTATCTTCCAGATCAACCACCAGAGATCCCTGTTGGGCTTTGTCAAGCTTTTCAGTCATCACATTAATAATTATAGCATTATGTCTTGCTATACGGTTATTTTGTTCAGCAACAGTTCTGATGGTATTCCTTAAGCTCTCAACTTCGGTGTCAATGTTCCTGTTGCTATGAACTGCTCCTATCTTCTCCATCTCAGCAATCTTAGTACCCATGTCATCGATCTTACTTTGTAAGGCCCAGTTTTTAATTTTCAGCTCATTTATTTTAGAGAAGGGCCAATCCAAGAGTTTGGAATGGGCTTCAGAGTTGGTTTTAGCAAGGTTGAGATAATCTAGAGAGGGCTCTTTTCTGGTGTTAACAAGGGAATTATCAACAATGTGAATGTCCGGCAAAGGGTCAGCACAGCGCTCAAAAATGTTGATATCAGAATCCTCCGACTCAGAGGATTCTTCGGAGTAAGAAACAAGGCTTTTAGCCTGAGTTATCTTGCCAACAGAGCTGATCTTAGGATGAGGATAGTCAGGCTCAGGCTCAACCCGAATTTTATCCGACTCCCTAGAAGGGCCAGCATGCAAACTGGGGATTTTCTAATTGGTCTAGGTTTAGGAAAATGCTCTGAGCCACTGGGCTCAGTATCATCACTCTCAGAATCTGGGTTGGTTTCCAAAATAGCAGGGGCGAGCACATGAAGATGTTCAACAATCAGCCTAATTAACCCAGTGTGAAGAATAGGGAATCTTTTAGGGTTTTTCTTGTTGTCCTCCAAACTTTTCTTCAAGGAGCAGAAAAGATAAAAGGGGATAAAGACCCTTACCTTGTGTCAGAAATGGTTGAGCAGAGCAAAGTGGTAACCATAGACTTTAGTGAATCGCGCATCTACTGTAATGTACTCCATGATGACCCGAAGAACCTTTCTCCATATAGTTTTTATGGAGTCAACATCGAAGTAGTTGTTAGCAATTTTGACCAAGCTTTGCTTTTCCTTGTCCTTTTTGGGAAATCTGGTAACAGCTTCATCAGAAAAAGCCATGTCCCTAAAAAACTTCTTCCCATCAGTGGGTAAACTAGTGACCTCGGCAATGAGATTTTCGTTGAGCTCCACATTCCTGCCAAATAGGGTCAAATTACCATCATGCCAATTTTTGGCGAAGAGATCCGTAGCCTCTTGGTCAGAGCCACGAAGCTTCTCCAGGAAAGGAATCAGCCCTCCACTTTTAATCTTGTTCCAAACCTTGGCATTTTTCATGTGAGTTTCATAGCTGTCCGGCTCAGTTCGCTTTTTGTCTCCTCCCATATCGACCGACACAGTGAGGTAGGTCCAAACACAAGCCTTTCTAAAATTGGCCCTGCCAAATCTTAGAACCCACAAAGCGAACGGAGTTATCTTGCAGATTACTCCACCGGGCTCGGTCCCATGCAATCTAATGATTGTGATGTGATAGATCCAACCTGTCCTCATTAAAGGGATAACACGTTGTCTTACCATGTGATTTATCATAATTTAATAGGGCACAGACATTAAAATTTAGATCGCTATTATTTAGCCAAGTACACACTTCTTTACTCTTAACTCCTTCATTAGCAAAAAAGTCCGCGACAACATTGGCTTCCCTATAGGCGTGTGATATTTTAATTTTTTCAAACTTGGCCAATTTCAATTTGGCTTCATCAATCCATGAATTGATAATCCATGAGGGTGGAGACTTGCCACAGAGGCAGTCAATTATGTTTTTGGAGTCTCCTTCAAGCCATAGATTTTTAATGTTAAAGACTTTGGGCTAAATCTATGATATGGTAAGCGCCAGCCGCCTCCGCCAGGTGATTAGTTTGAGAGCCAAGAGGTGAGGCAATCACACCAATGAAGTTGCCATTGGAATCCCTTATAACTCCTCCACAGCCTGCCACCCCCGGGTTGCCTTTAGTTGTACCATCAAAGTTAGCTTTGATCCACCCATTACACGGAAAAGTCCTGCAAACTCCCTCTCTGTCCTTTTTGGCCTTCATAGTCGAACTAGCCAAAAAAGGATTAATGTTCCATTCCTTACCAACAAAAATATCATAGTTCGAATACTCCACATTCATGGTCTTCCTGTCCTTCTGGGCCATGGCTTTGAAGTTTTCCTTCAGGGATTTGACAATTTTATCAAAGACATAATCCACAGAGGCTTCTTTGCCCCTAAAAATTTTGTTGTTGCGTTCTTTCCAAAGGCCCCAAGCAATATGAGGGAAGGATAAGTCCCAAAAAGACCTAAGTAAAGGATTCCTAGTCGGGGCTTTCCACTGAGTAAAGAGATCTTCAATGGACAACGGGAAAACCCAAGGAAGGTTCCATATCTTGATAAAATTTTCCCAAAGAGAAGTAGCAAAAGAGCAATGAAAGAATAAATGACTCACAGATTCAGCATCCATCTTACAAAAACATCATCTATTAGGGATTTGAAATCCACTTTTACACAAGTTGTCAATCGTAAGCAACTTATTTTGGAGCAAGATCCAAAAGAAGATATTAATTTTAGGTATCAGATGTTTGCACCAGGCTTTAGACCAAAAGGGAGGATGATCCAAAGAAGAAGTGATCTTAGCAAAAGTGGAAGACACAGAAAAATTACCAAAGGGATCATCAATCTGAACCACGCGGTCCTCCAGCTGCTCAGAACTAAGTCTAACAACCAGCAGCATGGTCTAGATGGGGACCAAAGCCCGATTGACTCTGCCCAAGTCCACCCAATTACCATTCACTCTGTAATCTTTAACATAAGTTCCAAACCTTGCCTTGCAATTCTCAGCCCAATCTCTGAAGGAATTTATTTTTATCAAGGGTTCCTTAAAAATCCATTTGTCTTCCCAGAATCTGGTACAATTGCCACTTCTCACTTGCCAACCAATTCCTTCCTCCACAATATTTTTTCCAATAATTAAATTGTTCCAGCATATAGATCCTCTCGGAAGAAGGTGGGGGTCCTTCTTAATAATGGAAGAGCAGTTGTTTTCTAAATATTTGCTAGCCATAATATCGATCCACTCCCCAGAGGAAGAGAAGATTCTCCAGATTTGCTTAGCCAAGAGGATTTTCTTAACAGTTCTAATTCTTCTTAACCCAAGTCTGCCATTTTTTTTAGGTCTACAAACCAGATTCTAGTCTATTAAGGGAACTCTTTTATTTTCCTCAACACCCGACCAAAGAAATATATTTTGAATTTTTTCAATTATATCAGCAAATTTAGCAGGAATCTTAAAGAGGTTCAGGGCGTAGATAGGAAGATTCTGGAGAGAGGCTTTGAGGAGCTGAAGCTTATCAGCTTGACTAAGCAGAGCACCTTTCCAACCCGCAAGCTTCTTACTGAATCTATCTACCAACGATATCCAGAAAGAATCAGGAGGTTTCAAACTTAAAGGAAGACCCAGGTAGGTGGCAGGAAGGGAATCCACCTTACAATCCAAAATTCTGGCAATTTTGGTCTGTCGATGAGCCAGAGTATTGAAAAAGAACAGCGAGCTTTTTTGATTGTTGATCAGCTGTCCTGAAGCTCTCCCATACTTGTCAAGCAGCTGTTTTATAGATTTGCCTTCAGACATAGAAGCTTGACCCATGAGCATAGTGTCATCAACGAATTGTTGATGAGAGCACACCAAGTTGCCTGAGGAAGGTCTAAGCCCAGAGATAAGTTTAAAGTCCACCAGGTTTTTCAGGTTCCTTCCTAAACTTTCAGCCATTACAGTGAATAAAATAGGAGATATAGGATCACCCTGCCTTAAACCTCTGGTACTCTAAAAAAAGGAGGTCGGGGATCCATTGACCATAATCGATATAGAAGTTGTGGACACAAGTTGTTCCACCAGTTGAACAACCCTATTGTTAAAGCCAAAGGCCTTCAGAATTTTAAATAAAAAAATCCAATCAACTCTGTCATAAGCTTTAGATATGTCAAGCTTTAAGAGGAAACCTTCAGTCTTCGACTCAACAAGGGAGTGAATGTTCTCATGAACCATGACTATAGAATCAAGAATTTGTCTACCAGGAATGAATCCATTTTGTTGAGGAGAAATCAAGGAAGGCAGAAAAATTAAGAATCTAGAGGTTAAAACCTTAGAGATGATCTTGTATAAAGAATTACAGAGACTGATAGGCCTAAAAGCCTCAAAGTTATTAGCTCCAGATTTCTTGGGGACTAAAACCAAGAAAGTAGCATTCAATTCTTTTAAAAGACATCTGGCTCCAAAAAATTCCTTAACAGCATTAACCACATCTTCTTCAACAATCTCCCAGAGCCATTGGAAGAAAAATAAAGGGAAACCATCAGGACCCGGGGCTTTGTTCCCATCAAAGGAAAAGACACTCCGCTTGACTTCCTCGTTGGTGGGAATTGCTGTCATAAAAGAGTTATTTTCCTGGTTGATAATTCTTGGTATAGCTTCCACTAGCTGATCTTGCTCATTCTAGTTTATTTCAGTACTTGCTGAGAGAAGACGTTTAAAGAAGGAGCCCGCCTGCATCCTAATATCCTCTTCCTCCTCAAATCTAGTTTCATTCACATGTATTTGAGATTTTTTTTTATAGCTCTATGTTTAGAAGCTGAAAGGCGGAAGTACCTGGTGTTTCTATCTCTAGCAGACAGCCAGAGGGCTCTTGATCTTTGTTTCCAGAACTCCTCCTCCTTCCCAATTATATCATGCAACTTCATAAGGAGCTCATTCTCTTTTTCTTTAGTATCATTCAAGTAGCCCTCCTTCTGTATTTTGAATTGAATTGCTCCCAAATCCATCTGAAGTTCAGACTTGATCTTGAAGATGTTCCCAAAATATTCATTTTTTAATTTTTTAAGATTACATTTCACTTCCCTTAATTTTTTTAGCAATTCTGAACATTGCAGTTCCTTGAATACTTATATTCCACCATTTCTTTATTTCCTCTTTAAGAGCAGGATGAGAGGTCCACATCTTTTCAAATCTGAAAGGAGTATTCTTCTTCTTTTTTATAGGATCCGCAGTGAGACTGATAGGGGAATGATCAGATCCTATTCTAGAGAGGGCTTTAAGGGAACAATAGTAATCAAAATACCAATGATTGGAAATCAAAGATCTATCTAATCTGACCTGTATGATGTCCGTCCCCTTTTTCCAATTGGACCAGGTGAAGGAGGCTCCAAGAAGATCCAGATCTATCAGCCCTTGAGTATCAATAAAATTTTGGAGATCCTCTTTACTTTCTATGTTAATCTGAGACCCCCCAAATTTTTCACCATTCATTAAGGGAGTATTGAAGTCCTCCATAACAATCCAAGCTTCCATATCAAAAATCCTCCTAATGGAAGCTAATTCCAACCAAAAAGATTTCCTCATACCTTTTCCATTAGGAGCATAAATGTTCATTTGAATCCAACTGAAGTTATCTCTTATATGAGTGAATCTAGTAACTATGTGATTTGTACCTTCCAGTATCGGATCTCCTTTGATAATATGGCTATTCCAGAAAGTAACAATGTTGCCCGAAGCACCATTTGAGTTATTGCCCTGGTTACTATAGTTCTGAAAAAGTTTCATCTTTTCAATTTTCTCCTTAGACATTTTAGTCTCCTGAATTAGAAGAATATCAGGTTTGTGATCTCTAACAAAGTTGTGAAGAACAACCTGCTTATGGGGGCTATTGAGTCCCCTTATATTCCAGGACATAATCTTCATTATATACCAGGGGAGTTAAGACACTCCGGGATGGTTTTCTGAGATCCATCCGCTATATCCTAAAAACTATTAAGCTTTCTTTTCTTTTTCGAAGACTTTTTACCTCTTGAATTCTTTGTTGCTCCACAATCTGCCTTACCTCTTAATCTGGTAGAAATGCCACTTGGGGTCTTCCCTTGTTTGTTTTTTCCAGACTTCTTCTTTGATATATTCTCTTCTTTATCAGTCTCATCTTGACTGTCCGTCTCTCTGCTAGATTCCCAATCCTTTTCGTTTGGTAGTCTTTGTTCCCAAGGTAATGTGTCCATGTTACCGTTCTCTTGACAACACAAGACATTACTGGATAGGTTAGCTGAGTAATCCTATTTTTCAAGGGATTCTAAAACCCCAACAGCAGAGTTGGTCTCCAATAGGTGCTCCACATCCATAGGGGGGGGAATATCAGAAAACGGGGAGAGAGGAGGGATTTTCAAGACCAAGGATAGGCCCTCACTAGGGATATCCTCCAAACTCGGTATCTCTTCAATTCTATCAGAAGGGACTGTCATTTGGGATAAGGAAGGAGACAGGATCCGATCTCCTTCTTCAGCTAAGGTGCCCTCATTAATTCCTCTTTCCTTTGAAAGAGACTTTAAGTTATGAAGCTCAATAGGGAACTCACCTTTATCCTCCAAAACCACTTCAATCTCTGAGGAGCTTTTCTAATTAACGGCTTCTATATTTTCCAACTCCTGCTCTTTATTCTCCCTCCTTCCTTCTTCAGAGTCATTCTTCTTTTTTTCCATTCTTTTTTACCAGGTTCTGCTAGCTTATCTTTCTCTAGAGCAGCATTTAGAGGGCATTTTTTTGCCCAATGACTAGATTTCCTACACTTCAAGCAAGCAAACGGGATGGTTTCAAATTCTATATTATGTTCCCAGGAACCCAACTTAGATTGTATCTCTATCGATGATGGTAAATCTGCTTCCTGAGGAACTCCCACACATATCCTCACGAAAACCAGTCTCTTTCTAGCAGCTGTCATTGTGTCGATCGAAAGGAGCTCACCAAAGGAGCTCGCAATGCCCAGGAAGATGTCTTCACTCCAATATTCTAGGGGTAGGCCTGGAAGCCTAACCCAAACTGGAACATTCTCAAAGATAGAGTCTGATAGATCTAAATGGGAGAACCACTTCTTTAGAGCCACGGACGATTTTCCTATCACCCAGGGACCTCCACCTCTTATAGCCATAATATCCTCTTTGCAAGTAAATTCAAAAGCAAAAAAACCCTTTGGAAGAGCAGCAATTGAGACTTTCCCACTGGTTCTCCATTTATTTTTAACAAATTCTTTGACCACTTCAATATTTGGTCTAGGACCCATAAAATTTCCAACCAGGGTTCATTCCATTAGGGCTATATTATGGTCTATAATCAAATATGGAATGGAAATAGCAAACTTACCTCTAGCAAGGGACGAGATATTTTGCACTGGAGGGAAGGAAGACTTACCATTAGGTTTTACCCCAAATAGCAAGGTCCAGGTTTTGCAGTTGCCTCCAAAACAACTTTTTCGGTGGGAGAAGTAGTAGAGATAAACGCCA
>CM021109.1:68078870-68179525 GCA_007115665.2 Sequoiadendron giganteum | reverse complement strand
TTTCCAGCATTATTTCTACGTTGGACACCTGATACATTAAGAACGGTAGGCTTCACATTCACGTTGTTAGCATCGACTACCCCATCATTCACAACATTTTTATTTTGAGTCAAAAATCATGACTTGTCATTGTTGTTACTATTGTTGTTGTTGTTGTAAGAATTTGGACCTTCTTTATCGAGTTTTAGAACTCCACGCTTGACCAAGGCACCTTCAATAGTAATCGCATTTTCAATCAATTTTTTAAATGATTGAGGACAGTGAAGGTTTAGCCTATAACTCATCTCTTGATTTAGACTGTCAATAAAGATCTCCATCTTCTCTATTTCAAGAACAGGGCGGGAGTATCTAGCAAATACCCTTCTCCATCCTTGTAAAAATGTGGTGAAGGATTCCTCTACCTTTTGTTTCACTTTACACAGATCCAGCATGGTTATCTGGTGTTGGATATTGTAGGAGTATTGCGATATGAATTTATTTATTAACTCCTCAAATGTTCTGATGGGGGGAGTGATCTTGGAAATCCACTCCATGGATTGTCCACCCAGACTTTGTGGAAACAATCGCATTAAGTAGGTATCTTCATGAGCAAATTCTAAGCTTATATTTCAAAAATCCCTCACATGTTCAATGGGGTCCGTTTTCCCATTATACTTATCAAATTTAGGGATTTCGCAATGTTTTGGAAAAGGAATCATTCGAAGACTCCTATCAAATGGATATGGAAATATATCATCCAACCCATACTTCTTTATTGTACCCCCTTGGATTTCCTTTATTTTCCCTTGAATTCTTTTATTTGTTGAGTAAGGGCACTAAAATCATTAAGAGGGGTTTCAGGATTCTCTTTAATCCCTTCCGTGTCAAAATCGGTAGGTAACTTAGCTCCTTGATTAGCTAATGAAAGGAAATATCTTTCCTTGTTTCATTCCAAAATTCTTTCCATAAGAGTATGGAATTGGGGATCATGTTCTGCTTCTTGGAGCTTTTCTTCCATTATCTCTTTAGTATTTGAATTATGAAAGGGATTTTCTTCCCTATCACTATTATCACCCATTTTTCTTAATGCACTTTCCCTTTCATCTCCTTCTATGTGCTTTCAAGATCTTGTGACAACACGCATAATCTTTTGCCAAATTTCTACTAACTTTGATCAAAAGAATGAAATAGTGCAATTTTGATGGGTATGAAAGCTGGAATAGAAAGAAGATTCTATGACTTTAAGAGATTTTTAATCTTTAGCTTGTGATTCCTTGATTGAAAGGATGATAATCCTATTTGCGAAAATTAAACCAAAGATCAAAAATAAAGATGATTTTGCACTTTGTGAGGTTTGATCATAGCTTTGTAAAAAATAAGGATTGTGATAAATGCCTAAAGTTCCCAAGATCTCTATTGCAGAAATTGATTAGGATGAGTAGAGTACACAATTGCAAATTGGGGTATGTAAGAGGAATGAATACGTTCACTATGATTATTCCTTTGAGAAAGGGATCTTCTTTGAAAGAAAGCTCGTGAGTATAAGGGTTATACAACATAATCGTTAGTGAAACCTCTAACAAAGTTGTGATATCAATGAATAAAGGTTCTATGTTCAAGCAAGACCTTTCGACTTTGGTATAAAAATTTCCCCTTTTTCAATAAATTCTTATAACTGAGAGATTTCTTTGGCTTCCTAATCTTCCTCTCTAGGGACTTCTTGGAAAAATTTGTAGACTTCCAAACCTTGAGCATAGAAAAAGACTAGACTGTGATGATAAATTTCCAAGTGTTAGAAAATTACCTAGGTTCGGAACACAGATGGGCTAAATTTTTCACCAGATGTGCCAAAAGATCCGACCTATGCATTGGACTATTTCAAGTATGTGCTAAAATAGAGCACAAATGTGCTAAAACAGAGCATGAATGCACTAAAACAGAGCATGAATGCGTTGAAACAGAGCACAAATGCACTAAAACAGAACACAAATGCGCTAAAACAAAGCATGAATGCGCTGAAACAGAGCATGAATGCACCAAAATAGACTAGAGATGCGCTAAACTATCTAATTAATTTTTGAGACATACATGTTTTGACAGTTTGATGTTTACGGATGATCTTTATCTGATTTAAATGTGAAAAGCATGGCATACAGTAGCAGACAGTTGTTTTGTAAATCCTAAAATCTAAACAAAGAGTGTATGTTCTTGAGATTTTCACGGTTATTGAACAAGATAAGCACTTCAAAAAGACTCACTCTTAGTTTTCAAATAGGTCATCATAGGAACCACAACCTACATCTTAAAATTGCGTTGACTCACACAGATGTGTCACCCCCTAAAGGGTGCCCATGTTTTTGTCTTTTCCAGGTGCGTACTCAAGGTTAGATTTCTCGATCCCTTGAGCAAACAATCTATGGAAATTATATGGTGAGTGTCTTGGGGGCAGATTTTTCCCTCCCCTTGCACTGTGATTGAAATGATGTTTGGATACTGACACAATTGGCTTTCTACACTATGGTTCATAGTAAAGGTTTCCGTTCAGCGTGGAAATAGATAAAATCCCTTAGGAGACCTCCCAATCTTTAGAACAAAGATTTTGGGGATGGTTATCTTGCTCACTTCCGTTGAATATGAGTTTCCCCAAAATTCACTTTTGATTAGAGTGGGTTGGAAAACCTAGCTTTGGTTGTGCCCACTTAGGTCGTTCCCGTAGGGTGAGTACTTTTTCCCACTACGGAAGGCCTTCTAAAGGATGTAATAAAGCATGAATTGCATAAAATGAAAAAGGTAACTTTGGTGTTTTGGTCACCCAATAAAGGGGAGATCATATACCTATTACCCAACAATCACAGCAACCAAATGGTTAAATTTTAAATCCAAATGATAGTTTTCTATGCTAAGTGAAGATTTTTCTTCACAACAAACATTGGATTCATTTTAACCAAGAAAGAATGATTTTTCGTGATTATCCTAGGATTGGTTAATTCCAAATTTAAGTGTCTATCCTAGGATTGCTTCATTTTACTTTAAACTGAATTGAAAAATCTTCGTCTACGGATGGTGTCAGAATCAGGATTTAGTTTTTACAATTCCCTGTATGCGCTAAAAGAACTGGTAAATGTGCCAAAATAGTCAGTATATGAGCTAAATGAACAAACAACAATGCGCTAAAAGAACTGGCGTATGCACTAGAAAAATCCACCAATGTGCCAAAACAGTCATCATATGCACTAATCTGCGGGTAGTATGCACCAAACCAAAGCTTCAGTCCGTCACCTGTTAGAAAAACTTGCGATAAAAAGATTAAAAATAGGATAAGGCCCCACGGTGGGTGCAAAAAATGTGTTGTTAGAATATGTGCACTAATTAGAAAGTAAAATAACACACCAATGAAACATTAGATTGAAAGAAAACTAATTTAGAAAAGACAAATGCAAACTCTAAATAACATCAGCTCCTTCAAATGCATCCCATTGTCCTTTATCTCCAAGGATTCGATTCAAGTTACTGGCTCTCAGTTGGTTTAAGCAGTAGCTTGTTAGAATGAATGACAACTTAGGAGAACAAGATTGATGCAAAATGCATGTCCATTGCTAATGATTTAAACTATGCTTATGAACTTAAAATGCTATGAAATTGCTAAAATGCTTATTCGAATGAAACTATAGTAATTGTGCATAAAATCTAGGATGAAATCTACTCACGAAATGGCTGTATTTATAGATTTTTGGAAGGCAAGAATCTAGTTGGCAAAGATCAATAGTTGAGTTCAAATTTGTCAAGATGAACGGTGTGAGATTCTGGAAGTTGAAAGAAAGATGGAAGGTTGAGAGAAAGATGGAGAATGTTTTCAACCCACAAAACTATCTTCATTCAAAAATGGAGACAAACATGCTCTTTGTCTTTTCATTTATTGAAAAGTTAGTTGAAGTTTGAGGATAAATCTTAATTAAATAAATGAATTTATTTAATTATATGTGACATGTATTTTGGAAACTTCCATAATTAAATAATTAATATTTTAATTATGTGAGAGGTGAAAAAGGTATGTAATTAAATGTTTACAATATTTAATTTAAATGTGAAGTGTTGGATGAATTTAGAAGAATATTCCATAATTCAAATTTAAACATTCAAACTTTAGAAATCAAATGATAATTAAATAAATAAATTATGAAATTTATTTAATTTAATTAAGAGGAAGATAATAATAATCAAATAGACTTATTTATTTGATTAAGTTAGAAGAATTAGAAAAATGAATAATATAAATAAATAATCAAATTTATTTACATGTAGATGACTTTAGAATATTAATTAAATAATTCATATTTAATTAATTAACATGCTTGATTAACCATGACCATTTTTGGATGTGTACAAGATAAGATTCATCGAATACTACATCTCTATTGATAATGACTTTGTGTGTAATAGGATCCCACAATTTGGGATCTAATTTAAAACACTAATCTTTTGAAATAAGAGCATATGCATCACAACCAAAAAAATCAGATTTGAATAATCACAAGAACGATTTGTCCATACCTCTTTAAGAATCTTACAATCTATTGCAACTAATGGTGATCAATTTACCAAATAACAAGTTGTAGAGACTGCTTCTGCCCACAACTCTCGTGACAACTTAGCACTACTAAGCATGCTCCTCACTCTTTCTAGAAGATTCATATTCATGTTTCCAACAACACCATTTTGTTGAGGAGTATAAATAGTGGCTTTATGCCTTTCAATCCTAGTTTCCTTGCAATAATTTTCAAACTTTGAAGATGTGAACTCACCTCCATTATTTTTTCTTAGACACTTGATTGATCTACCTGTTTTCTTTTCAACCAAAATTATAAGCTGCTTAAATACATTAAAGGGTATGTGCAGGATCATGATGGGCCAAAAAGTGGTGATGTGAAAAAAGTAGCGTTTTGCATTCACCCAAAAATGCGAAAATTTTAAGTTGACTTTTTTTTGGGTTGGGTGTCAGTACATTGCTCCATAGCAATGCCCAACCCAAAACAATACAAATCGGATATCTGATTTCTATCGGGTAATATATACCCAAAATGTGGATGCCATAGGTCATTTTAAACGCAACAACAACTACAGTGTCTAGAGAGCGATGACCCTTGTGTATCTAATATCAAGATTTTTTTTATATCTGATTTATAAGGTAAGATTTTGGTTTTTTTTGTTTTAATCAATTTTTGTATTAGTTTTGTATAATTTAAACTAGTTTTTTATGAATTTTTATTAAGAACTAGGGTTTTTTACAATAATTTCATTTATATTGTGTAATTTCAATTAGATTAATTAGTTTTCAACTTCAATCAAGTGTTATGGCTGAGAATCAAAATCCACAAATGCAAAACTCTCCACCACCTGCGTACCCATCAATTGAACAGTTAAGTGGTGAAAAATTGGAGCAATTGAGGGACATTTGTGATGTTTATAAGACAATCCCTCGATTATCCCATATGAAAAACACATTGAAAGAAATAATTATAAATATAGAAACCCTCTCCACCCAACATAATTCCACTCTTTCATGGAAAGAAACCATGAGGGAATATTACTCTGATGGATTGTCTTACAAAGAGGTGAAAGATCTCAAAATAACAAAAACTCAAATAGCCTCTTTATTTGTTAACCCTCGCAGCAGTCTACCAGTTAATGGTAATAGACCAAAAAATTATATAAAATGGTGCACGAATAAGGACATTGTAGATAAATTTTGGGATCGTTGGTGGATGGTTTTTGATAAACCACCCAACAACAATATTGAATTACCATTTTACTTTATTAAAAAATTATACATTGAGTTTGTGTTAGGACAACATGTCAATTACATTGACATTAAACCCTTCTAGGGTGTCGGTGGAGGTATGCCCCAGGATAAACCAGGGGAAGTTAGAGTAGTCTAGGGCCCATATGTTCCCCCTCCTCCCCTTTCTCAGCCACCTCCAGTACATCATCCAGATATTATCGAGGATGCAGCCACACAGACTATTATGGCTATTCACTCTTTGAGTGATCTTTTGGTTTCCCATACTGCTACAGTAGCTCAACCACATGCTAGTGAATTTGGCGATGGATCGAGTGCTACTACATCATCCTCCTCAGGTCCACATACTTGCACTATGTGCCACTATATATGCTTGGGTCCTCTTGTATAGCTCGTTGAGCATCCCTTCGGCACTTTTGATTTTGACCTGCATGATGTGGATGATATAGGAGATCAAATGCAAGGGATTGGAGCACACCCTATAGAGTCCTCTCATGCTAGAGAGGGGGATGTTGGAATAGTTACAGAGGTAAGATTTAAGTTGTAATTTCATAACTTGCATTTGTTTTTAAATGAATATTAATAAAAGATAGTATCAAGTACTAATATTTATTTACATGGTCTATTTAACAGTTGATGTCTAAGGAGGAGCTTTTACTGGTTATTGATAGCACCCTCATGACCATTTCATTTGGCCTTGACATGCACATGGTATATATTTTTGCACTCACTCATTTACATTTTTTTAATTATATACTTGCTTGTCATTTGAATTGCCATTAATGAAATTATATATTAACTTATATGTTTATCTTATTTTCCTCTTGTAGAAAACACCTAGTGCGAGCGAGGTGCAACACTGTCTAGACTCTGGAGATGCAATGGTAGATAAGGGAAAGGTAATTGAACTCAAATTTGATTGAATTAATATTTTTAAGATCTTATAGTGATTATACATACATCGACATAGATTGGTAGTTTCATATACTTGTCATTTTTATGTATAGGCGATTATGAGCTACACATCCTTGTTGACAAGTCTCAGAACGCTTGAAGGAGTAAGTGTTAGAACACCTCAAGGAGTCGGTGTTGAAACACCTCAAGGAGATAAAGAAAAAGAGATGCCTAAAGAGGTATGTGTTTATTTTATTTTGTGTTTGGTAAATATGTTCCTATTATCGACAATTGTATGCTAACTTGTATCAATTTTATGTTTTTTTTCACATATATATATTGACATTGCAAACTTTGATTTCATTGGTTCTTTGAAAGGGGCATATTCTAAGACCCCTGATGGTTTGAAGAGACGTATATATGAGGTAATCAAGATTTCAATTTTAGAGTTCAATTATAATTCAATGTATATTGATTTTGATGTTAATTATTCAATTTTAAATTATATAATATAACTAATCTTAATTGTGGTTTGAATTTTTCTTATGCAGTTACCTTCAGAGCCAAATAGTGCTTTAAAGAGGCTCCATTTTGATGATCCACCAGTAGTTTAGGATGAGATAGACATTTTGGCATGTATATTTTGAATAGATATCGAGATGGCATATGCCACATTTTGTAAAACTTTGTTTGAGTTGGCGTTGATTCCATTTTTGTATATGGACATACACTTGATTATTGGATAATTTGATATATAGAAGTTGAGAATCGAAATAATTTGTTCCTCATGTGCATGCTTAAACTGTTTGGAAATTTAATCTTGAGCCATGGTTAAATATAAATATACAATAGCATAAAAAATAATGGTTATATTATATAGTTCACAATAAAAAAATAATGAATAATGGTTAAATTATATCATATATTGCTTAGTTATATTATATAGTTTAAACAAATTTGAAGACAAGAACAATGGTAAAGTTTAAAATTTTAACTTTAAAGTTTAAATACACAAATGTCATTGTCTCACACTACATATTTCATATTGGATTATCATTAGATATTGAAATTCAAAAAATAGCATAGTTCTATGTTGATACACATGCCAAAGTGATGTAGAGAAGGGTGGAAAATTCTCAACAAACCCAATTTGATCAGATTCAATCAACAATTCATCCCTTACAATTCCATTTCATCAACTTTTCACAATTTCATGCTAGATTCCTTGTAGCACTCCAAAAGTGGATTTTCGGGGATATCTTTTAGAGGTCATCTCTCCATAAGAGCAAGACCTTTTTAGATACTCATTAATATCTTCTTAAACATATCTCAAAGGGGAAAATAGGTTGTTTCAGATCAAATCCCTCAACCAGATGCTTCTACATTGTTCCAATAGGCCAATTAGGCCACATTTACAAAGCAACTACCCTTTAATCTTCCTTATAGACACAAAACACCATTGGACAGTCATGATCAGGGTACATAAGCACTAAATCAACAATCATCTTCCAAAAAAAAACTCACCAACACTCCAAAACTCAAAACCCTCACTTTTGACAAGTTTGAAGGGGGGTTTATTGAAAACCTCACCTCCAAAAGTTTCTCACTATTTCAATTCCTCCAACACCTTCAAATATTTTTTACCTTAATTAACTCTTACAAAGTGTTTTCCATCATTACCTACTCTTAACCTCCAAATTTCACTCAAAATACACAATTTTGACAGCTAGGCATCATGCTCAAACCCCCAAATGGCCACCCCTACTCTAAAATCATGCACACATGCCCCCTACACCTAATTATGCCATTATATTGAGTTACAGTAGAATACAATGGGTGGAATGGCCTAGAACATCTTTTTGTTACTTCAAACCCTCAAAGAGGAACTCACATAGGCAGATTCTTGAAAATGGGCTCTAGAAACCACTAGACTCAATGATATTGCACCAAACTAGCTATACTTGAAAGTATATTTAGCCTATTACTAATTCCAATTCACATCATAGCAAAACAAGGTCTGTACAGGCCGTACCAAGCCTACAACAACAAAAAATATAGGAAATTTGTAGAGTAACCATGTCTTATTGATGATTAATCTTCAATACAAACTTGTCCAACATTGCTCGAGCCTCTTGAGGCATTTTTAAACTTGTAACCTTCAATTCCACCTCACCAAATGACTACAACTACCATTTGAACTTCTTTGACCATTGGTATTCCCTATTTTGTAGTTTTGCATTTTTGCATATGACAATTTTACAACATTTTGCAACTTTTACCATATTGAACCAAAAGACCCCAAAACTCACCAATTACATCAAAATGGTCTCAAAGGACCTTATTCATGACCAAAAACATTAAGACACCCTAAGCACTAACAATTGACCCCTAATTACAAAAGCATGGCCTAGGTGCCCCTGCAAAACAAAGGATGTGAGAAGCCTAGTTATGAAAACTTTTGTACACTTTCCATACATGTATACAAGGTAAGCTACAAATATAATACATGTGACAAAATTCCTATATCATTTATGCTTTAATGGTTGTCCACTGATGCAGGGGCATCAGAAACCCCATAGGCATACATGGTGATCATTTTGGGTTTTTGGTTGATTTTGTGTTTCTTGGGTGTAATAAGGTCATCCATGACCATTTGGAGTCATTTAGAGTCATTTTGAAGTGATTTGGGGTCACTTATCAAAAAATGTAAGAAGTTGTCAAGTTGCTAAAATGTTGTCAAGCAACTTTTTCAAGAAAGTGCAAAAATGAAGTTTTATTAACAAATTGATTAAAAATTGGTTGTAAACAGTTGGGATAGATGATAGGTATATAAGGGAACTCTCCCAACTCAAGAAGGGGTTGAATTTTTTTATATAAGGACACCATCCCTCAATTGTGCATATGCTTGTTTCAGACCATCACCTCTTAAAATTGACTGGTACGCTTCCCCTTGAGCCAATTAAGCCACTTTTCCAAAGCAACTTCAAGGGATCCTTCACTCAGAATTCCAAACTCTTTTCCTAGACTTTCTATAGGTTTCAAAACCTCAGAATCGACTATTTTTATCAAGGGAAACAATCACAAATTCACCAAAGCATCAAACCCTTGTTCTAGGCCATTTCAAGCTTGTACAATGAGGGTTTATTGAAACTATGTTCTCTAGGCCCTATTTCACCCTATCAATACCTCAGAAACATCAAAATAAGCCTACCCAAGCTTATTCCATCAACTCAAAACCTTTAACATTGTCTTTTCACCAAACTTCAACTCTTACCCACCATTTTCAAGCCAAAATTCATGAAAATACACCTAGGGCGGCAATCAAAATCCACCAAAACACATTCCTTGCTCTTAACACCTATGATAACACCTAAACCTACCCTAGTTCACCCATTCCACCAAGTTACAAGAAAATTTAACGGTCGAACCAAAATCATGGAGGAATTTTTATAAGTTGAACATCAATAAAGTTCTGGTTTTCTACATTTTCCTATTGTCATTTGTTGCTACATGAGGTTGTACGGTCTTGTATGGCCTGCAAGTGGTCTCGAATTGATTGGATTTGATGTGGAATTGAATCTACCTTCCAAAAAACTTGGTTTCATTAAATTTCATTCAGTTTTTGGCATTTTAGAAGCAATTTACTCCATACCACTTTGAAACCCTAGGTTTTGGTGCTTTGAGAGAATAAAATGGAGTTTTGATCCATTCCATTAGTGAAATGGCCTGATAACTAGTGAAATGGAGGTAATTAGGATGTTTCTTGAGTTTTTAAAGTTTGCAAGAGCAGTGGAGGAGGTTTGATGAAGACTAGGTGATGCCCTAGGTGGAAAATCCTCTTGTTTTGTGCATAAAAAGTTGCATAGGAGTAGGGTTTTATAGAAAAGGTGTTTTAAAACCATTATAGTTGATAGAATTTTCATGTGTAGACCCCATATGACATGTTGGGTGCTCTTAAATGAATAATTGAGTATTGGAGTTGGTAGAACCAATAGTTGACCTTTCAAACAAGCCTAATTAGGCCTATGGTGAAGTGTAGCAGTAGAAAATTGAGGGTTGTGTTCCAAAGTAACCACCCCTGTAATTTTGATATGTTTTGAAGTGTCAAAAAGGGTATTTATAATAGTCCTCTTTCGCACCGGCACATGTGGAATCGCTCTGAGCTACATTCAACTGACAGAATCCCTTAAGAGTCCAAAGTGCAAAATGGCTATAAACTTTAGCATGCTCATATTCAGACACCATGATGCTTAGAAACTTCTCATCTAATCCTATGGGATCATGTTGGGCCCCTATACAATAAACTCTCTCAGTTTTCGCTACCTCAAAAGCCCTTTCTCGTGGTGGTGAATTTTTGCTTGGAAAAAAAGTTGTCAAATGCAAGTAGTTGAAAGTTGCAAAATGGTGCAACTTTCGTTCTGCAACTTATGTGACCAAACAAACTATTCTAACGTGTCTGGATGGGTACATTTACATTAGGCATGGTCCTCTTTCACATTGAAAAACATGGAATCGCTCTGAGCTACGTTCAATCGACTCGATCCCTTAAGGGTCCAAAGTGCAAAATGGCCGCAAACTTCAACATGTTCGTATTCAGACACTTTGATGCTTAGAAACTTCTTGTCTAACTCTATGGGATCACGTTGGGCCCATATACAATAACCTCACTCAGTTTTTGCTATCTCGGAGGCCTTTTCTCGTGGTGGTGAATTTTTGCTTTGGGAAAAAGTTGTCAAATGCAAGTAGTTGAAAGTTTTTGATAAAAGGGTAAAACGGGTTTTACAGGGACCCGAAACCACAAAGTTTACAAAATAGCAAAAAGAACACCAAAGTTCCACCAAAATAAATAGTTGCCCGAGAAAAAACCAGCAGCAACCAAACAAAAAGGACCAGAAGGGTCAGGCGAGAAGAGACAGCAGAGAAAGCACACAGGAAATCCCAGCCATTACTTCATAGACCTAAGGACAGTCTCTGTCTCCGCCTCCATATCCTGTATATCTTTAACCCCCTTTTTAAAGGTTTGAACCATTTTCAGAGTAAGGGGGGCCTTGCGCTTCAAGTTGGCGCGGGTTCTTCTAGAAATGCCATCTTCCGTGTCCTAACTTTTATCTTATGTATCTTCCAGATCAACCACCAGAGATCCCTGTTGGGCTTTGTCAAGCTTTTCAGTCATCACATTAATAATTATAGCATTATGTCTTGCTATACGGTTATTTTGTTCAGCAACAGTTCTGATGGTATTCCTTAAGCTCTCAACTTCGGTGTCAATGTTCCTGTTGCTATGAACTGCTCCTATCTTCTCCATCTCAGCAATCTTAGTACCCATGTCATCGATCTTACTTTGTAAGGCCCAGTTTTTAATTTTCAGCTCATTTATTTTAGAGAAGGGCCAATCCAAGAGTTTGGAATGGGCTTCAGAGTTGGTTTTAGCAAGGTTGAGATAATCTAGAGAGGGCTCTTTTCTGGTGTTAACAAGGGAATTATCAACAATGTGAATGTCCGGCAAAGGGTCAGCACAGCGCTCAAAAATGTTGATATCAGAATCCTCCGACTCAGAGGATTCTTCGGAGTAAGAAACAAGGCTTTTAGCCTGAGTTATCTTGCCAACAGAGCTGATCTTAGGATGAGGATAGTCAGGCTCAGGCTCAACCCGAATTTTATCCGACTCCCTAGAAGGGCCAGCATGCAAACTGGGGATTTTCTAATTGGTCTAGGTTTAGGAAAATGCTCTGAGCCACTGGGCTCAGTATCATCACTCTCAGAATCTGGGTTGGTTTCCAAAATAGCAGGGGCGAGCACATGAAGATGTTCAACAATCAGCCTAATTAACCCAGTGTGAAGAATAGGGAATCTTTTAGGGTTTTTCTTGTTGTCCTCCAAACTTTTCTTCAAGGAGCAGAAAAGATAAAAGGGGATAAAGACCCTTACCTTGTGTCAGAAATGGTTGAGCAGAGCAAAGTGGTAACCATAGACTTTAGTGAATCGCGCATCTACTGTAATGTACTCCATGATGACCCGAAGAACCTTTCTCCATATAGTTTTTATGGAGTCAACATCGAAGTAGTTGTTAGCAATTTTGACCAAGCTTTGCTTTTCCTTGTCCTTTTTGGGAAATCTGGTAACAGCTTCATCAGAAAAAGCCATGTCCCTAAAAAACTTCTTCCCATCAGTGGGTAAACTAGTGACCTCGGCAATGAGATTTTCGTTGAGCTCCACATTCCTGCCAAATAGGGTCAAATTACCATCATGCCAATTTTTGGCGAAGAGATCCGTAGCCTCTTGGTCAGAGCCACGAAGCTTCTCCAGGAAAGGAATCAGCCCTCCACTTTTAATCTTGTTCCAAACCTTGGCATTTTTCATGTGAGTTTCATAGCTGTCCGGCTCAGTTCGCTTTTTGTCTCCTCCCATATCGACCGACACAGTGAGGTAGGTCCAAACACAAGCCTTTCTAAAATTGGCCCTGCCAAATCTTAGAACCCACAAAGCGAACGGAGTTATCTTGCAGATTACTCCACCGGGCTCGGTCCCATGCAATCTAATGATTGTGATGTGATAGATCCAACCTGTCCTCATTAAAGGGATAACACGTTGTCTTACCATGTGATTTATCATAATTTAATAGGGCACAGACATTAAAATTTAGATCGCTATTATTTAGCCAAGTACACACTTCTTTACTCTTAACTCCTTCATTAGCAAAAAAGTCCGCGACAACATTGGCTTCCCTATAGGCGTGTGATATTTTAATTTTTTCAAACTTGGCCAATTTCAATTTGGCTTCATCAATCCATGAATTGATAATCCATGAGGGTGGAGACTTGCCACAGAGGCAGTCAATTATGTTTTTGGAGTCTCCTTCAAGCCATAGATTTTTAATGTTAAAGACTTTGGGCTAAATCTATGATATGGTAAGCGCCAGCCGCCTCCGCCAGGTGATTAGTTTGAGAGCCAAGAGGTGAGGCAATCACACCAATGAAGTTGCCATTGGAATCCCTTATAACTCCTCCACAGCCTGCCACCCCCGGGTTGCCTTTAGTTGTACCATCAAAGTTAGCTTTGATCCACCCATTACACGGAAAAGTCCTGCAAACTCCCTCTCTGTCCTTTTTGGCCTTCATAGTCGAACTAGCCAAAAAAGGATTAATGTTCCATTCCTTACCAACAAAAATATCATAGTTCGAATACTCCACATTCATGGTCTTCCTGTCCTTCTGGGCCATGGCTTTGAAGTTTTCCTTCAGGGATTTGACAATTTTATCAAAGACATAATCCACAGAGGCTTCTTTGCCCCTAAAAATTTTGTTGTTGCGTTCTTTCCAAAGGCCCCAAGCAATATGAGGGAAGGATAAGTCCCAAAAAGACCTAAGTAAAGGATTCCTAGTCGGGGCTTTCCACTGAGTAAAGAGATCTTCAATGGACAACGGGAAAACCCAAGGAAGGTTCCATATCTTGATAAAATTTTCCCAAAGAGAAGTAGCAAAAGAGCAATGAAAGAATAAATGACTCACAGATTCAGCATCCATCTTACAAAAACATCATCTATTAGGGATTTGAAATCCACTTTTACACAAGTTGTCAATCGTAAGCAACTTATTTTGGAGCAAGATCCAAAAGAAGATATTAATTTTAGGTATCAGATGTTTGCACCAGGCTTTAGACCAAAAGGGAGGATGATCCAAAGAAGAAGTGATCTTAGCAAAAGTGGAAGACACAGAAAAATTACCAAAGGGATCATCAATCTGAACCACGCGGTCCTCCAGCTGCTCAGAACTAAGTCTAACAACCAGCAGCATGGTCTAGATGGGGACCAAAGCCCGATTGACTCTGCCCAAGTCCACCCAATTACCATTCACTCTGTAATCTTTAACATAAGTTCCAAACCTTGCCTTGCAATTCTCAGCCCAATCTCTGAAGGAATTTATTTTTATCAAGGGTTCCTTAAAAATCCATTTGTCTTCCCAGAATCTGGTACAATTGCCACTTCTCACTTGCCAACCAATTCCTTCCTCCACAATATTTTTTCCAATAATTAAATTGTTCCAGCATATAGATCCTCTCGGAAGAAGGTGGGGGTCCTTCTTAATAATGGAAGAGCAGTTGTTTTCTAAATATTTGCTAGCCATAATATCGATCCACTCCCCAGAGGAAGAGAAGATTCTCCAGATTTGCTTAGCCAAGAGGATTTTCTTAACAGTTCTAATTCTTCTTAACCCAAGTCTGCCATTTTTTTTAGGTCTACAAACCAGATTCTAGTCTATTAAGGGAACTCTTTTATTTTCCTCAACACCCGACCAAAGAAATATATTTTGAATTTTTTCAATTATATCAGCAAATTTAGCAGGAATCTTAAAGAGGTTCAGGGCGTAGATAGGAAGATTCTGGAGAGAGGCTTTGAGGAGCTGAAGCTTATCAGCTTGACTAAGCAGAGCACCTTTCCAACCCGCAAGCTTCTTACTGAATCTATCTACCAACGATATCCAGAAAGAATCAGGAGGTTTCAAACTTAAAGGAAGACCCAGGTAGGTGGCAGGAAGGGAATCCACCTTACAATCCAAAATTCTGGCAATTTTGGTCTGTCGATGAGCCAGAGTATTGAAAAAGAACAGCGAGCTTTTTTGATTGTTGATCAGCTGTCCTGAAGCTCTCCCATACTTGTCAAGCAGCTGTTTTATAGATTTGCCTTCAGACATAGAAGCTTGACCCATGAGCATAGTGTCATCAACGAATTGTTGATGAGAGCACACCAAGTTGCCTGAGGAAGGTCTAAGCCCAGAGATAAGTTTAAAGTCCACCAGGTTTTTCAGGTTCCTTCCTAAACTTTCAGCCATTACAGTGAATAAAATAGGAGATATAGGATCACCCTGCCTTAAACCTCTGGTACTCTAAAAAAAGGAGGTCGGGGATCCATTGACCATAATCGATATAGAAGTTGTGGACACAAGTTGTTCCACCAGTTGAACAACCCTATTGTTAAAGCCAAAGGCCTTCAGAATTTTAAATAAAAAAATCCAATCAACTCTGTCATAAGCTTTAGATATGTCAAGCTTTAAGAGGAAACCTTCAGTCTTCGACTCAACAAGGGAGTGAATGTTCTCATGAACCATGACTATAGAATCAAGAATTTGTCTACCAGGAATGAATCCATTTTGTTGAGGAGAAATCAAGGAAGGCAGAAAAATTAAGAATCTAGAGGTTAAAACCTTAGAGATGATCTTGTATAAAGAATTACAGAGACTGATAGGCCTAAAAGCCTCAAAGTTATTAGCTCCAGATTTCTTGGGGACTAAAACCAAGAAAGTAGCATTCAATTCTTTTAAAAGACATCTGGCTCCAAAAAATTCCTTAACAGCATTAACCACATCTTCTTCAACAATCTCCCAGAGCCATTGGAAGAAAAATAAAGGGAAACCATCAGGACCCGGGGCTTTGTTCCCATCAAAGGAAAAGACACTCCGCTTGACTTCCTCGTTGGTGGGAATTGCTGTCATAAAAGAGTTATTTTCCTGGTTGATAATTCTTGGTATAGCTTCCACTAGCTGATCTTGCTCATTCTAGTTTATTTCAGTACTTGCTGAGAGAAGACGTTTAAAGAAGGAGCCCGCCTGCATCCTAATATCCTCTTCCTCCTCAAATCTAGTTTCATTCACATGTATTTGAGATTTTTTTTTATAGCTCTATGTTTAGAAGCTGAAAGGCGGAAGTACCTGGTGTTTCTATCTCTAGCAGACAGCCAGAGGGCTCTTGATCTTTGTTTCCAGAACTCCTCCTCCTTCCCAATTATATCATGCAACTTCATAAGGAGCTCATTCTCTTTTTCTTTAGTATCATTCAAGTAGCCCTCCTTCTGTATTTTGAATTGAATTGCTCCCAAATCCATCTGAAGTTCAGACTTGATCTTGAAGATGTTCCCAAAATATTCATTTTTTAATTTTTTAAGATTACATTTCACTTCCCTTAATTTTTTTAGCAATTCTGAACATTGCAGTTCCTTGAATACTTATATTCCACCATTTCTTTATTTCCTCTTTAAGAGCAGGATGAGAGGTCCACATCTTTTCAAATCTGAAAGGAGTATTCTTCTTCTTTTTTATAGGATCCGCAGTGAGACTGATAGGGGAATGATCAGATCCTATTCTAGAGAGGGCTTTAAGGGAACAATAGTAATCAAAATACCAATGATTGGAAATCAAAGATCTATCTAATCTGACCTGTATGATGTCCGTCCCCTTTTTCCAATTGGACCAGGTGAAGGAGGCTCCAAGAAGATCCAGATCTATCAGCCCTTGAGTATCAATAAAATTTTGGAGATCCTCTTTACTTTCTATGTTAATCTGAGACCCCCCAAATTTTTCACCATTCATTAAGGGAGTATTGAAGTCCTCCATAACAATCCAAGCTTCCATATCAAAAATCCTCCTAATGGAAGCTAATTCCAACCAAAAAGATTTCCTCATACCTTTTCCATTAGGAGCATAAATGTTCATTTGAATCCAACTGAAGTTATCTCTTATATGAGTGAATCTAGTAACTATGTGATTTGTACCTTCCAGTATCGGATCTCCTTTGATAATATGGCTATTCCAGAAAGTAACAATGTTGCCCGAAGCACCATTTGAGTTATTGCCCTGGTTACTATAGTTCTGAAAAAGTTTCATCTTTTCAATTTTCTCCTTAGACATTTTAGTCTCCTGAATTAGAAGAATATCAGGTTTGTGATCTCTAACAAAGTTGTGAAGAACAACCTGCTTATGGGGGCTATTGAGTCCCCTTATATTCCAGGACATAATCTTCATTATATACCAGGGGAGTTAAGACACTCCGGGATGGTTTTCTGAGATCCATCCGCTATATCCTAAAAACTATTAAGCTTTCTTTTCTTTTTCGAAGACTTTTTACCTCTTGAATTCTTTGTTGCTCCACAATCTGCCTTACCTCTTAATCTGGTAGAAATGCCACTTGGGGTCTTCCCTTGTTTGTTTTTTCCAGACTTCTTCTTTGATATATTCTCTTCTTTATCAGTCTCATCTTGACTGTCCGTCTCTCTGCTAGATTCCCAATCCTTTTCGTTTGGTAGTCTTTGTTCCCAAGGTAATGTGTCCATGTTACCGTTCTCTTGACAACACAAGACATTACTGGATAGGTTAGCTGAGTAATCCTATTTTTCAAGGGATTCTAAAACCCCAACAGCAGAGTTGGTCTCCAATAGGTGCTCCACATCCATAGGGGGGGGAATATCAGAAAACGGGGAGAGAGGAGGGATTTTCAAGACCAAGGATAGGCCCTCACTAGGGATATCCTCCAAACTCGGTATCTCTTCAATTCTATCAGAAGGGACTGTCATTTGGGATAAGGAAGGAGACAGGATCCGATCTCCTTCTTCAGCTAAGGTGCCCTCATTAATTCCTCTTTCCTTTGAAAGAGACTTTAAGTTATGAAGCTCAATAGGGAACTCACCTTTATCCTCCAAAACCACTTCAATCTCTGAGGAGCTTTTCTAATTAACGGCTTCTATATTTTCCAACTCCTGCTCTTTATTCTCCCTCCTTCCTTCTTCAGAGTCATTCTTCTTTTTTTCCATTCTTTTTTACCAGGTTCTGCTAGCTTATCTTTCTCTAGAGCAGCATTTAGAGGGCATTTTTTTGCCCAATGACTAGATTTCCTACACTTCAAGCAAGCAAACGGGATGGTTTCAAATTCTATATTATGTTCCCAGGAACCCAACTTAGATTGTATCTCTATCGATGATGGTAAATCTGCTTCCTGAGGAACTCCCACACATATCCTCACGAAAACCAGTCTCTTTCTAGCAGCTGTCATTGTGTCGATCGAAAGGAGCTCACCAAAGGAGCTCGCAATGCCCAGGAAGATGTCTTCACTCCAATATTCTAGGGGTAGGCCTGGAAGCCTAACCCAAACTGGAACATTCTCAAAGATAGAGTCTGATAGATCTAAATGGGAGAACCACTTCTTTAGAGCCACGGACGATTTTCCTATCACCCAGGGACCTCCACCTCTTATAGCCATAATATCCTCTTTGCAAGTAAATTCAAAAGCAAAAAAACCCTTTGGAAGAGCAGCAATTGAGACTTTCCCACTGGTTCTCCATTTATTTTTAACAAATTCTTTGACCACTTCAATATTTGGTCTAGGACCCATAAAATTTCCAACCAGGGTTCATTCCATTAGGGCTATATTATGGTCTATAATCAAATATGGAATGGAAATAGCAAACTTACCTCTAGCAAGGGACGAGATATTTTGCACTGGAGGGAAGGAAGACTTACCATTAGGTTTTACCCCAAATAGCAAGGTCCAGGTTTTGCAGTTGCCTCCAAAACCGCCTGTGGTCCCCACTCCCCCACTACCTTTCTCAACTTTTTCGGTGGGAGAAGTAGTAGAGATAAACGCCAGAATTTCCTTTCCCCCAGGGTCCACCTGAATTTTGTCGCCGGAGTCCACATCATCCTGATCATCCTTACCTTTCTTCTGACTCAGTTCCAGCACTTGATTCAACTGTCAATTTTCTGATCTTGCTTCGCTTCCAGATCCGAGTCCGTTGATTTGAAATTCAAACTCCGTTTTCTCCCACCTGTGACCGCTCTCCCGCCCTTGACCTCTCTTCATTGCAAGTAGTTGAAAGTTGCAAAGTGGTACAACTTTCATTCTGCAACTCATGTGACCAAACAGAATGTTTTGATGCATCTGAATGGGTGTGTTTATGCTAGGAATGGTCCTCTTACGCACCGAAACACGCAGAATCGCTTTGAGCTACATTCAACTGGCAGAATCTCGTAAGAGTCCAAAGTGCAAAATGGCTACAAACTTCAGCATGTTCATATTAGGACACCATGATGCTTAGAAAAAAAAATTCTAACCCTATGGGATCATGTTGGGCCCCTCTACATTAACCTCTCTCGATTTTCATAGCTATCTCGAAAGCCTTTTCCCCATGGTGGTGAATTTTCGCTTGGGGAAAAAGTTGTCAAATGCAAGTAGTTGAAAGTTACAAAGTGGTGTAACTTTCATTCTGCAACTTGTGTTACCAAATGGAATATTTTGAAGCATCCATATGGGTACTTTTATGCTAGGCATGGTCGTCTTATGCACCAAAACACACAGAATCCCTTAAGAGTCTGAACTGTAGTTGTTGTCACCAAGTTCATCATATTTTAAAAACATGGTCTAGTAAGGTCTTTTGATAAATTTTGGTGTGTTAAGTCTTTTTTCAAGAAAATAAGGTCATAATAGACCATTTATAATGTAACTTGAGTCACTTGGTCAGTTGGGAGTTCATTTTTCAAATTTTGTCAAAAGTTGTCAGAAATGCAAATAATTGCAAGATTAAGGAATACCAATGGTCAAGTAACTTAAAGGTTGGTTTGAGTTGGTTTTTTGGGTTGATTCTTGGTCTCTAGAGGTTAAATACAATTTCTTGGGTTGAAGAGATTTTTGTTGAAGATTTGGTGTACATTTGGCAAAGAAAAGCAATAAGAAACCTCATTTTTCTGTGTGTTTTCTACAAACTTTGTTATTTCAGATCTCTATATGGTTCCATAATGATTGTACTTGAACCCAAATGCATTGAATCTTTTGGGAAGCAAAGTTAAATTTCTTTTTGCGTTGATTTGGGTTGATTTCATTAAGATTCGTGGTTTTTACAAGCTTTTTACTGTAGGTGGGTTAAGAACCATGTTTTAAGGGTTTAAAGGCACTAAAAAATGGATTGAACACCCATTCCACTGTTATATATATTTTTAGCTTGGTAGAATTTGTAGGTTAGGGTAGGATTAGATTTCTATGGAGTTTCTTTGAGCAAGGAGGGTGTTTAGATGAGTTTTTGATGCTGCCCTAGGTGAGTTTCCTTGAATTTTTCTTGAAAAATGATGGCTAAGTATGAGAGTTTGGAAAAATTGCATTGTTGGAGGTTGGGAGATGATTTTCTAAGCATGTGTATTCATATGGTAATGTGTTTGAGGCTTTTTTAAAGTGATATTGGTTTGGGAACATTGAGTTTCAATAAACCCCCTTGAAACTTGTCAAAAGTGAGGGTTTTGGGAATAGGTGACTTGGTGAACATCTCCCCTAATAAAAGTGGTTGATTTTGGCTATTGGAAGCCTGGTAATGATCATTCAATAGTTAATTAAGGTTGGAAGCACATTTAGATTGGTGATGCTTTGTAAAAGTGGCCTAATTGGCCAAGGAGGGTAGCGTAGCAGCATTATTTTGGAGGTGTTGGTCCAAAGTGACCTAATGATATTTTGAGATATGTTTTTGAATGTCTTAGTGGGTGTCTAGATTGCTATTTGGTTTGTGGTATTGAAAGAATCCATAGCTTGTTTGAAAGAACTTGTTTTAGGCTTTTAGCCATAGCAACAAGGTAGTGAACTGTTTGACAAGATGCTTTGGTAGGCATGTATGAAAAATGTGGTAGCATAGAAAATGCAGTGAACTATTTGAAAAAATACCTCAAATAAATCTGGTCTCATAGAATGCCATGATAAGAAAATGCAATTGGCAATTGCTCCTAGTTATTAGTTATGCAATGTGAATTAATTGCATAACTACTTAGGTTGACTTTGTAAAAACTATATTGTAATTGAATTTTTTTCATCTATCAGGATCTAGTTATTAGTTATGCAATGTGAAATTGTTTCATCTCTATATGCTATGGAAATACCTTTCGAAGGATACAAACCACCAGGAATGGAGCTTATTTACACAATATGCTTTAGATGGGGCTTATTAGATGTAAACAAAATTGATACAGAGCAGGGAGGAAACTTGTTTCTAATCACAATTCAAACTCCTTTGAACCAGCTTTGCAACTCTGAAAAACCTATTGCACCAACCCTTTACAACTTCACCTAGTTTCTCGTATAGGTGTCCAACAGAGGTTTCTTGACCTCAACTCCCCAATCTAGTTTCAAACCCACTACTCAGATACATTTTTAGATACCCTTTATGTTCTTATACAACATATCACAAAATCTCACACAGTTCTTTTGGAACCAAATCCTCAATCTATTGCATCTACGTTGTCTTAGACCTTCAATTAGGTCACTTTTACAAAGCAAGTACTCTCAAAACTTCCTTCCAATCCAAAAAACTTATAGAAAGTCAATTACCAGCCTACAAAAACTCAAAATCCACTACTCTTTGTCAGGGAAAATCCTTCTAACCCTTCTAACCATACAACCCTCAAAAATGCTTTCAAATACAACCCTCAAATATGGCTATCTACTTTTCTTTCAAATACTTAAGACCAAATAAAATATATTGTAGATTATGTATCATCATAAATTGTCACCCTTGACAATTTCACACTAGGTTTAGCTCCCCTTTATGTGCTTGGACCCATTCTTTCTCTTAAATTGTTTGTTTTATAATTATATTTGGAAAATCAAAGTTAAATTGGGAATTATCAATTATTATTTATTTAACAACACTTAAAGGCCCAAAGTAAGTCTAGAATAGGGCACTAGCACCCCTATCCAACTTATTTTGGCCCTAATTTAAATATTTCATTGTCAATATTTTAACATTTAGAAATTTGAATTTACTTTTTGGTTGTGACCAATAGTTAATTTTGTGAGAAAATAAAGAAATGCATATAAATACAAGTTATTTTCACTATTTCAAATCCCAATCAATTCTAGCATTTGAAAGTGACAATTGAGAATCTTAAAATGCAGTCAAGATTAGAATTACTAGAATTATTGCAACATTATTTCAGTCAAGTATCATGTTAGCAATGAATCAATTTTTCATGTGAGTTCATTCATATTTCATGTCCATTTTTTTGTGAGCACTGACACTTACAGGACTTAAAATCAAGAAAATAATTCTCCTTGAAGGTGATGAGTACAATGACTTCATTCCATGAAGGAATGCAAATCTAAGTGGTAAGTTGTAACACTTGTCTTGACTTATAATTTTTTTATCCATTTGCCTCTACTTGACCTAGGGTAAGCATTTTTTATATCATCATAGTCATTGTGGAGGTAGAAATACCAAAATAGGATTTTACTTAGGCAAGCCCCTTATACAACACAACCCTTTCCTTCCTCTCTTATGTATAGGTGACATATATGAAGTGAATCTGGGAAAGGATTGAAGACCTAATTGCTCAATCAAGCATTCAAGCCTCACATGTTAACAAATTGGGGAAAGTGGAATTAATCAGAGAAAAATGAAGCTTTGAAACTAAGTACAAAAAGAAAGAACCTATAGATAGTGACCAATTGAGATCTAAATTTTAATTTTGAAGGTCTACATTTTTAGGTCTAGGGTGCCAGTTCCCCTGTTTAGCCAACTTGAGCTCAAGCTTCTATGCTAGGTTCCTCTATCTCTACACTTTGGTCTTCTATAACTATTTTTTGTGTTTATATTATATACTTCTTTGAAACCATAATAGTTCATTGTAATTGCATAGTTAACCCGGGTACACATTTGCATCTTCAAATTCAAACAATTATGAATCAATCAATCAACCCCCAAAGAAAGAACCAAAACCCTCATCCACTATTTTGGCTCTTCCATTGAGGTTAGTAGTCAAGTGGGTGCTTGTGATCATTTTTTGTTCTTTCCATTGCAATATAGAAGGCATGATTTTGACCCTAGATCCATTTTTCCTACATCATAGATGATAATGTCTAGTTTCACAATATGTAGTTTTTTCTATTATTAAACATATTTTTCTATTTACTAATTATTTTTTAGAAAAAGTGATCCATGAACTTGAAATGACATATTACTAATTTTTAATGAATTTTGATTTTGAAAATTTTTTATTAAAAAAAAATGTGTCTAACCAATCTAAAAATCATTGTCTACATTATGAAAAATCATATTATGATTATTTTAGCTCAAATTATTTTGGTCATATATGAAAGGTTTATAAAAATAAAAATTAGGGCCAATAAAAATTAATTGTAAAACTATTATAAAAATTCTTAACCAAACTTCACCATAATACACATATTTTCTCAAAAAGAATTATAATCTAGATAATTTTGTTTAGGTCAAATTATGTTTTGCATACACATGCATTTTTTAGCCCAAAACATATGACTTTGAAAAATCCACTTTTGTACATCCTATACAAAATCAACTTTTATCATCTAAGTATTAGAATAAATTACATACTTGAAAACAAGACACAAAATCCTACATTACATATTTTTTCACCATGTTAATATTATTTGTGTAAATGCTTCAAATTTTTACTCTAGCTATAATAAAATTTGTTTTTTAGAAAAAAGACTTGCACTTTATGGTGAAAAATTAAACCAAAGTTTTTGTACTCACCCTTTAACAAGCCCCCTCCAAAGGACAATCATAAAATAAATAGATTTATCGGAGTTGCATTCTATCAGTTTATGTAACTTCCAAGTAAAAGAAACCTACAAATCAACCAATCAACACATCCACACATCTTGGGGGAACTCACACAAGAATGGAGGTATAAGAATTACTTTTTGGTTTGCATATTTTATATTTGTTCTTTTATTTATTTTCTAATTGAAGGTGTATGGTGTCATTTAGACTGAGTGACTTGTTTTGTATGCATTCTCTCTTTTTTGTCCTAATTTCATTATCACAACTCCAATTTTAACCTTTATTATATTCAATTTTTTAGCCATAGTACCATCGCATAAGTAGAATAGGGTAATGAAACCAATGCTAGATTTTCATGCAATAAAATTAATTATACCGAACTAATATTAGAAGTGGTGATATAACAAAGTGTGAGTGAACTTTTTATTAATATTTATTTAAATTTATCTTAGGCCAAAAGTATTTTTTTAATGTTACATTGGATTATGTGCTATGTGTGAAAGGAGAATTTGGTTATACATTTTATGAATTTAGGCCCTACTTCTCATATTGTCAATGATCAAATGATGTCATTTGGAGCATATTATTCTTATTTATGTAATAAGTGGCTATCCTTCTTGAACTATGTGGGGATGTGACCATTGAAAGGATAATATGCCCATTATTATGTGAAATATTTGAAATCTACATGGGTCCCCACCTGAATTTATACATAGTGGATGATATGATATTTCAAAGGGAGAAGAGTTTCATATATTATATGATGCTAGCAGCATATGATTGGTGGAAGTGTTATTTATTGAGGATGTAAATCGAATTTGTGTGTTTACATTGACTATTTCCATCTCTTCACACTACATGTGCCTATGACATTGTGTGTATCAATCTCTTATTGGATGTTTGTGGCTAACACAACATACATCTTATTTATATTAAATATTGTGTATTCAAGACGACATATGACTCTTCATATTAGATGCTACATGTTTCTATTTTATACCAATAATTCATGTGGAAACATGTGGTACTTGTGGAGACATGAGGCTCTTGAGTACCATTCAAATCCTTGGCCAAGGTATTCTCTACAACATGATGCCAATTACAATAAGTATGTTGTATTTTTTCCTCAATTCTACCCATTCAATTCTCTTGTATGACCTAGGGATTGATGAAGGGTAGTATCTAATGTAGTGGGGGAGCCATATAGGCTTTATAGTTGGTAGAAAAATACCCCCTTGATAATCTCTATCCAACTATCAATAGTATTCACATGACATCATTTGGTAAAAAAAAAAAATTATATAGGTGGAAGATTAGTTTACTTTTAGTTTATCTAGTGATAATATTTATATGCTCAATTTTGTTGAACATGTACCTTCACTTGGAAGAACGATATAAGTATCTTCTAACATTGGTATTGTTTACATATGTTGATTACATTTTTATTATGATGATCACTTTCTTATATGAAATGATATATGGAAATCACTGACATTTTTTACCCGTGAAATTGTATTCTTGTAACTCCTATATTATAAGTTGATATAAGAATGGTTGTAAAAAAAAGGAACATACATCTTAATATAAAAAAAAAAGTATACTCATCACAAACACTCAATTAATATAAAATAAAACATAAAATTCAAACATTAATTATCACCTTAACATTTCCATTATATTATAAAAAGAAAATATCAATGTTACATTATGTGATCTCTCTATCAAAGAGATAAATCAACCAGCACTTATACATACAAATTTAAAATCAATCGAATCTTTCGTCTCAACAAAAGGCTTGTTACAGAGAAATTTTGAAAAAAAAATCAAAGTGGATTATTCAGTATACCACTTTTTGGCTTTAAAAACAGTAACAGTTGAGGAGGCAGCCCACTACCCCTTTTCTATTTTGAAAACATTGCAGACGTCCGTGCCACCACACATATATGAGAAGGTAGAGAAAATAAGAGAAAAAGAGAAAGCCAGTAAATGGATTATGCACAGATGGGTGCAAAGATGGATAGCAGGAGGCCCCCAATAACACCCCACATTATGAGCCGTTGCTTTGATGCCGAATTACCTGCATAAGCACACATTATATTCATCTATTTCTAAAATAACAAATCAATGGCCATCCTGAGCTCTCATACTAACGGCTGCAATAAGAGTTGGGATGCTTATAAAAGAAATCACAGCAATAAATACAAGTGAGAAACTAACCCGATTCAGTTGATACGTAACGAACAAGGCAACTTTTATGGTAAAACTGAGCTTGCAGATGGGCAATGGGCTTCAGACTATCAACTCCTCTTGCCAAGCATGCACTACAGTTGGCGGAAGACAGATCTCTGGAGCACTCTACAAAAGCATCTACCTTTTCCAGGGAAGGAGTTGAATAATTAGCCGATTGAGCAGCGAATCTTTTATTAACGTCTTGAGACGCTTCCACAGATAAATTCGACAGAAGTTTGAGGAGAGTGCTCCTAAACACATCAGGGCTTTTACTGTATTTTACAGCAGTGCCACCATAATCCTCAAACGACAATGCATCCTTTTGAAAGACCGAAATGAAACTGTAATTGGCGTACCGTACATAGCACAAGTCCAACCACATCTGGCAATCTATAGATTGACTACATCCGATGGCATATCTGGTAACGTTTTTGGCGCATTGGCGGCATTGTAGTTGTGAGGCGTTTCCTCTGCACTGTAGGAGGCCGTAGACATTGTTAGGGTTTTGGCCGTAGGAGGACGTGTTGAATCCCGTTTGAGATGTATTTTGAGCCAGATCATTCATCACTCTCACCAAATTTCTCTCAAACGTGCTACCCACAGTGTACGTATCGCCAACATACCATGCCGCGAATGGAAGTGAACTTTGAGGAGGTATCAAAATCTCACTCGATCTCCCATTCTCATCCGATCTCATCTGAATAGCAAAGTTGGTTAATAAGAGGAAGAAAATTGAAGAGATACGCCACGCATTGTAACTCTTCATTTTCATTGAATTCGGCTCAGCTCTGTTAATATTGAGACACGGCATGTAATTTATAATGGAGGAGAGACGGTCAACATCGCGAGATCTACCATTCCCGTACAATGCCAGTGCTGCAGTCCCATTGGATTTGATTATAGAAATATCAAAGCTAACGTTAAAAAACTGCAAACCTCTACATCTTAATTAAAAAATTTAAGTTCACGTTACAAATTGCAACTGTGTGAAATCGTCAACCTTTCAAGGCGGTATAATCGCCGCTTGAATTTATCTGACGGTGCTGGTTTTCTAAGCAAAATTGGCATTGACTTTTATTTCTGTTGGCTTTTGGAGATATTTATTTTATAAAAGTTTTTTCATAAATTATCTTTTTATGTTAATTAAATAATTGTAACATATTTTATGTTTGATCTTTGTTATATATATATATAATATATTAATTCATGTCATATATGAAATTTAAAAAAAATAAAGTACTCTTTGAAACGGATATTTGTTTTGGAGAGCTTAATAAAGCTCTCAAAAACGAATATTCGTTCTTTACAAGTATAAGTAAAAAAAAGTCAATGTTTAACTCATTTTTACATGGTTGTGCCGGTCCAGATATCCATTTTTCACCTTCCAAACCAAATTTTCATTGCAACCTCTCGAACTTTATCAGCAAATACTATGTTAAAATACATTTTTGTGGATTATTTTAATTGTTTTAATAGTTTTTTTTGTAGAGATTTTAGGAATTAGTTGGAAATTATGTTAATTTTAACAATTATAATTTTTAATAGGGTTTAAATTGAACAAGTTGATTTAGAAAACCCTCCCTCAGTTTAGGATCTAATTGAAATAAATATTATTGAATTAAGAAATATTATTGAGAGATGCTATAACCATAGCGTTTGTGATCAATTACACCTAATATAGAGGTCATAATCAAACATATTAGGGACATCACTAGGCAGCATTCTTCATTTCAATATTGGAGAGATGCGAAGAGGTTGGAATATGTAAATGGTTTTAGGTATGATGAAATTAAATAATTAGAAATATCTAAAGTTGATTTAGCCCAACATTTTATGAACCCAAAAATAGAGCAACATGTTGGTTTACACAAACCAAATAATTTCATACAATGGTGCATCCATCAAGGCATAACTGCAAAATTTTGGGATCATTAGTGGATGGTGTTTGATAAACCACCCAACAACAATCTTGATGTGCCTCTTTATTTTCTCTACAAATTATATATAGAATTCGTTTTAGGAAGACATGTCAACTATTTTGATTTTAGGTATTTTCAAGGAGTGTGTATGGGAATGCCCCAAGCTAGACCTAGGGAAATGTGTATCATGAAATGTCCCTATGTTCCCCCTCTTTGTCTTCCTCCCCCACCTCTATCACCCCATCCAAACCATGTTACCGATGTGACCCATCATAGTCATTTGGTCATACACTCTTTGATTGGCCATTTGATTACACAGTCATTAGAGTTTTCCCAACTACTTGATAGTGAGACTACTCATGCTTCAGTTGACGTTGGTGTAGCATCATCATCTAGACATATTTGTGTGCATGATCAATGTAGTACATGCAACCATATATGTCTAGGTCCTATGGGAGATACAAATGAGCCTCCCCTAGACACATTTGAGTATGAGTTGGATGATGTGTCACTTGGAGGAGATGAGGCACCAATGCATACTATAGATGCAGCAGAGATGTGCAAGGGAGGAACAGATGTAGTGTTATCCATCATTGGAGATGAGGAGCAATAAGAGCAATCTTTTGTAAAGGTATTAAAACTTTTAAATTTATTTCATAGTTCATTTCATTTAAAATTATTATAACAAATATTACATGTTACTAATGTATATTTAAGTGGGATTAAATAATTGATGGCCGAGGAAGAGATTAGAGATGTGCATCATGGCACGCTTTCGGCCATTGAATTTGGCCTACACACATTGGTATAATTTTTTTTACATGTAATACTTTTTTTATTGTATGCATATCATTTAAATTGCATGATTAATTAAATACATACTAATTTATATCTTGATCTTATTCTACTTTTGCAGTCTACTCCAAATGTGATTGATGCAACACCTTTTACCATGATGAGTTATTCTCAATCAATCTCAGTGGCATCACAGATTTGGGTTTATGGTTTTTTTATATCTAGTAGATATATAAGTTTCTAGATATATATGTAGATATATATTCTAGTTTATGTTTGTTTTTCACCAATTATTTATTAATTTTTTCCTTTTTATTTTTCTTCTTATAGAGTATGCCTCCATCCACGTCTATGGATCCAAGACCAAGACAATATGGTTAGGTGATCCCACAATACTAGTTTACAATTTTTGGCCAAACTGGACACTGAAATATTTTTTCTAACTAAATCTTCACTTTTGGGCATCTATAGTGGCTAAACCTTGAGGAATTTGAATATGATGCAAACTAGTGATTTGTGAAATTTTGTTTGTAGATTCTAAATATATTTTTTTCAAAAAATTTGGAGTTAGATTGCACTTCTTTTTCCATCTCCTTCGAAAACTAGTTTTTTTCAATAAACAATATTTTTAAGGAGTGACACTCACCGTATACAACATAACTTTTTTCCATGAAGGATAAAATTCTAATTTTTTCAAACTTAGATTTGTAACTACAATATCTAGTGCTTCTAATTGGTTTCATACTGTTTTATTGAATATTTTTTCCCTACTCAAGTTTTGAATTCAAACCAATTACAATTCAAAAATAGGCAAACCATATACAACGTAACTTTTTTTGTATGTATCGGAAAAAAAAAATTGTTGGATCAAGGACTTCAATATCTGGTGCACTCATATTTTTCAAAAAAGAAATTTGATAATCTGTTATTTTCCCACATGTGCAGAACAAAGAGCTTGATTTTTGATGAAAAACCTATGTTTAATAAAACTAAAAAACCAAATACATAATAAAACCAAAATATATTAAAATTATATTTGTTGGATAGCTCGTTCGGACTACCATCATCCAGTTAGGTCTGTGAACTCTCCTCCATTTTCATCCTCAACCCAAGCTTCGAAGGGAAAAATTTTGGACTTTTTTTGTGCTAGAGGGCGAGAAGGTGGGAAAAGGGGGGTTCAGGCAAACCAGGGGGGGTTCGAGCGAACCCCCAAGGGTTCCCTTGAACCCCCTTTCAAAAAAGGTTTTCTTTGGGTTTTTTTTGCAGGAATGGTGGGACCTTGCATTTAATGGGTTCACTCGAACCCGGGTTCTAGCGAAACCTCTTTTGGTTCGCTCAAATCAAATAGTTTGTTTGAACCCCAAAAAGCAATTTTTTTGCATGCGGTCATTTTTTGCAACTTTTCCTTCCTCACTCGAATTGTAAATCACTTTTGTGGGTTTACCCTAGGACTCCCGAGTGTCCTAAGGGACCATCATTTGTTGAACATATGTCAGCCAAAGAAAAAATACTTGAGGTAATGAAAATTTTAATTTGACTTTAATTTATAGTTTAGTATAGTGATTAGATGTTACTTTTAAAGTTATAAAAAATAGTAGATAAGTTTCTATTTAGTAGTCTAATTTATTTACCATTGAGAGTTAATTAATTTAATTTATGGTTTGAATTGTTTTTGTGCAGGAATCTTCTCATCCATTAGGTGGTGTGAAGAGGCTACATTTTGGTGATCAGCCACAAGATTATAATTTTCTTGACATGGCATATCTATTTGAGATATACATTATATATATAGACCATGAGATGGCATATGCCACATTTTGTAAATATTGTGTTTTGAGTTGGCATATATACCAAATTTGTATATGTACATACACAATTACTTTACACATATATAAAAATCAATATTTGACATTTTTTATTCATTTTGTGCATGGTTTCCTATTTTGAAACTTAAAATTTGAATGCATAATCACTTTATAATGGTTGAGCTATGATGGATAACATGTTATATGTATTGATTTCTTGTAATCTTGCACTTTAATAGTTTATGAATTACATATCATTTTCACTCATGTTATACTACTATTAAATTTGGTTGCCTTGGGAAACTTCACCAAATTTATCTATTTATCATTAGTCTCTATAGTTGCAACATCATTTACCCTTTGATTCCTTGATCTGTTAACATCCTTAGTCCATATAGTTTAATTTTTGTATTTATCCTTTTAATAAAGTTAGATTTCCCCTTTAGCAATGATAGATATTTTGAAATTAGTGCATCAAAACATTTGACATATGTTGGGGTGCCTATACATTTTCCTAGGTCAGGAATTAACTCTTAAAGTTGAAAAGGGAACAAATATTCTCTAAGCACACCAAGTTGCTCAAAAAAGAGGTTGGGATCGGTAGGAATGATAATACCCTCTTCTTACAAATCATGAATTATGTTTGGTATATACCCAAGGCACATCAAAGTGCAAGGGATGCATAATAATATTATAAATTATGTTTTAATAGATTTGAGATCTTTTATTATTTTTGGATTTTGTATTTATTTTGATGTCAAAGATTATGGTACCAACTATGAAAATAAAATCTAAACTATAAAAATAAATTATGTACAAGAATGTAATATTCTTTTGTTTGACTCCTGATAAGATGAATGCAACTAGGAATACAAACATTTCCTAAATGACCTTCCCTGTAAGTTTTTCACTAATACAAGTTCACTAATTTCCATGCTTTTAATAAGACAAGAAAATAAGCTTCACAAATAAAATTTTAAAAAAGATAGTTTGCAAGGCCCAACAATATAAAACTATGAAATTTATAATATGTCTAGTATGCAAGCTATGTGATGCACAAACTATGGTATGAATTTATGGAAGCAATGAGATCAAGTACAAGCTAAGCATGTTTTAAAATTTTGTTAAATAAAGTGAGAAACAAGATAAGAAATGAAACAAAGTGACAAGAAATCTTGTTTCAAAATAAGATAATAAGAATGAGATATTTTTAAAACCATGGGAAGTCAAAATTCATTGAAAATAAGCCTAGAAATATGAGACCAATAATTATAGGATCTTTGCTAGAAATAAATAAGGTCAATTTAATTTCTGCAAGGATACAAAGGGAATTATAGCTAAGTAGCTATCCCAATATTATGTAAATAGCTTGGAAATAATGAGGAATTATAAAAATTAATCCCAAAGGAGAATGTACTTGGTTCCCTTATACAACCAATATAAACTTTCAACAAAGACACCAAAAATATAATCCCTATGATGATGGTTATGCTTTTCACAAAGACTAATAGTTATGTAGGAACCTCATGAACTAAAATAGAAGGAAAACTACTAGTTCCTTCACTATACTCAAGGAACTTGTTAAAAAAAACATTTGTATTTTGTAATCAAAAAGACACTCCCAAAGCTGATCAAAAAGTTGCTACAAAGCTACATAAAAGTATTAAGACATTGAAAAATATATCCAAGAAATGGATGTTGTTTTCCTAAGGGTTGATGAGGGATTAGCTGCTCCAAAGCTTAAAGTAAATGATATGAAAAAGAAGTTAGGAGATAATGAAAAGGAATAAAATATTGGTGTTTTCGTAAGGTTTGATGAGAGAGAGCTACAATCCAAACTTAGACAAGTCCAAAATCTTCACCATTGCTTGACTATTAAGTAGGTGCCAACATGAGCCAATGTAGGAATGTGTGACTGAGTTTGATGTGAAAATATATACACATGATTCATGAGCATGCATAATTAGGTGCATATGCATAATATTTGTTATTTTATGCATATTTTTATCATAATAATCTTTAATTACATACGTCCTACACATTTGATGGTGATTACACATACATGTAATATTTTTCAACATACATGCATGGTATTCATAATCATCATAACACAACATACATTATGCCATCAATATAACCAATAATTCTCGTATATCATATTTTGTTGGGGATACGAAGTTCGGTTTTGTCATCATAGAGCATGTCTAAGACAATAGTGCCTTAGTGATTTTCATTTTTATCACTTCAAAGACACAAACAACTATGCCATAAAGCAGAAGCAGGCACAGTTTATCCCCCATTGATCCTCTAAGGGAAGTAAATGCTTAACAAGATAGCAGATTGAAGAAACTGAATTAGACAACCATGAAAGACAAAACAATGAACACACAGATATACGTGGGGAAAACCTTTTCAAGTAAAAAACCCCACCTCCAAAACATTCAGCTCACTTGTATTATTCAGTAACTAAAACAGTTATAATACAAACACAGAGCTATGCTCTTCAGGAGATTATATCTTGTCCATCTAGAGAGAGATACAAGCAACACAAAATAGAATCTTCACACAGTTACAATGTCCTCAATGACATATCATGTAGATTCCCTTCAGCTCCTCACAAATGACTACCATAGCCAGCCACATGGCCAGCCCAGCTACACGGCCTCCATAGGTTCACATCTCAATAGATCTGAGAATCTAAGTGTTCACAGTTGAACCACTCGAACACTCTCAGCCTCTCTTTGTTATCGCTCATCATCTTGATCTGATTGCACATGGGATTACTTTATAATCTCACATCGTGTGCCCACCTATTCAGCCCATCCCTATCAGCAACAGTCATCAGGATAATAAATTATCCACCTGCAAGCTTTCCATTTCTGATAATGTGCACCGCTTAATCCGCAAGCATCAAGTCGCGCAACATTAAATCTGGTCTCAGACATGTCCATCAACCTTGCTATAATAATGTAGCTCAGTCGCACATCAGAACAATAACCATCTGGCCAACCAGATCATAAGGATATTCCACATGTCGCCATCTCATTCGCCTATCGTTGTTGACTATCGATCAAACCGGTCCAACTCGGTCAACTGAGTTTCAAGCTCATTTGAGCTCCTATCGTGTTACCGTCAAGCCCACATGACCCAGTTGCGGTACAGCGGCTTCTACCTCACTACCATTGTCCCAACCGACTCGCCTTGTGGTATGGTCGTAAGCCATCCGGGCTCGCACCCTGGCTCCACCGCACTATCGTGCCCCTGTCTGAGTTGCCTCATGGTATGGTGATGAGCTCGACTGAGCTCACCCGGCCATCTACCTCACTACCGCTGCCCTATTTATCTCACCTTGTGGTATGGTAGTGAGCTCAACCGAGCTCACCCAAGTCATCACCGAGCCCAAACTCTGACTACACCGCGCTATCGTCGAGCTCAATTGGCCACCCCGCGGTATGGCAGTAATGGCCTGCGCTAACCGCCATCTTCACCATGCTACCGCTGACCTTCCAAACCCATCCTACGGTGTGGCGGTAACCGCCAGGCCAACCGCTAGCGGTCGCACCGTGGCCACCACGATGAGAGGACCCACCACCTACGGTGTGGCGGTAACCACCGAGCCCACCGCTGGTGGTCTCACTACGGACACCGCAATGAGAGGAACCATCGCCAGTGGTAAGGCGGTAACCGCCGAGCCAAGTCGTTGGCTTCCTTACCACGCCACCACGGTGAGAGAACACACTATGTGCGATAAGGTGGTAATCGCTAGTGCAAGCTGCAAGCGGCCTTACCATGCCACTACGGTGAGAGAACTCACCGCACATGGTAAGGCAGTAACCGCCAAATAGAAACCGCTGTAGTAAAGGTGAGAACATGAAGGAAAAAACCAAGTCTTCAAGGGAAAAGCCAAAATGTTGAGGCATAATTTTCCAACAATCTCCCACTTGCCAAAGACTTTCAAGCTTCCTCCAAACACCCAAACACGGACCAACACCATGCTTCCATGCTCCAACCAAGACCCCTGTAATGACATTCAAAAAAAAATTCCACCAACTGAGGCTATAGCTTCAAACATCCAACATAGAAAAAGGACAAGCCAAGGCATATATGCACCAGTCTCCGAAACACAAACATCAAATCCTTCAAGCGGCAAAGGCACCACAGCAGCAGCAAAGCACAATGCGAACATCAGAATGAGAAACATTCTCCAGAACAAGAAACCAACCAGCTAGAACAACAACCATAAAACTAACTGCTCTCCATCCAACTAATCAAACCCACGCAATTAGAAATAGCACACACAGCTCATGCTAAAACATCCAACCACCCATACCTTAGAGGTATGAACATCAGTAAACTCATGCCATCACACAGCCAAACCAACAATAGCAAACACAAGCACCATGTGTCAACCAGTCAAAAAAAGACCAAACACATCCAAGTACTCCCACTACAAAGGTACTATCTAGATGAATGCAAACAAAGCACCATCACACGTGATCCAGGAATACTAAGTCCACCAATCCCTACTTATAAAATGAGTAACCATGTAGTTCCAAGGAACATTCACACAGATATGCACAACCTACAACGACCTACTACAAGAAACATTTCTCTCAAAACAAAACATGTAGCATCCTCCTACAACCATCTCTGAATGCCAGCTATGTTAAGAATGATATTCTTCACATCCTGAAGGGAAAAGCCATAACAACACCCAAAACATACATGGATGTAAGCACCTCAAAGAAGATAAAACTCACCCATATAACCATCTCCTATCAGTCCCCAAAGGCACAAGGAGATACACAATGTCATCCACCTTTCATTATGAATCCTCCAGAATCTCAAAACAACTCAAGATTCATATCATGAAAGCAAGCATAACACACATCTGAAAGATATAATGGGTGAATACCTTTTAAATAAAACTTCACAACTCCTCCAAGATATAAAAGCCACCATGACTTACCCAAGAGCATTCTCCTTCATGGTCTTTGTTGAACTTGCATTCAACCAAGGTGCAAGCAACTTAGACTTTTAGCTGTAACAGCAATATCCTTTAAAAGGAATTTCAGCCTCACCTTATTCTCCATGAATCCATGACCACCAGCAACCTATCATTTCATGCTAACTCCAATCTACATTGCTGCACTAAACATGAAGTCCTCTAGCATATGACCAAAGTACGCAAAACATAGAGAATCCCCAGACCACTATCAAATCTCCAAACCAGCTGAACAGGAACTTATCATGACACCATGATCTTACACATTCCCCTTAGGAGATACCATGTTTCAAGTGAACTATCTATGGTCTCAAGAGCAAAGCAACATGCCAAAACTCTAATGCACAAGCAAGAGTATACCATGACATAAAGAAAACAAACTCTAAACCAACATCACCTGTCAAGCACCACCAGCATCTCAGCCAAAGACTACCAAATTCCTCCATGGCTCCAAGATGTTGCACATCTTTAAATAGTGACCATGCAGATGCAAAAGAAATCCTCCTGCAGCAATGAGATCTAAGAATCCCACCAAGAGCATCTGCAACACCAAAGAAGATCATTCACCACCAAGTGATGAATCCATAGTCATTGCTAAAGCTCCCACTGAACTATGACACCGAGCTCTCCAAGCACCATGACCGACACCCCATCACTATCAAAAGCTTACACAAAATAGTGTATCCAGCTCTCCATGACATCATGATTCACATGCTTTAGGTCCCCATCACTGACTATTCAGGTACTCAAACGCCATTCCTCCTCTCATCTCAAACAGCCATGCCAATGCACAAGTGACCACAGATAAGGTCAGCTAATAGATTTGCACCACAGTTACAACCTCGTGGATATAGACAGTCCACTTTCGAGTTGTCTCACAGAAAATATGTAGGTAAGGACAGCCCACAACATTGTACAACTCGTGGATGCAACCAAATGAAAACCTGCAAATCTATCATCGCACTGAAAACTGCAAAACTGAGATAATCAAAGAGAACAACCCATGTAGACAAAATGACTCAAACACCAGATCAGCAACAGATTTGATTCGCCAATCACGTCCACAACTCAAGCACCATAGTCTAGGAAACCAACAAACATACCACAAGCATGTTGAAAGAGAAACTCATACCAACATTCCCATGCAGGGTAGACATCACACCTCCTCAAACCAAGTCAAACTACAACTATCTCATCCAGTCACACCCTAGAAGCCAGGGTCTAGAAAATAGCTGAACAGCAGCTCCACAAACCACAAGTTTTCCTTGACCATGCAAAACCTGCAAAACCACAGTGTTTCCAAAACACACATGCACCTCCATAATCACTGCTCATCTGGACAACTCAAGAGTCTGCACACAACCATCACGGTTAACCAGAACAATGAAAAGAAACATGAAAAAGCATGATAGACTTTTTAGGAAAATCTACACAAAACCTTCAGAGCCAAAGACATGAATCTGAACCATGTGAGTGCAAGACACAAGTAAGAACGGAACAAAAGGTCCATTTCAGACCAGTTCCAAAAACCACAGTCATACACAAGCATATGAGAGAGCTAGGCTATTCAGAATTTGCAGACCACCAGGATCAACGTCATAGCCTCCATGCAATTAGAGCAACAGATAAACCGCCTTAAGTGCTAATTCAAAACACCCATCACAAGCACAATACTCCATGGTTGAACAGCAACACAAGCAACTCCATACCACCAGGAAGCCACTCACACAGACACCCAGTATGTAACCACGCTTCACTACAACACAACCACAAGCACATCTCATGCCCTTTGCATCAGAAACATTTGTTGTGAGCCAGGAGCCTCAGACCATATTGCCACAATACGATCAACTCCAGCCATCTCCAGCATCTTTCAAAATTGTGTGTTGAATCAAAGAAGCAACTTCCACTCATCGAAGGATCAATCACCAACCGATTTCTCCAGATTTCCTCAAGATTTCCAGGTTAAGAAATCAACACAGGAGAAAAACCTAGAACTTCAGTAACTAGGAGAAGGCTTTGACATCACTTGTTGGTATCATCAAGCCTCGACCTCCTTCATCCAGGTCTGATACCACTTTTTGGGGATATGGAGTTCGGTTATGTCATCATAGAACACGTCTAAGATAGCAATGCCTCAGTGATTTTAATTTTTATCACTTCAAAGACACAAAAAAATATGCCATAAAGCAGAAGCACACACAGTTGATCCCCCATTGATCCTCTGAGAGAAGTAAATGCTTAACAAGATAGCAGATTCAACACAAGCACAGATTCAAGAAACTGAATTAGACAACCATGAAATACAAAACAATGAACACACAGATATACGTGGGGAAAACCTTTTCAAGTAAAAAACCCCACCTCCAAAACATTCAGCTCACTTGCATTATTCAGTAACTAAAATGGTTACAATACAAACACAGAGCTATGCTCTTCAGGAGATTACATCTTGTCCATCTGGAGAGAGATACAGGCAACACAAAATAGAATCTTCACACACTTTCAATATTCTCAATGACATATCATGTAGATTCCCTTTAGCTCCTCACAAATGACTATCATAGCAAGCCTCATGGCCAGCCCAGCTACACAGCCTCCACAGGTTCACATCTCAATAGATCTGAGAGTCTAAGTGTTCACAGTTGAACCACTCGAACACTCTCAGCCTCTCTCTATTATCACTCATCATCTCAATCTGACTACACACAAGATTACTTTATAATCTCACACCGTGTGCCTACCTGTTCAGCCCATCCCTACCAGCAATGGTCATTAGGATAATAAATTATCCACTTGCAAGCTTTCCATTTCTGATAATGTGCACCGCTTAATCCGCAAACATCAAGTCGCACAACATTAAATCCGGTCTCAGACATGTCTGTCAACCTTGCTATAATAATGTAGTTCACTCGCACATCTGAACAATAACCATTTGGCCAACCAGATCATAAGGATCTTCCATGTGTCGCTATCTCATTCGCCTATCGATTTTGACTGTTGGTCAAACCGGTCCAACTCGGTCAACCAAGTTTTGAGCTCATCTGAGCTCCTACCGTGTTATCGCCAAACCCACATGACCCAGCCACGGTACAGTAGTGAGCTCACCCAAGCTCACCCATCCTTCTACCTCATTATCGCTGCCCTAGCCGACTCACCTCGCGGTATCGCGATAAGCCATCCGAGCTCGCACCCTGACTCCATCGCACTACCGCGCCCCTGTCTGAGTCACCTCGCGGTATGGCGATGAGCTCACCCGAGCTCACCCAGCCATCTACCTCACTATCGCTTCCTTGTCTATCTCACCTCGTGGTATGACAGTGAGCTCACCCAAGTCATCACCGAGCCCAAACTCTGACTACACCACGCTATCACCAAGCTCAACTGGCCACCCTACAGTATGGCAGTAATGGCATGCGCTGACCGCCATCTCCACCATGCTACCGCTGACCTTCCAGAGCCATCCTGTGGTGTGGCGGTAACCACCGCCTGCGGTATGGCGGTAACCGTCAAGCCCACCGCTGGCAGTCTCACCGTGAACACCACGATGAGAGGAACCACCACCAGCGGTAAGGTGGTAACTGCAGAGCTAGTACGCTGGCAGCCTTACCACATCACACGTGTAAGGCGGTAACCACCAGCGCAGGCTATAGATAGCCTTACCATGCCACCGTGATGAGGTGGTAATCGCCAGATAGAAACCGCCAAGACCAAGCCAGACTGCCGCAATAAAGGCCAGAACATGAAGGAAAATGCCAAGTCTTCAAGGGAAAATCCAAAATGTTGAGGCATAATTTCACAACATATTTTTCATGTCCTCATGGACAAATACATCTTATATCACTTTTTAACCATCATAATCATCAATACAACTAATAATGCCATATAATTTTATCAATGTCCTCATGTACAAATACATCGATGCATCTTGCTATCAAGCTATCGTAGATACACAACTAATATGTGCCCCTGATATCCTCGCTCCATAACACACATCTAAAATTATTGCTACTCTCACAGACACCTACATTGCAATATTACAAAAACTGTTAAAAAATAGAAACAATAAACAATGAAAGCAACATGAACTCCAATGTTGGATGCAATGTCATCAAACCTCACATCCTACTGAAAGCTTATGTTGAGAAACACCTACATATAAAAATTAGAAAATTATGGATTATAAATAATGTGAACAACAAAGTCAACTGGTAATTCTTTGAAATCAAATGTAAAATTATAAGTCAAGAGATTAAAGTATATGAATAAGATACCTCCTTATGAATTACATTGAATGTGTCCCCAATGTTGAAGCAAAATATTATAACTTTTGTTTCGAGTCGCTTCTTGATGTAATAGTATTGTCCACAAAAATGACCTACATTTTTTAAGAATTGTTAAGAAAACATAAACTTGAATCTACTATTGACTCAACAATGGTTAAAATTAAACATGAATATTGGAAAATACAAAAATTGTAAAAAAATTAGTAATTTTGACAAATGGGAAGCATGGAAACATCGAGGTAGGTGGGTAACTACTATTTAATGTCTCTTTTCATTTCCCAAGTCACTCGATTATTCTGGGGTGCTCTTTTCGAGGCAATCTCTTAAGAGCCCTAAAAGCCAAAAATTATTGAACTTTGATGAAGTCATTTTGAAAGCTCGTGGAACATAGGAATGCTTTATCTAGACCTACAAGTGGATATTGAATCCCTTAAAACCAAACTCTATCATTTTGGGTCAACTCAAAATTGTTTGTGTGTTCCAGTATCAAATGCATTCTTACAAAAATTGTTAGTGGAAAGTAGTGCAAATATAGAAAGAAGCATTTTTTTTGTTTTTTACATCATGGATTGAAACCAAGTATACCAACACATCAAGGTGGGAAGTTAAATTCTATGAAATGTCTCTTTTTTCTACCCAATTCCTCTTGTGATTTCTGAGTGCACTAATTTGGGGTAGTCTTAAAAGTGTTGTAAGAGCAAAAAATGCAAAATTGTTAATTTTTTAGTATTTTTGACAAATGGGCAATGTGGACACGTTGAGGTAGGAATTTAAATACTAGGGGAGGTATCTTTTCATTTCCCAAGTCACCTGATAGTTCTAGGGTGCCCTTTCTGGGGTAGTCTCTAAAGAGCCTTAAAAGCAAAAAATGTAAAAATTATTATTTTTTTAGTAATTTTGATGAATGGGAAGCAATCCACATCAAGGTAGGAAGGAAAATACTATGGAAGGTGGTACATAGGAATGATTTTTCTAGACCTAAAGGTGGATATTGAATCCCTTCAAGCCAACCTCTCTTGGTTTGGGTCAACTCAACATTGTTTGTGTGTTCCAATGTCAAATGTGTTCTTGCAAAAATTGTTAGTGGAAAACAGTGCAAAAAATGGAAAGAAGCATTTTTTAGTTTTGTGCATAATGGAGTGAAACCAAGTATACCAAAACATCAAGGTGGTTATTCCAATGATATGAAAGGCCTCATTTTTTCACCCAAGTCCCCCCGTGATTCCGAAGTGCACTAACCTAGGGTAGTCTTAAAAGTGTCGTATGAGCAAAAAATACAAAATTCTTAAGTTTTCAGTATTTTTGAAAAATGGGAAGCATGGAAACATTGAGGTAGGTAGGTAAATACTAGGGAAGTTCTATTTTTTTTCCCATATCACTTGATCGTTCTAGGGTTCTCTTTACAGGGTAGTCTCTAAAGAGCCTTAAGAGCAAAAAATATATTTAAAATGTTATTTTTTTAGTAATTTTGACGAATGGGAAATGTGGAAACATTGAGGTAGGAATTTAAATAATATTGAATGTCTCTTTTTTTTCCCAAGTCACTCGATTGTTTTGGGGTGTTTTTTCTAGGGTAGTCTTTTAAGAGCCCTAAAGCCAAAAATTGTCAAACTTTGACGAAGTCGTTCTAGGAGCTTGTGGCACATAGGAATGTTTTTTCTAGACCTACAAGTGGATATAAAATCCTTTCAAACCAACCTCTATTATTTTGGGTGAACTCAACACCTTTTGTGTGTTCCAATGTCAAATACATTCTTGCAAAAATTATCAATGGAAAGCAATGCAAATATAGAAAGAAGCATTTTTTGTTTTGTATATCATGGAGAAAAACCAAGTATACCAACACATCAAGGTGGGAAATCCAATGCTACATAAATCCTCTTTTTGTCACCCAAGTCCCACTGTGATTCTAGAGTGCACTAATTTGGGTAGTCTTGAAAGTGTTGTAAGAGCAAAAAATTCAAAATTGTTAAGTTTTCAATATTTTTAACAAATGGGCCACATGTACACATCTAGGTAGGCAGGTAAATAGTAGGGAAGGTCTCTTTTCATTTCCCAAGTCACCTGATCATTCTAGGGTGCTCTTTCTAGGTAGATAAATATGGCAGTCAATACCTAGGCATGTTATATTTCTAAATAAGCATTCCACAATCATTAGACAGTGAATAAGAGTCTTGGTAAGTGAAAAGAATGAAAGGTATATAAAAAAGGGAAATAATAGTGATAAATTCATTTGACTATGCCAAAGCATGATGAATAATGTATAGTCAAGTGTAAGGGCGGTCATGAGAAAAGCCTTTTTTGTGGTGTGTGAGTAGTTATTAATTGTCAATGATTATCATGCTCCTTCAAGAAAGATCAAATACATTATTTCCAACTTTCCCTTCGATCTTAGAAAAGTACACGGATCAAATGATAACTAGAAGTCTCTACTTAGGAATTAGATTTTTCAAAGTTATGAGAGGATTTATATTTCATTCCAAGAAAAAGGCCAACATTTTGGTAGTGTGATCATCAAAAAATTAAAAATAGGAATAGGAAACTCCATTGAAAATATTATTTTTAGAAAAATGAAATAAGTTAAGTTATGCTAAACAAGATGCAACATAAGAATAACAATGAAACATTTAGAACAATCCAAAATACCAAAGTTGTTAACACTAATAAAAACAATGGAGAAACTTAACAAAAATAAGGGATTGGAGCAGGTGTATACAAAAAGATTCATCTCCAAGCAATGAACATGAACAATGTTGGCCAATAGTAAACCTCCATGAATGAAATAGGTTGAATGAGAGGTCCCGCCCTACAAGTTAAACAATAGTACCTTCAAAAATTTAGCAATTGAGAGAATGTGAGAATACTCATTAGAAATGGGGTCAAAGAAGAACCTACATATAAATAGAAATAACATGAATCTAAATAAGATGAGGGTGATCCCACAATAGTGGGTTACACTTTTTGGCCAAACTTGACATTGAAATGAACATTTTGAACTAAATCTTCGCTTTTGGACACCTATAGCTGCTAAACTATGAGGAATTTGAAGATGATACAAACTAGTGATTTGTGACATTTTTTTTTGTAGATTCTAAATATTTTATAAAAAAAATTGGAATCAAATTGCATTTCATTTTTCATCTCCTTCAATAACTAGTTTTTAACAGTAAACACCATTTTTAAAGAGTGGTGTGTACTATAAATCACAATTTTTTTCTATGAAGGATAAAATTCTATTTTTTTTTAATTTAGATTTGTAACTACAATATCTAGAGGATGTATTTGGTTTCATAATATTTTATTGAATTTTTTTTATTAAGTTTTGAATTCAAACCAATTACAATTTAGACATAGTGTACTATTACGAGCATAACTTTTTTTGTATGTATCGAATTTTAATTTATTTTTTTGTTGGAATAAGGACATCAATACCTAGAGGATGTGTATTTTTTAGAAAAAAATTCTCTATTTTCTTATTTTTCATATGTGTGAAACAAAGACCTTGATGTTCATTGAAAAACCTACATTCACAAGAAATAAAAATTAAATATAATAATCAAATTAAATATATTTCAAATTATACTTTTTAGGAAGCTTATAATAAGGACTACATACCTACAAAACATAAATTTTAAATGAATTCTTTTGATCCCCCAAAAGGTAAATAAAAAGTGGTTTGTTATCAGCATTTTGATAGGTGTAGAGGAGACTCCATTATAGGTATGGTTTAAAAATAGCGTGGTTTTATCCAAGGGGGTTTGATCAAACCCTCTTCAATTAAAATCCTTTAAATGGAACCTTTCAATGCTTAAATCATTATATTTTCTAAAAATATGTGATTTCAAGCAAAAATTAGGATCTCCCAAAAAGTGTAACCCATTATTGTGGTAGCACCCATGAACAATATCATACCTCTCCCATACAAAAATAGATCTACTACTGAAGTGTTCCTAAAGGTTCATCCTTACCTTTACAATATCCAATATTGCTTCATGATTGGCACTACTCATGACTATCTATAGTTCATTGTTCTTGGTTTGGGAGGATGTCTCAATAAATTCACATTTGTTGCTATAACAAGGTGTGAATACATGAGAATGGTTTTATGTTTCTTGTAGTCTTCAAATGTAGGTATGCCATTCTTTATAATCATATATGTTTACAACCAAGTTCCAACAAAAAAAACTAAACATGTAGGATACATGAACCCATTATCATGTCTATCATCAATTGTGTTAACTTCTTTCCCTATACACATCATGCCAACCAATAGTTTGATCCCTCTGCATTCCCCTATGATGCAACAATTGCATAGACATGTCCTAGTTGTACAAGATCTGAAATATGGTCATAGTGAAGTGAACTTTCCATTTCATCTTCTAAAGAGGATTGTGTTGCAAATAAATGGGTTAGATGTTGTGGAATCCATGTATCTACCCACTCACTTGACTTGCATTGATCTCAATCACACTAAATATAATTCTAACAAAAATAAGCCAACTCTCATGTTCATATTGTCCATGCACTTGCATTTGAGCCTCAAAATGAATGCATCTACATGTATATTCTCTTATTGTTTGACATTCCAATTTATCTCCCACTGTTCCCTCTTTAACCAACCAAAAGAACTTGCACACTTCTAAATCAAGTGTCCCTCCTCATGACAATGCATAACTACACCAATCAACAATAGAATGTGAATCATTGAATGTTGCACCACGTCTAATCTTCATTTGTTCCTTAACTAGAGCTCTCTTCACACATGCACCTACACCATCATGCTCACCTTTTCCATGGCCAACTTCAAAAAAACTCCAAATATGTGGTACACCCCTCTATATGCATCTTGCTCAACCAATAAAACATGTGAGCATTCTTGAATTTCCCCATGTAGTTATCTGACTAGATGATATGTTGACCCATTACAATACTTTTTTTAACAAGAACTCAAAATAATCAAAATAATGTTGCACAAACTCGAATGAATGAGATCTATCATCACTCATGTAAAAATGGTACTCCTTGATTATCTTCCTATCCTCTTATGTACTATTAGGGGAATTTCTATATGTTATGTGGACAAGATATCTATTTGAATAGAATTATAATATTGAGATTGTACCTCACTTTATGGTTGCAATGTGAAATTTTCAGAAAAATCAACCACGGATATAATAGTTCCAATGGGAAAGAGTCCTTACACATCTTGAATTGTCAATCCAACCATTGGGACCTATGGATATGCCTTACATACTTGTAGACTTTTTTCTTAAAATTAGAAATAAAATCATCAATACTTACCTCTCTTGTAACCAACTGACATATAGAACCTATGTTGGGATTAAGGTGTATCAACCTTAGATTCTTAGCATGATTAATTTTGATGCATTATTATATTTATTTGTATTATTTAATTTCCTACATTATCATGTCATCAATTGGGACCCACCAGCTTGGTGGCATCCTCATTGGAGGTGATTGGATGACATCATCATCCCAAGTGGAGGTAGGCATCCCATTTTATAATATTTGAATTATGATATATTCTATGACATGTTATAAGGCATATTTTTGCATGGAGAAAGTTGGCACCCAATTTGGGTTATGACAAGTTGTAAGAGAATCAAATATTCTTGGCCAGTTATGATAGATTCTCTTACAATTGTAAGTGTTGTAAGTATGGTATATTTTATGATATGTTTTATGACTGATTCTATGATAGTTATAAGGCATCTTTCATAGTCATTATTAGCATATTTTGGGTGCACAAGATTGAGGAGAAAGAATAAATCTTATGATGGTTGTAAGAGGTGTAAGGGAATATTGTACATGTGTCCAAATCTTGTGTATGACATGGAAAATTGTGCCATATGGATTTTGATGCCCATCCTCTTCTAGTTTCTTCTTTAAGCTTGTATCTCTCTATATATTTTATGTCTTGCATTGTAAAATGCATATTTTTTATGTAGGTAACAAAGTGTTGTCAAATTGACTCTAGAATAGATGTTTGTTTCGAAACACTTGTTGAAAAATATTTATACTTGGAGCTGAATTATAATCTCTATTTGATATAATATATATTTATTGTGCTTTTGGAGGGTGGGACTTTTTACCCAAAACAAAATTCCCCACGTACATCTAGTGTTGTTTGTTTATGTGTATTTGATGTCCTATCTCTTTCTTTCTATGTGGTTCTCTTTTTGTAACTACATATAAGGTGTTAGTAGATTTTTTTTATAAAACTCCCCTACTTATATTAGTGTAGGAAGTTGTTTCCAGTCACCTAGCTTCCTTTCAATTCGTATAAGAGCCTTGCCAACCTCGATTCATTTGTTGGGTTAGAAGGGTTTTTTAAGCTGATCTTTGTTTCAGTGGGATTTTTGCATAAGTGCATTTGTGACCTTGTTGCAAGAAAGAGATAGTAGGCAAAAATAGAAGAATCGAGATGGAGAAGTTTAATGGCAGAAACTTTGAACTTTAGAAGATGAAAATGGAGAATATGCAAGTGTATACAGAGATCTGTGGGTTTCCATATTCAAAACCAAACTAGCTACAAAAACCCAAGAAAATTAGGATTTGTTGGATCGGAAAGCCAAGGGTTTGATAAGACCTTGTTTGGTTGATTGCATTCTCCTAAACGTCCATGAAGAGAAAACTACAAAAGGCCTTTGGAAGAAACTTGGAGATGTTTATCAGGCTAAATCCCTGGTGAACAATTTATTCCTAAAAAATAAAATGTATTCTCTGAAGATGGAAGATGGAGGATCTGTTGTAGATCATTTAAATACATTTAACATATTTATTGCTCAACTAGGTTCTATTGGAGATAATATTAATGAATAAGATAGTTGCATGCTCTTTTTCTGTTCTTTTTCATACTCATGGGATCACCTGGTGATGGCTATTGGAAGTACAACAACCACTTTCAAGATGGATGAGGTGGTTGATTTGTTTTTATCTAAATAAATGTGGAGAAAGTATTTTGAGATGATCAAAGAGGTCATGACTATTCATGGTAGACCAAAGGAGAAAGGCAAGAAGAAATAAAATAAGTTTAATTCCAAGTCTTCATGGAGATATAACTCTCTTGGTGAGAATTCCAAGGAAAAATGTTTGAACTGTTGCAAAATCGGTCATTTTCGGAAAGACTATAAGGAGGAGAAGAAAAATAAAATCAAGTCATTCTCCAATTCTAAATCTGATAAATCTTCTCAAGATGAAGCATAAGTATTTTTTTCAATATTGGCAACCCATGCATCGAAATATGTTTGGTTGATAGACTTGGTTGCTTCTTTCCACATGACTTCTCACAAAGGATGGTTCTCGAAGTATGAGGAATATGATGATGGTAAGGTGTATTTGGGTGACAATTCTCACATGAAGATCATTGGTCATGGAAGATTCAAAATCATATTTCTTGATGGAAGAGTGACTTGGGGATTGATGGTATCCTATACATCTTGGGTTTGGCACAATACCTGCTTTCATAAAATGAATGATTTGGGAGTGCAAGTTTTTTTCTCTAATGGAGGATGCAAGATAATGGGAGGAATTATGGTGTTTGTTAAGGATGTTTAGGTCAGCACCTTGTACAAGTTGGATGCATGCATAGTACATTGAAATAGTTCTTCTGATATAACAAATAAGAGAACTTTGGATTATTCATCATCACTATCAGATCGTGCAAAGAAGAAGTTTTTTGCAGCTACATCTTATGGTCATGCATTTTGGGTACCTAAGGGTGCTCATTCCATGGAAATGAAGCTTCCTATAGAGAATACAATTATATGGCACCAATGACTTGATCACATCAATGAGAAGGATCTTAAAACCCTAAAAAATAAGAGCCTTTTTGAAGGCCTTGATGATTGTAATCTTGAGCTTGACTTTTGTGAACATTGTGCTTATGGAAAATAGCACCATGTTTCTTTTTACTCTAGTTATCACAAGTCTTTTGGGGTTTTGGACTAGGTTCATGTAGATGTGTTTGGTCTTGGGAATGTTCCTACATTATCAAAATATGTATATTTTGTTTCTTTCATAGATGATTACAATAGAAGGACATTCATTTATTTTCTTAGAAGTAAAGTTGAAGTATTTAGTCAGTTTAAGGAGTTTAAGGCCTTGGTAGAAAATTAGAATAGTAGAAAGATTAAGTGTTTTAGGACTAACAATGGTGGTGATTTTTGTTTAGTAGAGTTTGAAAAGTTTTATAAAGTGCATGGGATTGAGATACATAAGAAAAATCCATACACCTCACAAAAAAATGGGGTTGTAGAGAGGATGAGCAAGACATTGATGGAGAGGGCTAGGATTATGTTGAGTGGTGTTGTCCTTGAGCAGAAGTTATGGGTTGAAGTGATAGCCATTGCATTTTTTCTAATCAACAAATCTCCTATATCAGTGCTTGTTGGAAAGACACCCATGGAGGTGTGGTCTAGTAAAAATCCTTCAATAAGACATCTCAAAGTATTTGGTTGTGAAGCTTACGCTCATGTTTCGATTGAGAAGAGATCTAAGTTGTAGAACAAGGAAATTAAGTGTATCTTCATCAGCTATGGTATTGATGTGAAGGGGTACAAGCTTTGGGATTCAGAGGCTTAGAAGGTTCTCTAAAAAATAAGTATAATTTTCAAAGAGATGAAACTTTCCACTATTGAGCTATAGCCAGAGAAAGAGGAGAAATAGAATGAGGTAGTTCAAATTCCACCCACTCTGATGAAATATGAATTACGCACTCTTATTGGACCTAATGATGAGGAGAGCTCGGGAAGCTCTAAAAGTTTAGAAGAAGAAGAAGAACCTTAACCTCAATAATTAAGGAGGTATACATGAGTTAGGAGGCAACCAGAAAGGTTTGGCTATTCATTATTGGATTCTAGTTGCATTTTTGCTTTGATTTCTAACACTAGTGATCCTAGGACTATTAGAGAGGCTATGGGTGTGAGTGATGCAAATTCTTGGATGAAAGCCATGGACAAGGAGATGTTTGCATTAAATAAAAACAAGACTTGGGATCTAGTACCTTTTCCTATTGGACACAAACCTATCATTTGTAAATGGGTGTTCAAGAAGAAGTGTGGTCCTTATGGCAGTGTTGAGAAGCATAAGGCATGGTTGGTTGCTAAGGGGTTTCACAGGCAAAGCACTTTGTTGAAAAGGGTAAATAAAATCTGGTTTCCAAACTAAAGAAGTCTCTATATGGTTTGAAACGATCTCCTAGAATGTGGTACCAAAATTTTGATACCTATGTGTTGTCATTGGGATTTCTAAGATCTAAATCTAAACATTTTGTGTATTATAAATCTAATAATGGTTGCATTCTAATTATTATTTTGTATGTATATGATATGTTGTTTATTGGGAATGGTAAAAGTATGATTTCAGATTTGAAGTTTCAGTCATCAACACAGTTTGAGATGAAAGACCTAGGTTCAGCTAGGTACACTTTGTGGATGTAGATCATGAGAGATAGAGCTAATATAAATCTTTGGTTAAGCTAGAGCAAGTAAGTGAACTCAATGTTGGAGAGATTCAAAATGGTGGATTGAAGACAATTATTTGTTCCTATGATGTAGGGGATGAAGCTTTCTTTGAATGATTGTCCAAAATATCCTATTGGGATGGAATGATTGAATTAAGTATATATATATATATATTATGAATCTGTGTCCACACATTTTTTGATTAATTTATTTTGAATATTCCAATTAAAACAATTATTATTTTTTGATGATTTACACAAATTTATGTAGTGTCACAAATTAATTCAATAAATAGAAAATTGATAATTATTTTTGTAACTATGAAGGTATTTAGTTTCTCAACATAATTTACTTTATACCAATTATCTAACAACTCAAAAGAAACAATTTAATTTAATAACACACAATTATATTCATTTCCTACTAATTGCAAAAATGTAATTGATTCTACTTAGGTTAATTTATTCATTTCATCCTTATACATGCAACTAGGACCATAATGAGTGAATGAGGTAAAATATATCCTTTTGCAAAAACCTATACATGAATCACCCAAAGGAGCCCTTGAATTTCCAATAAATTTAACTCCACATATGATTTTCTTTTTCTTCTAGCACCCTACCTCATTATAGTTTGGTAATTTACCCTTTTACATGAACTGCCTATTATACTTAACCATCTACACAACAACATATGATGTACAAGTTACTCAAAGGTTGATCCTTTCCTGGATTCACAAAACTCAAGGTAATTTTTCTTGGAACTTGGATTTTTTGAATCTCCCACTTGGTTTCCAACTTCAACATGCGCACCTGAAAAGAGGATTAAACCATAAAATATATGATATGGCCAATAGCTCTCCTCCCAACCATAGGATTTATATTCAATCCTTCCCTGAGCTCTAAGGGTCACTTAGATTTTCCTTACACACACATAACCATTTATCACATGGACAAATCCACAATATCATTCCCCATAACCCTAGCACATTTACAATCATTTATACTCACAAAAAAGGAAATTCACAACTCATAAACCAAAGTATAAGAAAACTTATCATAAATTTTCATAAAAGAATTGAAAATACCACAACAATCATTTATTCATCAACAAGGAGTTGCAAAGGAAATATCTTGCCAAAGATTTTTATCCATCATGTGTCAGCCTTTCCCCCACAATCCCCTTCCTTCCATTCCTCCCAAAACTTCTCCTCCCAGATGAGAAATCAGCCAAGAGACAGGAGAAAATCAAAAGCAAAAGAGAGAAGCCAAGGCAAAGAGAGAAGCTCCTTCTCCTCACAAGGATAAATAATAAATAGAAGGGGAAAGGAAACCACCATTTCATAACTTCCCAACCACCCAACCAACTCCAATTTTCGCCACTTTTCATTAGTGGATAATTAGAGTGGGTTCCCAACTCTATTAAAGGGGTTTTATGGGATAAAAAGACCCCTAACCCATAAACCTACCACCTAGGGAACTTTTAAAACAAATGAAACCACATAAGGACTTCATAAAACATTAAATTAAGTAGTAAAATTAAAAGGTTGACTCAAGGGAAAAGTAAGTTTTCACATACACACAATCCCTACCACACAAAACAAGGTTAATTCACACACCCTTGACAAACCCAAAATTCAGAAGAATAACACAAAGGAAGTAGCTATGTGACCCCTTGATCAAAATTGGATAATTTTTCACCTATTTAATCAACTAGAAAAAGGTGTCAGTTTACTCATGATTAATAAAAATCGAAGAAAATGGCATATGAAAAATAACATTCAAAGAATAGTAATCAACTAGAAAAATAAATTTGTTAATCTACACAAGTAACATATAATTTAACACTCCCTACTTGCATAATACCTATTAGATTCAATCGGTTGGTGTCTAATTTTAGTTAATAATATGTTATGGTTTGGTCAGGTTGTTCGAGTCTGGAGCTTTTTGGTTTTTGGTAGTGGTAATGCGATATTTGTAAAAATCTTGAAATATATTCTTTGTGTTGGTCGTGGGTAGTTTGGTAGTTTTTGGGCTTTAATCGGGTGATGGAAAATTCTTGCTTAGAAAATGGGTGTATGTTTTTATCTTTAAATTAATATAAAACAAAAATCTTATGTATCAAAAAAAAAAAACCTATTAGATTCAAGAAATAATTGATCATGCTATTTATTATCAAAATATAACCACTCACGTCAATAATATATTTAACTTATAATGCATACTACTATAAGTAAACATATCAATCATCATCTTTATAAACACACCTACCCATAGTAAGTAATCACCTAACATACTAAAATCCACTTAATATACATAGTAATATTACCATTAACTGAACATTGCCCACTTACATAGACAAGGAATGGAACTCATCTAGCCATCTTAAGAATCACCATGCCCATTAGTTACATAGGATTAAAAAATAATATGAACATCTTCATTGTATAGGAATAGTCATCACTAATGTATATGATCCACATAAAAGAACATAAAATATAGAATATAAACCATCAACAACTAACAGGATCAACAAGACCACAAGAGATGGGGTCTTACAAGAGGGAGGAAGAGAAAGAGGGAAAGAGGGAGAGAGGGACTGGTAAGGTGGGAGGGAGAGAAGAGAGAAGGAGGGAGAGACAAAAAGAGGGAAGGAGGGAGATAGAGATATGTAGGATATTAGGGATAGGTATAGAGAGAGTTATGGAGGAAGGGAGGGGTAGGTCAAGAGTAGTAGGGTAGGAGACGTATGTATGGAGAGAGATGTGGATTGGTATGGTGGGAGGGATAAATGGAAGGAGAGAAAGAGGTAAGGAGGGAGATAGAGAATGGTAGGTAGGAGAGTTATGTATAGATAGAGATAGGGAGAGAGGGAGGGGTAGGTAGAGAGAGTTAGGGTAGGAGGGATGGGTATAGAGTGAGTTAGGGAGGAAGGGAGGGTTAGGTCAAGATTAGTAGTGTAGGAGAGGTCTGTATAGAGGGATATGGGGAGTGGTAGGGTGGGACGGATAGAGGGAGGGAGAGAAAGAGGGAAGGAGAGATATATGGATTGGTAAGGTGGGAGGGAGATAGAGAGAGAAGGAGAGATAGGTGGAGGGAGAAAATGATTCAAGGAGGGAGATAAAGAAAGGTAGGATAGGATGGATATGTATAGAGAGAGTAAGGAAGGAAGGGAGGGGTAGGTGGAGAGAGGTAGGGTAGGAGAGGTAGGTATAGAGAGAGTTATGGAGAGAGGGAGGAATAGGTCAAGGGAGAGAAAGAGGGGACGGAGATATGGATTGGTAAGTGTAGAAGTTGTCAAAACCAACTTCACACTCCAAGAACACCTGCATGCAAATGGATACCTGTCACAAGGAAGAGAATGGATGGAGAAAACAAACAAGGGTTTGAAGCTCTGAAAATGGAGAAATTATCCTATCAGAACAAAAAGGAATTATATTAATCAGAGAGTATTATGAATATACAATGGATCAATCCTTATAAAAGGAGATCATGCAAACCCTAAAAGAAACCCTAATAGGAAAACATTTAATAAAAATATAATTATTAAATGTCACTTTATGCAAACTAAAGTGAAATCTTAAGAAGGGAATAAAGGTAACTTAATCAACACAATTAAGTTAAAACCTTTACTCTAACACCCCCCCTTAAGATGAGCAAGAGTGCAGCTACAAACATGTGCAAGAAAGAAAAGGTAACTACAATGCAAGAAGGTAAACATGGGTTTCGAAAACTAGGCCAGATTAGGTACCCAAATACAACCAAATCTCTGTAAAGTGGAGAAATAGAGAAAACCTCATGGGAAAAACTCTACTCCAAAAAGAGATGTTGAAAGCCATGAAAAACATCACTAAAGCGGAAGAAGCTGCAAACAACTGTCAAAAGATGACTGCTATGGTGTTGAAGAACCTCCTCTAAATATGGAATGATCAGGATCAAGAAGACAACAATCTGCATGAGTGCCCCAAATGACACTACTCGAATCAGATGGCAAACAAAGGCAAACACCTAGAACGAAGATATAGATGGCACAAGTACCAAGGAAGATTCCTTCCAAGGTGAAACCAAGGAAGCATTAGCATGAACAGTATAATACGCCCCCCCCCATAATGCTGAACTGGGAGAGCTTGAAAAATCCACTGAAATATTGTATAACACCCTGTAGTGCATGAAGGAGAAGAAACAACATCTGAAAGTGCGCAAGAAAGCACTTGCAATTGAAAAAGTGGTGTGCAAAACAAAGCACACATGCATGAGGCTGGAATCATATGGATCCACTATCGTCATGGAGGGACACTCACTGGACAAAGGTGTGATGGAAAAAATAAATGCACTACACAACCCCCCATGGCACTTTATAAAATAGTGCGAGTACAAAAATGGCACAACCTTATGTGCAAAATCCCAAAAAATACATGTACAATAGTGTGGCACTTTATCTCAGTGCGTTTACATAAAATATTGCTTACAAATGATGCTCAAAATGCCCTCAAAGGACAAAAAATAGGAAATACATGAAGAACAGCCAAAAACAAAGCATCCCATACAAACGAGAAGTTCCCAAGAGCTAAAATGTCCAAGTAATTCACCAGAGTGTGAAAACACAAAAAACTAAATAAAATATACCTGGAGGGAAATCTATAAAAATTGCATGGATGGAACTGAAGAGCTCTGAAATATGGTTCCAACGCCGCTGAGATCACGAAAAACAGAGAAACTGATCAAAAGTTACGAGCTCGGGACTTAAAACAGCTCCTTTGACTTCAACTGGCTGTAGAATGCACCAACAGAAAAATGAAGCAATGAGACCCACACCATTGGAAAAACCAGCTTTCTGACGATATCTTATTTTCCAAAAAATGATATTGTATGCCCAAGTTATGGCCTCTGGACGAAAATAGCTCCAAAGGGGAAAAAACAAAACCAGTGCAGGATTAAATTTGACAGTCATACGACCATCGCAGCAAAAAGCCGAGCCTAAATTTGACGGCCAAATGGCCGTCACCGCATTTCTTCAATAGGGCTTATTAAAAAAATTATTTTTTTTTTTTTTAAAACAATAATAAAAAAAACAGTGTTAATTTTTTTTAAAAAAACAGGGGCCTGCATGGGGGCTATCGCCTGCCAAGGTGGTAGGGCGGTATCCATGCAGTACTGACTACTGCAGGGGGGGGCACACAAGGGGCCACCACCTGCCATAATGGTAGGCGGCGGTACCCTTGGGTACCGTCCCTTCAATTAAAAGAAAACCTGCGATGCCCAAATAATGGGCTTTTTCACTTTTTCGCAAAAAAAAATTGATGATTTTTTAATTCGCAGGGAAAAAATATATCAAAAAAATATATATATGTTTTTTTTAAAAAGTTCTGACGAAAAAAAATTCCGAAAAAAATATATATTTTTTTTTTACCAGGGTGTAGACGAACGGTCATATGGGTAAAAAAATTTGCCCCTCAAATCAACTTTGTCCAAACTGGATGAATGAATAGTCGATTTAGGGGTTTTGGACCACTGTGGATCCAACGGCGAGGTCTATTTGGACTTAAAATGCTTTGAAATTGCAGGTGATTCCCTGGATCAAAAAAAGCAAACCCCAAAACTATGAATACCTGATCCAACCCTTGTAGCTCCAAATTCTTCAAACAAGAATAGGCATGCAGCAGGAAAGCTTTGATACCATGTAGAAGTTGTCAAAACCAACTTCAGACTCCAAGAACACCTGCATGCAAATGGATACCTGTCACAAGGAAGAGAGTGGATAGAGAAAACAAACAAGGGTTTGAAGCTCTAAAAAATAGAGAAATTATCTTATTAGAACAAAAAAGAATTATATTAATCAGAGAGTATTATGAATATACAATGGATCAATCCTTATAAAAGGAGATCATGCAAACCCTAAAAGAAACCCTAATAGGAAAACATTTAATAATTAATATAATTATTAAATGTCACTTTATGCAAACTAAAGTGAAATCTTAAGAAGGGAATAAAGGTAACTTAATCAACACGATTAAGTTAAAACCTTTACTCTAACAGGTAAGGTGGGAGGGAGTGAGAGAGGGAAGGAGGGCGATAGGGATTGGTAGGGTGGGAGGGAGAGATATAAATAGGTAATTAGGGAGATAGAGAGATGTAGGATACGATGGATAGGTATAGAGAGAGTTAGGGAGGAAGGGATGGGTAGGTTGAGAGTAGTAGGGTAGGAGAGGTATGTATAGAGAGAGAGAGAGAGAGATTGAGAGTGGTAGGGTGGGAGGGATAAAGGGAAGGAGAGAAAGATGGAAGGAGGGAGATAGAGAGTATTAGGGTGGGAGGGATAGAGGGAGGGAGAGAAAGAGGGAAGGAAGGAGATACAAATTGGTAAATTGGGAGGGAGAGAGAGGGGAGGAGGGATATAGAGAGTGGTAGGGTTTGAGGGAGAGAGGGAGGGACAAAAAGAGGGAAGAAGGGAGATAGAGAGAGGTACGAGAGAGATAGAGAGTAGGAGGGTGGGAGGGATAGAGGGAGGGAGAGAAAGAGGGAAGGAGGGAAATAGGGAGAGGTACAATAGTAGATGTAGGTGGAGAGTGGTAGGGTAGGAGAGGTATGTATGATACAGATAGGTAGAGAGGTAGGGGTAGATGGAGAGAGGTAGGGTAGGAGGGATAGGTATAGAGAGAGTTAGGGAGGAATGGATGGGTAGGAAGAGAGTAGTAGGGTAGGGGAGGTATGTATAGAGAGAGATGGGGAGTGGTATGGTGGGAGGGATAGAGGGAGGGATAGAGAGAGGGAAGGAGGGAGACAAGGAGGGAAAAAAAGAGGGAAGGAGGGAGATAGATAGAGGTAGGATAGGATGGATAGGTATGGAGAGTTAGGGAGGAAGGAAGGGTAGGTGAAGAGAGGTAGGGTAGGAGAGGTAGGTAAAGAGAGAGTTAGGGAGAGAGGGAGGGGTGGGTGGAGAGAGGTTGTGTGTGAGAGAGAGAGAGAGAGAGAGAGGGATAGGTGGAGGGTGAGAAATACGAAAGGAGGGATTTAGGGAGTGGTAGGGTGGGAGGGGTAGGTATAGAGAGAGTTAGGGAGGGAGGAAGGGGTAAGTGGAGAGAGAGATGGAAGAAGATAGGGATTTGTGGGAGGGATATAGGAAGGGGTAGGTGGAGAGAAAGAGAGAAAGAGGGAATATAATATGTTATATTATTAAACATATTTAATTTATAATATTTATAATTAAAGAAACAGATATCATTTCCATCAAATATTTTTTATAATATATTATGTTATTATATATATTTAATATTATATTTATATTTAATATAACATTAAATATTTATATTAAATATAATGTATATTATATCAATATTTCCTAGTATTTATTATTTATCATATATTATATTATATATATACATATATTATATTATATACTATATTATATATATTAATATTATATTATAATATATAATATAACAATATTAATATTTTTGGTTTTAAAAAATGAATATTCATTTCTTAGGTGCAAATGATGGATATCTATTATGCACCTTTAAGTAATGAATATCTGATTCATATTGGATATCCATTTTTTATTTTGAAAAATAGATATATGTTTCTATCAAATATCTGATAGAAATGGATATCCATTTTGCTTCGGTATTGCTTTAGAATTTGGCTTGGGGGAAACAAACCTGAAAATTCAACATCCTTGATGTGTTTATGGGGGTTGCAAGAGTTTTTTGAGCTTCACCCTTTGTGCTAACGGCTTTTTTATCCCATTTTGATGAAACGAAAAGGGTTTGTTCAACAAATTGACAACATTCTACCGATATAAGATATGATTTATTTTGAATTTAATAGGTAATTATTATTGATTTTCTACATGCACTATGTGTAAAGTCCTGGTTGATATGTTGATTGAAAAACATCTATAACTTTTAAATGGTTAAACATTTTTTGAATCCGAAAGATGTGTCACACACTATGCTTCACAAATTATATTTTAAAATAAATTAAATTAAATTTCATAAATTTTTGACCAAGTTAGGGTGGTCGAACAAATGGTATTTAATATTTTTTTTAATTATTACTAGAAAATTCATAACTAATTATTTACTTGCAAAAAAATTACAAAAAAATGTGTCACATTTGGGCATGTGTCCTTGACTTATATTGAAAGATTCAGAAAAAAAAATATTTAACTTTACTCCCCATTAGGGTGTCCAGACAAACACCTACTTTTTAAATATTTTTCCCTAAAAATTTAGTACTACTGCATTGAAATTTTCAATTGTTCACCAAATAAATTTTCCTTTTTTCAAAAAAGGACTAGTAGCTTAGAAACTACATTCAATTTTCTACAAATTATGTTCTTACATACTTTTCTAATTATGTTAATAACCCATTCAAATTTTTATGTCAAGTTGTCTAACTCTATTTTTCTAAATTTTCATTTCCACTTAAGGGCCTAGTTCGGACCCCCATGATCCCACATTGACCCGAAATAGTAATTTTGTGAAAAGAAATATTGTGGCTACTTTGTTGGAGGATGTGATGATTTCATCTTCAGTGAATGGTCATGGCTTCCAGGTACCCAAGGGTGTTATTTATTTTGAATCAAAGTTACCCACAAAGAAGACTATGTTATGGCACCAAAGACTTGGCCACATTAGAGAAAAGTGTCTATGGACCTTGAAAAATAAAAACCTTGTTAAAGGGTTACATTGGATTGTAATATTGATTTTGATTTTTGTGATCATTACATTAATGGAAAACAAAACCACTTTCAGTTTTACTTGAGTTCTCATAAATCTTGTGGTGTATTGGATCTTATAAATTCAATTGGAAAATCCACCTATTATGTTTCATTTATTGATGATTATAGTTGAAGGATATAGGTATATTTTATAAAGAGTAAATATGAATTTTTCAATCAATTTAAATAATTTAAAGCAATGGTTGAGTTACAAACTAGAAAGAAAAGAAAAATTTTGAGGAATGATAATGTCAATAAATTTTTCTCTAATGATTTTGATAGATTTTGTAAATATTGAGACATTTTGAGATAAAATACAACTCCATTTTCTCTACAGAAAAATGGAGTTGCAAAAAGAATAAACAGGACACTAATGGAGAAGGCTAGGAGTATGTTGAGTGGTGCTAGTCTAGAACAAAGGTTTTGGGTTGAAGTTGTTTCCACTACTTGTTACTAGATTAATAGGTCTCCTACATCATCTCATGTTGATAAGATGCCTATAGAGGTATGGTCAGGTCACAATTCTTCACTAAGACATCTTAGAGTGTTTGGTTGTGAGGCATATGCACATGTTCCAAAGGAGAAGTGAACAAAGTTGGAGAACAAGGATATGAAATGAATCTTCATAAAATATAGCTATGGTGTGAAAGGGTACAAGATTTGGTATTTTGTAGTACAAAAGGTAATTTATAGTATAAATATTATTTTTAGAGAAACTAAGTTTCTCTTGTTACATTGCAGCCAAAACAAAAGAAATAGGAAGGTATGATTCAACTTCCTTCTAAACCTAAGAAAGTTGAATCAAAGCCCCTAGATAGACAAGAAGTTGAGGAGAGCTCATCTAGCTTTGAATCTTAAAAAGAGGAGGAAGAACCTCCAACTCAACTTGTTTGAAGGTCTATAAGGCATATACAACCACTCGAAAGGTATTCATCTAATGATTGGAGATGTATTTTTTCTTTGAATACTCATTGATGAACCCAAAAATATGGAAGAGGCATTAGGTATGAATGATGCAAAATCTTGGAATATTGCTATGGATGAAGAAATGGAAGATTTAATAAACAATGATACATGGGATCTTGTACTATTGCTTGAAGGATGAAAATATGTTGGTTGAAAAAGGGTGTTTAAGAAGATGGGTCCAAATGAATGTATTGAGAAGTACAAAGGTTAGTTGAGAAGGGTTACTCTCAGGTTGAGGGTGTTGATTATAGTGAGATGTTTTCTCCTGTTGCAAAAATGGCATCCATTAGATTATTGCTTGATCTAGAGTTTGAGAAAATGGATGTGAAAACGGCTTTCCTTAATGGTGATTTGGAGGAGGATATTTACATGACACAAAAAAAGCACTATGTGGTGAAAGGTAAAAGTAATTTGGTTTGTAAATTGAAAAAATATTTGTATAGCCTCAAATAGAGTCCTAGGATATGGTATTATAAATTTGATACATATGTGTTGAGTTTAGGATTTGAGCATTCTAAATTAGATCATTATGTTTATTATAAATCTGATGTTAATTGTTTCTTTTTTATTGTATTATATGTTGATGATATGCTATTTATTGGTAAAGGGTAAGTAATTATTTCATAACTAAAGTCTCATCTTGTAGCTAAATTTAAAATGAAAGATCTTGGTGTAGCTAAACACATTCTTGGGATGAAAATTAGAAGAGATAGAGTGAATAGAAAGTTATGGCTTGCCCAAAGTAAGTATGTCAATTCAATTTTATAGAGTTTTAAAATTTAAGATTGTACACCATTGAGTGTTCCTTTTATAGTTGAAATGAAGTTATTTGATACAGATTATCCAATGTCCTATTGGAGATGAAATACATGACCATAGTGTCTTACCAAAGTGCGGTTGGAAGTTTTATGTATGTTAAATGGTTTGTACTAGACTAGACATTTTCCAAGAAATGAAAGGAAAAGAAGAGGTGCAAAATACGCTTTCCTAACACTAAAACCTCAGAGGAGAAGTGCAAAAAACCATCATTTAAAAATTTCTTGCATTTAATATGCACAATCATAGTATAATAGGAAAGATAGAAATAAAACACGCAGACAGAGATAACACTAGATATACGTGGGAAAACCCTTTCGGGAGAAAAACCCACCACACCAAGAGAAGTCACTTTTTATTATAGCAAACAGATTACATACAAAGTTACAGACCTCACTCTCTGATTGTCAGCTCACGACAGTAGACTTCAGTTCAAAATACACTCATAGTTACAATGTTATTACAGCATACAATAAATCCTATCTTACTATCACCTTGGTCTCAATCACCACATTTTTCATCTGTTCTTTTCATATATTCGACAACCAATGGGGAAGAGTATTTAATTTCATACTTCACCGACAAGAAAACTAGTTCTATGATCAAATCACCCTGCAATCACGCATCGGGTTGCCCCAACATTTTATTATGTTTCAGAGAAATACCTAAAATTGGGCTTTGTCAACCGTCGAAACAAATCTTACAGTTAATGCATGTATATCGCTTCCACATATTTAAACATTCATCCAATCATGTTGATTTACAACTGCGATGTAAAATCAAAGAATTTAATTGTGCCACATGTCATAGTGTCATTCATTCACCACCTTGTCTATTGAGTCAGATCGGTCTAACTATGCCCACGAGCACTTTACCATGCCACTGCACCAAGCCAATGAGATCACCGCGGTATGGCGGTGTCACCGTGGTACCACTCCAAGGTTGACAGCCCTCCATGGTATGGCAGTGCCACCGCGTGACCGCTAGTCATTCCAAACAACCTCGCGGTATAGAGGTAACTACTCATTCACTTAACCGACTCAATCTACCATGCCACCGTGTCGACGTCGAAAGACCTCTGTGGTAAAGCAGTGAGCATTTTTTGTTGTCTACCATGTCCATCATGCTACCGCGCTCTAGTTGAATGACCTCCACAGTAGAGAGGTAACCGTCTGCTCCAACCACCATGGTTTCACCGTGCTACCATCATGCATGGAGAAGCCTTTCGTGGTAGGGTGGTAACACCGCCCAACCACCAGGTTGTCTGAAGTCCTTCGTGGTAAGGAGGTAGCCATATTTTTTATTAACCATCACCCTTCACCGTGTCACCACCAAGGCAAGAAAATATCTATGTGGTATGGCGGTGCCACTGCCCAACCGTCGAGCAAAGAGGAGTCTATCGTGGTATGGCGGTAACACCATGCAACCGCTGGACTGATAAAGGAGGCCTTCGATAAAGAGGTAAACTTCGTAACCATGCCTCCTGTGAAAGCTTCCAATGGTGCAATGGTAAAGGAACGATCATAAGGAAATTTTTCCAAGTCTTCAAGAGATTCCAAGCTAGTAATTTGAGGCACAGTTTTCCAACAATCTCCCACTTGATGAAGACTTACTGGCTTCCTCCAAACTTTGAATTTTACTGTTGATCATAGGCCTCAAGGCCCATCAAACTTGCACACCACCTAAACTTGTTTGTGCTCACTGGCTTTGTCAATGCATCAGCAACACTCTTTAGTGTATCCAACTTTTCTAAGGAGACCCTTCCATCCTCCACCATATCCCTAACAAAGTGATATTGCACATCGATATGTTTCATCCTGGCATGGAAAGTTGGATTTTTTTCCAAACAAATGGCACTCTGACTGTCACAGCAAATAGTAATCTGCCTTACATCAAAACCAATATCAGAACACAAACGACTGAGCCAAACAGCTTCTTTGCAGGCGTGTGTTGCTATCGTGTATTCTTCCTCTGTAGTGGACAAAGCGACTACACCCTATCACTTGCTCATCCAACTGATTGCACCACCATTTAACATGAAAGTATATCCACTGGTGGATCTTCTACTGTCAATGTCCCCTACCCAATCAAAATCCACATATCCATGAATGTTGAGAGTTCTTTGTGATCTAATCAAATTTCCATGGTAACACAGATCACATTCTAAAGTTCCCCTCAGATATCTAAACACTCTTTTCACAGCATCCCAATGTGTCCTTCCTGGATTTTCCATAAATCGGCTAAGTACTCCCACTACTTGGGCAATGTATGGCCTTGTACAGACCATTGCATACATTAAACTACCAATAGCACTTGCATAGGGTAACTTGGTCATGTCCTCCATCTTAGTAGAAGATTTTGGACAATCTTCAACAGATAGCTTTGTTCCCTACAAAACTGGAACAACTAACTGCTTGCAATCAGTCATACCAAATCTCTCCAGAACAGTGTTAATATAGTTACTCCAGCTAACCCAAATCTTTATTCTATTTATGTCCCTGGTTATTTCCATCCCCAAAATATACCTTGTTGCACTTAGATCTTTCATTTCGAACTTTGCAGACAACTGAGACTTAAGATCATAAATCATAGTCTTACTATTTCCTATGAACAACATATCATCCACGTACAGGGTAATAATAAGCACACGATCATTTTCAGATTTATAATACACATAATGATCAAATTTTGATCTCACAAATCCCATTGACAACACAAAGGTGACAAAATTTTGGTACCACATTCTAGGCGATTGTTTCAAACCATACGGAGATTTCTTTACCTTTTTCAATGAAGTGCTCAGGCTAGGACATATAAATTTCTTCTTCCATCTCTCCATGGAGAAATGTTATCTTCACATCCATCTATTCGATCTCTAATTCATATGCAGTTGCAAGTGACAAGAGAAATCTGATAGATTTCATCTTTGCTACAGGGGAAAATATTTCTCCATAATCAATTCCCTCTACCTTGGAATATCCCTTTGCAACCAACCTTGCTTTATAATTTTCAGCATTGCTATCTAGACCAGTCTTCTTCTTAAATACCCATTCACAGCCAATAGGCTTTCTCCCTTTAGGCAAAGGTACCAAATCCCAGGTTTCATTCGTTTTCAATGATTCAATTTCTTCATCCATGGCTTCCAACTAGGAATTTGAATCAGACATGTTAATTGCCTCTTTCACAGTCCTAGGCTCATCAGTGCTAGTAATCAAAGCATAGGCACAGTTTGAATCCAACATAGAGAAACCATACCTATCAGGTTGATGTCTTTCATGTGTATACCTTCTTACTGGTTGAGGTTGTGGTTCTTCTTCTTCAGAACTCTCAGAGCTGTTGGAACTCTCCTCAGTTTTAGGTATACCATGTAGTTCCTCTTTTTTTGGAGTTTGAGGAATCTCAACTACATCATTCTTCTTTTCTCTTTTATCTGTCTCTAACTGTGGATCAGCTACGAAAGGCTTCAGCTCATAAAATTCTACACTTCTATTGTACAGAACCTTCTCAGTATCAGGATTCCAAAGCTTGTATCCTTTCACACCAATGCCATAGCTGATGAAGATACATTTAACAGCCTTGCTCTCCAACTTAGATATTTTCTCATTTAGAACATATGCATATGCCTCACAGCCAAAGACATGAATATGTCTCAGAGAGGGCTTCTTACCAAACCAAGCTTCCAAAGGTTTTTTTTCAACAAGGGAAGAAGAAGGTGAAAGATTTACCAAGTAACATGTTGTAGCCATAGCCTCAGCCCAGAACTTTTGCTCTAGACCAGCACTGCTCAACATACTCCTTGCCCTTTCCATTAGCGCCTTGTTCAACCTTTCAGTAACTCCATTCTATTGTGGAGTATAAGGTGTAGTTTTATGCCTTTTAATCCCATGGTCTTTGTAGTACCTTTCAAAATCTACAGAACAAAACTCACCACCATTATCTATCCTCAAACATTTAATTTTCGTTCCAGTCTGATTCTCCACCAAGTTTTTAAACTCTTTAAAATGACTGAACACTTTTGATTTACTTTTAAGAAAGTATACAAATGCCCCTCTCGAGTAATCATCAATAAAAGAAACATAATATCTAGACTTCAATAATGAAGGAACATTCACTAGACCAAATACATCATAATGGACATAATCTAGTACACCAAAAGATTTTTGAGGACTCAAATAAAATGAAACACGGTGTTGCTTTCCATAAATGCAATGTTCACAAAAATTGAACTCAAGGTTACAATCAACAAGCCCTTCAACAAGTTTTTTATTTTTCAAGGTTTTTAAACCTTTCTCACCTATGTGACCGAGTCTCTGATGCCATAGCAGGGTCTTCTCTGCTGGGAGTTTCACCTCCAAGGAATTTTCATCTAGAAGAGCTTCATCCTCCTCCTTCTCTACATGAGAAACTTTGCTTGACTTTATAGAGACGTTGTTACATTGAATAGGACATGCATTCAGCTTGTACAAAGTGCCAGTTTGTACACCCTTAGCCAGTACCATTGCTCCTCTAACCATCTTACATCCTTTACTCGAGAAAGAAACTTCCACACCAGCATCATTAAGCTTACTAACAGAAAGTAAGTTATGAGCCAAACCTGGTATGTGTAGCACATCACCAATCCCTTTGATTCTTCCGTCAGGGAATTTAATTTTGACTCTTCCATGACCAACAATCTCTAGTGTTGAATACTTGCTAGGTACACCTTTCCACCATTATACTTTTCATACTTAGTGAACCACTCTCTGTGAGACGTCATGTGGAAAGATGCACCTGATTCAATCAGCCAGGATGCCTGAGTCACCAAGGTTGCAATAAAGGAATCTGCATCACTCTAAGAAGAGTCATTGTCCGAAGAGTTATTCTTATTCTTCTTCTTCACCTTACAATCCTTTCGGATATCACCAGGCTGCCCACAGTTCTAGCATTTCACCTTGGACTTTTTGCCAAGAGACTTTGATCTCCCTTCAGATTTAGATTTAGACTTCTTGTTCTTCTTCTTACCTTTCTCCTTTGGTCTATCCTGAATGGTAAGAGCCTCTTTGGCCATCTCTGAAGACTTCCTCCATATTTCTTCTGATAGCAGCGAGGAAACCACATCTTCCATTTTGAAATTAGTTGTTGTAATTCCAATAGTCATTACAAGATGATCCCAAGTGTCAAGTAACGAACATAAAAAAAGCATGCAGCGATCCTCCTCCTCTATCTTCACACCCACAGATGCCAACTGAGCAACACTCATATTCAATGAGTTCAGATGGTCTGCTACAGATGCACCTTCTTCCATCTTCAAGGAGTACAACTTCTTCCTCGAGAATAACTTATTCACCAGAGACTTTCCCTGATAAATATCACCAAGTTTCTTCCATAATGAAGTTGCAGTCTTCTCATGAACATTCAGGAGTACAGAATCGGCCAGACAAAGTCTTATCAAGCCTCTAGATTTTCTATCTTCTTGTTTCATACTTTGTGGCATAGTTCTAGACACAACAATCCAGAGGTCTCTATCCACCAACAAGTCTTCCATATTGAGTTTCCACAACTCAAAATTTGTCGCCATTGAATTTTTCAATTTCTACTCTCCCTGAAGTACTCACCATCTCAAACAAAAAATGGTTCTCACTTTGCAAGACTCCCACTAAAATAGGATTAGCACAAAAAATCATCCCTTCTAACAAGGATAACACAACTGGACAGGCTCTGATACCACTTGAAAGGAAAAGAAGAGGTGTGGAATACGCTTTCCTAAAGCTAAAACCTCAGAGGATAAGTGCAAAAAACCATCATTTAAAACTTTCTTGCATTTAAGATGCACAATCACAGTATAACAAGAAAGACAGAAATAAAACACACACACAAAGATAACACCAGATATACGTGGGAAAACCCTTTCGGGAGAAAAACCCACCACACCAAGAGAAGTCACTTTGTATTACAGCAAATAGATTACATACAAAGTTACTGACCTTACTCTCTAATCGTTACCTCACAGCAACAGACTTCAGTTTGAAATACACTCACAGTTACAATGCTATTACAGCATACAACAAATCCTATCTTACCATCACCTTGGTCTCAATCACCACGTTTTTTGTCTTTTCTTTTCATATATTCAACAACCAATGGGGAAGATTATTTAATTTCATACTTCACTGACAAGCAAACTAGATCTCTGATAAGATCACCATGTAATCACGCATTGGGCCGCCCCAACATTTAATTATATTTCAGAGAAATACCTAAAACTGGGCTTTTTCAACCATCGAAACAGATCTTACAAGTTAATGCATGTATATCACCTCCACATATTTAAACATTCATTCAATCATGTTGATTTACAATGGCGATGTAAAATCAATGAATGTAATCGTGCCATGTGTTGCAACGTCATCATTCGCCACCTTGCTTGTCGAGTCAAATTGGTCTAACTATGCTCATGAGCACTTTACCGTGCCACCGCACCAAGCCAATGAGATCACCGTGGTATGGTAGTGTCACCATGGTACTGCTCCAAGGTTGATAGCCCTCTACACTATGGCAGTTCCACCGCGTGACCGCTAGTCATTCAAAACAACCTCATGGTACAGAGGTAACTGTTTGTTCTCCTGACGGACTTAGTCTACTATGCCACCATGCCGACACCAAAAGACCTCTGTGGTAAAGTGGCGATCATTTTTTTTGTCCGCCATGTCCACCGCACTACCGCACTCTAGTTGAATTACCTCCGTAGTAGAGAGGTAACCCTCTGCTCTGACTGCCACAGTTTCATCGTTCTACCACCATGCATGGGGAAGCCTTCCACAGTAGGGCGATAACACCACCCAACCACCAGGCTATTTGAAGTCCTCCATAGTAAGGAGGTATTCATCTATCTGCTTGACCTTCGCCCTTCACCGTGTCACTACCAAGGCAGGAAAAGATCTTCGTGGTATGGCAGTGCCACCGCCCAACCGTCGGGCAGAGAGGAGTCCATCACAGTATGGCGGTAACACCACCCAACCATCGGACCGGTAAAGGAGGCCTGCATTAAGGAGGTAAACCGTGTAACCACACCTCCTGTGAAAGCTTCCAGCGGTGCAACGATAATGGCATGATCAGAAGGAAATTTTTCCAAGTCTTCAAAAGGTTCCAAGCTAGTAATTTGAGGCATAGTTTTCCAACAAGAAATGGGAATTATTTATAAATATATGTCTAATCTTGGTAGAATTCATTGGGATACAGTTAAAAGAGTCTTTAAATATTTGTGGGGTACTTCAAAGTATTCCTTGTGCTATCATGGTAATATGGTGGGAGTTGGGTGTTCCCTTCATACTCTTAGTTATGTGGATTCAAATTGGGCAAGTGATTTTGATAGTAGAAGATCCACCAGTGCTTATGTGTTCACTTTATTTGGTGGTACAATCAGTTGGATGAGTAAGCGATAAGTTGTGGTTGCTTTATCCACTACTTAAATTGAGTATATGGCAACTAATCATGCTTGTAATTAAGTCATTTGTCTTAATATATTGTGTTTAGATACTAGAATTGAACAGGGTACAGTGGTAGTTTAATATGAAAATCATAGTGTGATCTACCTAGCTAAGAACCCAATGTTTCATGCTAGGACTAAGCACATTGATGTACAGTATCATTGTGTTAGAGATATGGTCAAGGATGGTAGGGTGAAGCTGGTTAAGGTAGATACTTTGATTAATGTTTTAGATTCTTTAACTAAACCTATGACAATAGAGAAATTCAGATGGTGTTCAAATTCTATGGGCCTCACAGATCATAGTGCAATTAAATGTCATGTCCCTTTTTCTAGAAAGATAATTACATAGTGGAATATAAGAATCATAGTGCATTCCTTTGCAGGAGGACATTTCATCTTGCGGTTTGGAATGTAACATCTAGAATAAAAACTACACAACATATCTAGATCCCATGGGAAAAGGGTCATATATTGAGAAGATATCACCATCCAAAAGTCTATATCCGAGCAAAATCACTTCCAAGAATCCCTCTGCATTTTTCCAAAGGGGCACATTTAGGCTTGTGATTTAGAAAATAGCATCCATGATGACACCTACACATCACATACAAATCTTAATGGAAATGGATTAGTTACTATAAATATATTATTATCAGAAGATGACTATGTCAGGAAAATGATGTCTATTTCAGCAAGCATAATGGATAAGACACATTCGGATCATGCGGCATCAATTACAAAGTTTTGGGAAGAAGGGGATAGGGAAGCATGTTGATAGGTTTGTAGGATGGCATGCTAATTCCTAAATAATCAACTTTAGCCTTAAGGTTGACCTAGTGTAGTGTGTGAAATTCAAATTCTGGGCTTTAACACCATTTTGGCTCAAGGCCGACCTATTCCCTATGGGAAATTGTTAGCATATAAATGTAGGAATTCAATTCATGTAATTGGAATCAAATTATTATGTCATTTTCTTGTGTTTTTGGGTACTTGTGTTATAAACCCTTCTATGGACAAAAACCCATAGGAGTTTATGGTCATTGGAAAAAAACCTGGCGATCACTAGGATTAGAGAATGAGACCCCTTTGGTTCCCAAGGGCATTCTCATTTAGGGAATTGCATCTAAGATTCAAGGATTCTATGATGAATTTAGTAATATTTTTGTTGATATGTGGGTACCTTGTATATTATTATGGATCATTATTGTGAGTTTCAATTGATATATCATATATGTGAATAAGATTCTAAAGTTTGTCAATATATTGGAGGATTATCTTTATGTTCATATGTTGATCTGTATTGAATATAATTTGTAAATTAGTATTTTATTAAAATTATATGTTATGGACATTGTAGTGGTATCAAAGAATTATTTTTTCTATCCTATAGGGTATTTTAATTATTAATGTTTCCATTAAGTGAAAGGGATAGTAGGCTCTAGAGGAGAGAATTGAAGAAAATGGGTCAAGAAGAAACCATGGATGGGGAAGCAAAAGAAGCAAAAGAAAGATTTGAGGAAATGATACAAGAGAAAAATCATCTTGACGACATGTTTTCCTAGATGTTTTAGTGGATATAGACTAATTCTAGGAAGGATAATGATAGTATTAATGGATTTGGCACTACCAGAAAAACTAGTGGTGGAAAGGGGAAAGAGAATATGGTTGCTACACAAAGCTCCAAAACTAACTTTAGTAATAGGCCTCTTAAGCAAAAATTCATTCAAAGAATAGAAGAAGTTCTAGGGGAAGAAACTACCCTCCTAGATGACATCTCAAGAGCTTATGAAGTGTATAGGACTTTGGACCCTCAAATCAAGGAGATTTAATCTTTGAGATATTTGATGGCAATGAAGAATAATAAGAAAGAAACTTACCATTCACCCCCTAAGCCAAAATATTTGGAGCACTCATTGGGGAAGCTATCTATTTCACTCTTTGATGGATCTAAGAAGAGAACTACTAGGGAATGGTTGCATAAACTTGATACATACTTGGCACTCAAACCTATGTCTAAAGAAGATGCCATCAATTTTCCACCCTACATTGGAAGGAACTGCTCATTATCGGTGGTACCATGGTCTAAACACTCAAGGTTGTAAATTGATCAATTCTCATGATAATTTTTGTAGAAAAATAGTTGAAAGATTTGATAGGATATATCTGGAAGAAAATTTTAGAGACTTGGCTTGCCTTAAATAAAAGCGAAGTATTGAAGAATATGTTATAGTTTTCCAAAGGCTATCATTCATGTGGTGACCAACATCTTAGAGAAGAGACTCAATCCTATTCATTGAAGGCTTGGTAGAACAGCTTAGGGGCTTGGTGAAGGCATTCCACCCCCAATACTTTAGGAGACTATATGGAAATATTTTGATCTGGAGAATTATATTCCCCAATAGAAATCAAAACCCTCAATATGGAATAAGCAAAAAGGAAATTTCCAAAAATAAAACTTGGATTGCTCAGAAACCTACTCCCCCTATCACATCTAAGAGGATTGATGATGAAACCAAGAATGAGCTTAGAAGGAAGAAACTGTGCTTCTCTTGTCAAGATCCATGGGTTCTAGGACACAGATGTCTTAGAAAGGGTCAAGATCACTATATAGAATTCATCTCTAAAAAAGATTCATAATCAAATGAGTGATGAATTTTATGATTCAAAAGACACCCCTCTGAAGGAATCTGAAGATAAGGAGAAAGACAATGGTGATACTCTGGCATCACTATTTGGTGCACATAGGTATTATTCTTTCAAATTCTGAGGATTCCATGTTGGATAAAGAGTGATAGTTTTGATTGATGAAGGACTTGTGAGGAGAATGGGGCTAGATGAAAAAAAAGGCTTCATTGGCACTATGGTAGATGGGTATGACTTACCCTACAAGGAGAAATAATGGAAGCTAGACATAACATTTGGAGATCATAAGGTTTGTGATGATTTCTATGTTACTGGTTTTGGTGAAATTGATGTAATTTTGGTTGTGTAGTGGCTACATTCATTGGGGAAGTATGCTACAAACTACCAAATTATGGAAATCAAGTTCAAAGACAATAGGAAGGATGTGGTTTTAAAATGAATGGATAATGGAAGTATATAAGTAGTATATGTTGGGAAAATATATCTCAACCTTTCAATTACATAAGGTATTGTTGATACATAAGCGAGGGGAGGTACGAGTCTGAGGGGATCATCCTATATATTATTATAAATCTGGACCATTCATCATTAGGTCTCAGATCTGATGGACAATATTTTGTTGGCTTGAATTTTCTAGAAGGCAACCCTATTTTATGAGGGTGTTGTATTATGATTGTGTATTGTGATGTAATTTGAGATTCTAATAGCAGTCGTGTTGCTTCTGGATCTCTAGTTGGTGATAGTTCTATGAGAAGCTTGCTCTATAAGTATATTGTAATCTTCATGATTTTTGAATAATATATTGGGTGGCTTTTGGAGTCTGGGGTTTTTCTCCTGAAATGGTTTTCCCCACATAAATCACTATATTGTGGTATGCATGATATTTATGTTTAATTTTGTTAAAGATTTGGAAACTATTCTAAAGATCTATAATTTTTTGCATTATCATGTTGTGTCATAAAATTGAACCCCTTGCAATTTCACCTACATTTTTGCATCCATTTTAGTGTCAAGTCCCTTAGTATATGTGTAGGATCATTTCAGCCCTTGCATCAACCCTTTTCCCCTTAATATTTTCAAGACCCCTTTTCGGCAGCTACCCTCTTGTGTTAGCTTTACATATACCTTGTGGTTTCCTTATTTTGATCATGATTTTTCTAGACACTAGTACGTCTCATGGACATCCGCATGCTACGCTAGCATCCCATGACATTTCAATGTTCAAAGAGTTGTTTTTGGGCATGTTGCCACTTTTTACCTACATTGGTCAGTGGAAACGGCTCAAGATGCCTTGTAATGGCTCGAGAACCTTCTTTTCCCTCATATTCTCTATTTTAAACCTATCTTTTCAATTCATTGGCTCTCTCTTAGTCTCTCTTGAATTCTCTTGGTATCTCTTGAACATTCTCTCTTCTTGGAATTTTCTCTCCTTCTCTCTTGGCTCTCACAACCCTCTCTTTCTCTCTCTCTCTCTCTTTGGCTTTCTCAAGCCTTGCAAGTAATATCTATTTTTTGTATTATTTCTTTGAGCATATTTGGATTTATCACATTCCTTTGGCTATGAATTTTCTATCTAATATATTCATCTATTCCATTGTCTATTATTTTATCTATCTATCTATCTAGTTGTCTATGGAGGTGGAAACACCGAAGCGGGGGTTTGACTAAAGCAAGACCCTAAATAGCCCCAAATTTTCTCTCGATCTTATGTGTGTGGGTATTGAAGACATATATTTGTTGGAGGCTTCATTACTTGGTTGTTTGTGAGTGCTTTCTTCCTCTTATTTTTGTATCATTTACATTCTATTTAATTCATATCTCATTTAGTTTACATTATTTTAGTTTTGTTATTTTTTATGCATTCTTGAGAGTTCTTAGCAATTAGAACAATAGTAGTCATCTATTGAAATGCAAAAGACAAATGAGAAGGGGGGTGAATCAGTTGTATCGGATTAGTTTTACTTTTAACCTTAATCAATTCCACTTTAACTCAACCTATTATTAATTGTAAACATGAAATGAAAATAATAGAAAGAAAACACCAGAGACACCATATTTATGTGGAAAACTCAATGAGGGAAAAAACCATGGTAAGGATTAGCTCACAATATAGTAATATAGAGGGATCACTGCCTACAATACGAATCACTATCTAGAAGGAGGCTCACTGCCTACAGATAAAGAAAATATAAATAAAGATCCACCACAAAAGGTTCCACACATTCGTAGCTTGATCAGAAGATTGCAGACACCATCAACTCACTACTTTTAGTAATCTAACACATCAAAGTATTTTTTCCTTGATTCACTCTTACACACTCTGATTTTCGCACTTGTTCACACTAATCACTTGCTTTTCTTACTTTCTTCTCAATTCACAATATCTTGACTTGCTTTTATACCATCTTCAACCCTAGAAGCATTCTCCAAGGTTGGCTATACATCCTTCAATTTAAAAATTCAAATTAGTTTAGATAATCAACATTCCCATGGTGGATAAGAATGAGAGAGGACCAATTACACATTTAATTAGGACCCAAACAACATCTTGAATCAATCACACACTTCCTTAATTTGATCCAAAATCTTTATGTAATGTGTAGACACCAGGTCGGCCAAACCTAATGAGAACACAAATGATCTTTGAAGTACATGCATCCCTAGCAATATGATCACACATGGATCACCCAACACACTTCACCAGACATTTCAACATCTCTAAGAGAACTTCAAATGCATCCATAGCAACTACAAAAATCTTCATGCATATAACATTCTTCAACAGTCCAACCAGACCAACCAGCAACACATAGGAGCACCAAATCACAAGAATGTTTTCCAGAACACTGAGAACATTAGTATAAGTCATCTCCCAGATCCAAAAGACCTGAAACAAACCACTAGAAGACTACGAAGCAAAAACATTTCTCCCAGTCCACAAAAAAATAGTTCTATAAAACCAATTCACACATCGATGAACACATCTTCCACTCTCCATCGATCCAAAAGAAAAAAGTTAGGATATATTATCCATTGAAGCTCATGATCAATACCACATATCCACACAGGCATAGGATCAACATAGAATAAATGCATAGCACAATACCATAGCACACTCAGAACACACACTCAACATTTCCTTCATTATTTCTTAATTTTCTCAAAAGAACTTGGTAAAAACACAACTTCAACTTCATAAATATTGCTCCATGTACTCTAAACACTTCTATAGTATCTCAACTATACAAAGTACCATCTTCAATCACACATAACTATGTTGACATCAATGACAACATTAATGACAACACCACCAAACACATCCATACTTGCAACATCATCTTGTTTTTTCTATGACATTTTCAATTTTTGGTTTGTATGAGATGCCAACATGCCTCTAGAACACCAATGCACCGTGTTTCCATCTGTGTGTAGAATTTTTTTCCTAGGCCAAGAGCTTTCTAGTCTTTATAGAAGACCTATCTGACCTACTCTTTCTAACATTGGAACTCTCACTATTTTATCCTTTCACCTGAGCTTTGTTCCTAGAGGTGGTTGAGGACCATTTACTCCTTGTAGACTCTTTTTTGTCCTAGAGACTTGGGAGTAGAAAATCTCCTCCTCTACATATCCTCCTCTCAATATTATTGTAGTAAGTTGTTCCACTACCTTAGCTTCCTCATAAGAGGTATTAGAGCTTGATCACCTTTGATTTCAGTTGTGGGTTGTTGTATTTTTTGAACTAATCTAGATTTAAGTGTGAGCTTGTGCAAAAGACACTTTGTGATCTTGTTGCAGGAATTTTCAGATGGCAAGTTCATCAGGGAGAATAGAGGTGGATAAATTTTCTAGAAATAATTTTGAAAAGTGGAAGTTGAAGATGGATTATATGTTGATAGATTGAGATATGTGAGATGTTATTGATGAGAAGGTTTCAAGGCATGTAGATACTACTTTGGTTGCTCAATATGATGTTATGGATCGTAAATCCAAGGGTCTAATCAGATTGTTCTTGGTAGACTATGTTTTAATCAATGTCCATGAAGATACCTCTACATAAAAACTATGGAAGAAACTCGGTAAGATGTATCAAGACAAATCTTTAGTGAACAAAATTTTCTTGAAGAAGAAATTGTATTCATTGAGAATGGAAGAGGGTGGACGAATTACAAACCACCTAGAAGCATTCAATATTTTGGTGGCTCAATTAACATCATTTGGTGTCAAAATGGATGAGGAAGAGAAATATTAGATCTTTATTTGTTCTTTTCTTGATTCATTGGATTCTCTTATTATGGCTATTCAAAGTAATTTTGTTATCTTGAAGAGTGAAGATGTGGTGAGTTCTTTTTTTTCTGAAGAAATGAGGAGGAAGGTATCCATCAATGCCAAGGAGGCACTAAATTTTCATGGAAGACCTAAGGAAAAAGGAAAGAAGAATGAGAAGTGTGATAAATCCATGTCCAAGAGGAGATCCAAATCTCCTGGAAAGTACAAATTTATTTGCTCGAATTGTGGTAAACCTAGACATATTCATAAGGATTACAAAGAAGAAAAGAAGAAATTTGATTTTAATTATGATTCTGAGAAGGAATATGGTGATGCATTCATTGTATCTTTTGCAACTTGTGCAGGTAATGATGCATGGCTAATTCACTCAAATGCATCTTTCCATATGAATTTTAATAGAGATAGGCTTTTTAAATATGAAGAATTTGATGGAGGTAAGGTGTACTTGGGTGATGATTCTTATTTAAATATTGTTGGTTGTGGTAAATTTATAATCAAGATTCTTGATGGTAGAATAAAGAGCATTAATGGTGTGTTGCATATCCCTAGATTAGCATGATATTTTTTATATGAGAAAACTAATAGATGTAGGTGTGCAGGTAGTATTTTTCGATGTAGGATGCAAGATAGTTAGAGGTGTTATGGTGATTTATAGAGGTGTCAGATATGAAACATTGCATAAGATTGATGCATACACAGTTGAGTGCAATAGTAATTCTATGAAAAGTAAGTATGTGGAAAAGGTGAGGATTTCATCTTCAATAGATGGTCATGTCTTTTGGGTAACCAAGGGTGCTCTTTCTTTTGAATCAAAATTACCAACAAATAAAACCATGTTATGGCACAAGAGACTTGGCCACACTGGATAAAAGGGTCTAAGGACCTTAAAAAATAAAAACCTTGTTGAAGGGTTGTCTGATTTTAATCTTGAATTTATTTTTTGTGAGCATTGCATTTATGGAAAATAAAATCGCATTTAGTTTTACTCAAGTTCTTATAAATCTTGTGATGTATTAGATCTTATTCATTCGTCGATTTAAAGAATTTAAAGAAATGGTTGAGTTACAAATTGGAAAGAAGGTAAAATGTTTGAGGACTGATAATGGCGATGAATTTTTCTCTAATGATTTTTTTAGATTCTATAAATATTGTGGTATTCATAGAAAAAAGGCAACTATGTATTCCCCATAGCAGAATGGAGTTGCAAAAATAATGGACAGGTTATTGATGGAGAAGGCTAGGATTATGTTGAGTGGTGTTTGTCTAGAACAAAGGTTTTGGGCTGAAGTTGTTACCATTGCTTGTTACCTAATTAAAAAGTCTCTTACATCAACTCTTTTTGATAAGACACCTATAGAGACATGGTCAGGTCATAATTCTTCATTAAGACATCTTAGATTTTTTGGTTGTAAGGAATATGCACATGTGCCAAAGGAGAAGTGAACAAAGTTGGAGAACAAGGATGTGAAATGTATCTTCATCAGATATAATTATGGTGTGAAAGGATACAATATTTGGGATCCTATTTCACATAAGGTAATATATAGTAGAAGTGTTATTTTTAGAGAAACTAAGTCTTCTTCTATTATATTCCAACCAGAAAAAAGTAAACAAGAAGATGTGATTCAATTTCCTTCTACACCTAAGAAATTTGAATCGAGGCCCATTGATAGACAAGAAGTTGAGCAGATTTCATCTAGCTCTAAATCTTCATAACAGAAGGAGGAAGCTCCAACTCATCTTGTTCATAGGTCTACAAGGCATAAACAACCACCTGAAAGGTATTCACCTAATGATTAGAGATGTATTTTTGCTTTTAATACTAACATGGATGAACCCAGATTAGTAGAAGAGGCATTAGGTATGAATGATGTTGAATCCTAGAAGATTTCTAATATGGATGAAGAAATGGCAACTTTGAAAAAGAACGATACATGGGATCTTGTGCCATTTCCTGAAGGAAGAAAATTTGTTGGTTGCAAATGGGTGTTCAAGAAAAATATTGGTTCAGATGGAGGTATTGAGAATTACAAAGCAAGGTTGTTTGCAAAAGGTTACTCTCAAGTTGAGGGTGTTGATTATGGTGAGATATTTTCTCCTGTTGCAAAAATGACATCCATTAGATTTTTGTTTTCTATCGTTGTTGCTTATGATTTAGAGGTTGATCAAATGCATGTGAAAATTACTTTTCTTCATGGTGACTTGGAGGAGGATATTTGTATGACATAGCCAAATCACTATGTGGTGAAAGGTAAAAGTAAATTGGTTTGCAAATTGAAGAAATATTTGTATGACCTAAAATAGATTCCTAAGATGTGGTACCAAAAATTTGATACATATTTTCGATTTGAGCATTCTAAATCATATCATTGTGTTTATTATAAAACTAATGGTGATTGTTTCCTGTTTATTGCATTATATGTTGATGATCTATTATTTATTGGTAAAGGGAAAGGTATGATTTCATAACTAAAATCTCAACTTGCTGCTAAATTTAAAATGAAATATCTTGGTGCAGCTAGACACATTCTTGGGATGGAAATTAAAAGAGATAGAGTGAATAAAAAGCTATGTCTTGGCCAAAATAAGTATGTCAATTCAATTTTATAGAGGTCTGATATGTAGGATTTTCGACCATTGTGTGTTCTTGTTTTAGTTGGAAAAAATTATTCTATTTCAGATTGTCCAACATATTTTATTTTAGTTATTTGTTAGAATTGTGGTAAGCCTAAACATATTCATAAGGATTACAAAGAAGAAAAGAAGAATAAAAAGAAGAAATTTGATTTTTATTTTGAGTCTGAGAAGGAAGATGGTGATGCATTCATTGCATCTTTCGCAACTTGTGCAAGTAATGATGCATGGCTAATTGATTCAGGTGCATCTTTCCATATGACTTTTAATAGAGATAGGTTTTCTAAATATGAATAATTTGATGGAGGTAAGGTGTACTTGGGTGATGATTCTTATTTAAATATTATTGGTCATGGTAAAGTTATAATCAAGTTTCTTGATGGTATAATGAAAAGGATTAATAGTGTGTTGCATATACCTGGATTAGCATGATATTTGTTATATGTGAGCAAACTAATAGATGTAGGTGTGCAAGTAGTATTTTTTGATGCAAGATGCGGGATAGTTAGAGGTGCTATGTGAAAAACAAGTTTGTGGAAGAGGTTAGGGTTTAATCCTCAGCAAATGGTCATGGCTTTTGGGTACCCAAGGGTGCTCTTTCTTTTGAATCAAATTTACCTATAGAAAAAACTATGTTATGACACAAGAGACTTGGCCACATTGGATAAAAGGGTCTAAGGACCTTGAAAAATAAAAACCTTGTTGAAGGGTTGTGTGATTTTAATCTTGAATTTATTTTTTATGGGAATTTCATTTATGGAAAACAAAAACTGCATTCAATTTTACTCGAGTTCTCATAAATCTTGTGGTGTATTAGATCTTATTTATTTTGATGTGTTTGGTCTTGTAGATTTTCCTTCAATTGGTAAATCCACATATTATGTTTCATTTATCGATGATTATAGTAGAAATACATGGGTATACTTTATAAAGAGTAAATCTAAATTTTTAAGTTGATTTAAATAATTTAAAGCAATGATTGAGTTGCAGATTGGAAAGAAGATAAAAATTTTGAGGAATGATAATGGTGGTGAATTTTTCTCTAATGATTTTTATAGAATCTATAAATATTGTGGTATTCATAGACAAAAGACAACTTTGTATTCCTCACAGCAGAATGGAGTTACAAAAATAATGAACAGGCTACTGATGGAGAAGGCTAGGAGTATGTTGAGTGGTGTTGGTCTAGAACAAATGTTTTGGGTTGAAGCTATTACCATTGCTTTTTACCTGATTAACAAGTCTCCTACATCAAATATTGTTGAGAAGACACCTATAGATACATGGTTGAGACACAATCCTTCATTAAGACTGTGTGTAGTGGTTTTACCCCATCTAAATGCAAGAAATAAACTCAAGCAAGAAGATAAAAACAAAACAAAACACTCAAGATTGGGCTGAAGATGAAACTCAAACTTATAAATAAAATGCCAAAATATTACCTTGTTTGAGCTTGATAGATTTGTTTGCCCATTTTGATGGCTTGATATGTGTGCTCTATGTCAATTTTGAAAGCATAACGGTTTTTTGTAGCTTGATTTGGTCACAAAATGGATGCAAGATGGTAGTGTGTGAGAGTAGAAGACTTGGATGCATGAGATTGGAATGGTTAGAATATAAAAAAAAATGGCTAAGTGTTAGTCATTTAGCAAGGTAGATTGAAATGGATGGCCAAGATTGAACCTTGAAAGGGGATCAAGAGTTGAGATAAAGAGTTGACCAAAGGAAACAAAAATTATTTTTTAATGTGCATTGGAATGATAAAAGAAATTAAAAATTCCTTGGGAAAGAGGAAAGGAATTTAATATTCCTTGGGGGATGAGAGATGAATTAAAAATTCCTCAAAAGGACCTTGGGAAGACAAAAGGGAATTAAAAATTCCTTGGGGGATGGGGAGAGTTGACCAAGGGGTAGATTAGGATAGATAATCAATTATTAGGTTGTGCAAGTGAGGGATTCGTAAAATTATTAGGTGGGTAATGAGGATTAATGATCCACTTCCATATTATGGAGGATGTGACACCTCCCTAATCATGGATTAGGAATGTGCACATCCCCAATGATTGGATTATGCAAATTAATCAAGATTAGAGGAAGGTTATGGAGGATGTGACATTTGAGGGAGTAAATTAAATAAATAGAAATTATTTATTTAATTTATGGGATAGAAGGGGTAAGATAGGATAGATAATAAAGTATTAAACTATTTAACTAAATACCTTAGGGATTTAGAGGACTTTAGGGGTATTAATTAAATAATAACAATATTATTTAATTAATGTGTATGAGAGGATATTCAGACGAAAAGGGATTAAATTTGACCAAATATAAGTGGTCAAATTTAGGTGTCTACATTTTTCCCCTCTTTGAGATGGTTTTACGAAGTAGCATCATTTCAAAGAAAATTAAAATATGGCACCTAAAAGAAGATGGTTAGATTTTGAAAGATGCCCCAGTCATTCAAAGGAGTGGCTAGGAGGAAAGATGATGGGAGTGAAGATGAAGATTAGGGATTGATGATGCCCCCTCGAGAGGACATGCGGGTTCAAGAGAACATGGGTGTGCTCTAGAAATGGACAAGATGATGCAAGGGTAGATGGGGAAGATGGTAGGAGATGATAGATAGAAGAGAGAACAGGAGAGATGAAGAGATAACAGAAAGCACAAATGGATTCAAGGACAAATATGATGTTTCCCTGATCAAGCTACAAGACAATATGGATTGATGATGGATGGAGTGTTGTTGATGAGGGAATGATATATCCCAAAACAACACAAGGATAGGGAAGGATACATCCCAATGGTGATGATGAGAGTGTTTTTGATGAGGGAAGGATACATCCCAAAACAACACAAGGATAGGGAAGGATACATCCCGATGATGATGACGATGATGATTATGAGAGTGTTGATGAGAGAAAGAGATACATCCCAAAGCAACACAAAAGGAGATGGAATGATACATCCCGATGATGATGAGGATGAGAGTGTTATTGATAAGGGAAGGATACTTCCCATAACAACACAAGGATAGGGAAGGATACATCCTAGAAAAACACAAGGATAGGGAAGGATACATCTCGATGATGATGAGGATGAGATAGCAAGGCTTGTAGAAATGCTAGGAGCAAGACCAAATATGTGGTTAGAAAATTTGTGCTAGATTGAATGGATTAGGACTGGATTGAGATGTGAGATTTTTGAAATGAATGAAAATAATGGAAGAAAAGATGCTTGAAATAAAAAATCTATATTATCCTAAGAAAATTGAAAATATGATGATATGATGAGGATGAAGATAGTGGAGTGATAAAAAAGATAGGATAGATAGATGAGGGAGAGTGATGAAGGGTAAAAGGTTTAGGGTGAATGGATAGGGGGACTTGGATAGATGAAAGGACTAGAGATGGGGAGATGAATGGATAGTAATCAAATCAAGTAATTTAATTTTTATGCATTATGCTTCCATGTAATGAGCACTTAATTTGATATAGAATGAGATACTATGCACCAGGGTATGAGGAACCAAGGTGCCTTTGTATCACATGCATAGGACTGACACAATAAACAAAAGGTTAGTCCAACATCCCAAAGTCATGGGGGCTTTGGTAGGGCGAATATCGGAAAACCACAAACACAAAGGATTCCCCAAGGCAACACAAGACCACGGGGATCATGGTGGGTACTGCGTGGGACAACCAAGAAGACAAGAGAAAACAAAAGATCAAGATATGTCTCTATGTCTACCTGTCAAAGCACACCATGATATGATGGATCATGGCAACCCTAACGAGGTATAATAAGAAGCTAAAATTATAAACAAAATGTCAAAATCATCAAAATATCACAATCAAAATTTCAAATGTCCTTTTCAACAGGATCAATAGGGTGGATGGGATTGATGCAGTTTGATTAGGAAGGATGCATCATGTTAAGACCAAATATGGAAACTAAACTAAATGATTGACATGACGCGGGATACCTAAAACCGATTGAACCTCATGATACTATTGACCTATATTTGTAAGTACCAGCTAGATAGGGACATACTTGACGACACACCCTAAAGACCTAGGGGTTCGGTGGCTGATCAAATATCAGTCTTGCCTATGTGAAAGCATAGAGCCCTAGTAGTTTTATAAAATTATGACAACTGACCATGGATAAAAGTGGAAAAAGGGCAATGGAGACCTCGATGGATGAAAAAGACTGGATGGACAAAGCCCCGAGGGCTGATCAAATGATCGACCTTGCCTACATGAAAGTGTGGGGGCAACATAGTTCAACAAAAGGCCAATGACAAACAATGGATAAGTGATGAGGAGATGACCATGATAAGGAGATACAATGATGGAGCCAATATGATGAGCCAAGATAGGTCGTGCGGATGGGATGGTCGATATGAATAAGATGTGGATTATATGAAGCTGAGGGACGGGATAGTTATCCACATCATCAAAAGATGAATTGGGATGATGGTATGATGGATAAAGGAGTGATGAGAGGTGATAGGAGATTAGAGAGATGTTTGAAAAAAGTGGGAGTGAGGTCAATGAGATAGATGAAATTGGGTTGCATGGGGGTAGCCTATAGCTAGATACCAATGACAAGGGATTATGAGATGGAATGAGGATAGGTATGAATGGAGAGGGATATAAGGATGGGGGGATGGAAGGGATTGTTTGGATGGATAGGGAGATGAAAATGATTGTTGCAATGGATAGATGGGACTATAAGGTTGTGGAAGATGGAAAGGATTAGTAGATGGATGGATGGATGGATGGATGGGAAGATAAGGATGGGGAAGATGGAAGGGTGAGGATATAACATGATAGAAAGACAAGAATGGGGATATCTAAGGATCTTGGGATGGAGGGATGAAGGTTTTGGGAGGATTGTTGGAAGGAGGATGAAGGGATAATAATAATGATATGGAAGGGATGATAGGATGGATGAATGATGTCTCCAAGAACTATGGTATAAAGTCAGAGTACGCCCCACTCTAGAAATGTTAGGTGTGATGAGGAAAGAAGGATGGGGGATAGGAGGATGGGTAGTGAAGGAAAGGAGATGGATGGAAGGATGATGGGTGGATAAGGAAGATAAAGGAATGATAGCATGATCGGTGGACAACGAATATGATAGTATATGGATGAAGGGAATATATGCCAAGAGGTGTCCAAATCATGTATATATAAGTGCCCCTAGATTGTATTGAGATCGTGAGGATGGAGGGATTGGGATAAATGGGATAGGATAGGTGTGATATGTCCATAGGTTGGATGGAGGAGATGGGGAAAGGGGATGCATAGATGGAAGTTTCCCCCAAGTGTGGAAGTAAACCAGATGGGGGATTTACACATGACACCTATTTTCTAGGTTTTCATCATGGTACTTATCCAAGGCACTTTTTTTCCAAGTTTTCACCATTAGACGAATTATTTCTCTTTACTATTTTTTTTATTTTTCTGGATTTAGTTTTTCTTGGATTTTTCTGGATAGGATGTGGATAAATGGATTTGGAAGATATTTGAGAAGGGGATAGATGGACTACTCAAGGATCAAGTTCCATACAAGGTAATAAAGAGCCCGTGTGTGAAATTACTATTGGATGTTGGTACAACCTTATCAGAACGGGTGGATTATGCAAGAGAATGGATTAAAGGGATTTTATGGGGGAGGTATGTGGGATAATGGATGGGAAGTTGGAAAGTGTATGGATGGAATGATGGGGTGGATGTGTGATGGGGGAATGTTTTCAAGACCAACAATGGCACATATGGTGGTGAATGTGAAATTATAGGAGGGTTGATGGATGGAGAACATGGTGATAATGGAGGAGTTGGGATGGTGAATTTTGGGACATAAGGACCCAAAATAGATTTAGGAGATGGAGGATGTGAATGATTTTTTGTTGGATTAGAAACTTTGGATTTTTTTATTTAAAGGAATTGCATCTTTTTTCTTTGGGATCCACATGGTTTTGATTTTTTCTTTGGTGGGCCTTTGTGGCCTATGGGTTTGATTTGGATTTTGGATTGGATTTTCTTTTCTTCAACATGTCTTTTGAAGGGGACATGAGGAGCTTTAGATTCATGTGGATGTTTAGACTTATGCATTTTTACTTTGGAATCCAAATTTATTTTAATAGCAATGGGACAGGTATGAGGAGATGGATGATGTGGAGGAGACGTGGATGGAGTGATAGAGGTAGGATTTTGGAGAGAGAATGGATGGAGTATATGAGATAGCATGCATAGATGGGAGCCTTTGTTGATCCTGATTAGGGATTATAGGTTAGGATTTCTATGATGTGAACTAAGGATAAGTGATGGATGGATGAGAGGATGAAGAGGATAAGATGGATGAGGTGATTTTGGGATATAAGGGCCCAAAATGGACTTTGTACATGGAGGACGTATTATGGTGGATGGAGGTATGTAGGGACCCAAAATGGATTTAGAGGATGAAGGAGGAAGATGGATGGTTGTTTTCAGGTAACATGATGGAGGAGGGGGGATGGAGATAAATGGTTTGGTGGAGTGATGGGAAGTGCCTCGTATTCCTTTAGAAGAGGATCATTGAGGGTGTATGGAGGTTGTACCAACATTTTTGGAGTGTGAGTCTTGAGATATATATCCAAGACCACCTATAAACGGGTTTTCTTTGACCTAGATGGGCTCTAAAATACCTTGCTCATGAAGGCCTAAATCTATTCCTTGATAGTTCATGATCTTGAGCATTTGATCTATAGTAGGATGCTTGCTATTTTTTCGAAAACATGATATGAGTCCATTATTAGGTGGAGGAGGATGGGTGGTATATATGCTTGGTTCCTCTTCTGCAAGAAAACTACCATGGATGACTATAAGGGTACCAAGGTGATATAAAAGTGGTGTCAGGATGGTAGGGTTAAGTGGTGGTGAGGTATCATGAGAGGGAGATGAGGGGATAGCAGCATCTTGATCAAGAGGAATGAGTGATAAGGGATCAGGAGAGGGATTAGGTGGTATGATAGGATCTGGATTTGTGGCAGTGGTTGGTAAGGGTTCATGAGATGGATTGATTGGATCTTGAGTGCAAAGGGGATCGTGGGATGGAGCGAATGAGCTAGTGTGATCTTGAGATGGGGTGGATGGGATGGTAGGATCATGACTTAGTTGAGGATAGGGATCATGAGATTGAATGGATCGGCGAGTATGATCTTGATATGGAGTAAATAAGATGGCAGGATCTTGATTTGGAGGAGGGGATATGTTGGTATGCTTTGGATCAAGCTCTTGGCATGAATCATCTTGTGTGGGAGGCATGATGATGGAGGAGTGTTGGAGGGAATCCTCAAGTGAGGGAAATGGAAGGATTGAGGATTCATGAAGGTCATGGGAGTGGGTTTTGGTGATACCAGGACTAGGGGGATCAGATTGCATTTGGGTGTATTCAATGGATTGGGTGGTGCTAGGAGTAGGAGATGGGGATTCAATGGTTTCGATGGGTTTGATGGTTTCAACGGTTTGGGTGGTGCTAGGAGTGGTAATAGTAATGATAGGTGTGGGATGGAGAAGGGTCTCATCACTAGTGACCATACATGATGGAGTATTATGGGATGGGTCCATGACTTCAAGATGTGGTCTAGGGATGTCTTCTCTATCATGAGTCCTTGGACAACATCTGGAATGAGGTATTTAGGAATTGTAGGTTTAGGTGGGGTGATGGGAATTGATGAAGGATTATGGATTGGTGGATTAGTATTAGATGAGGGGATGGGATTGGATGTAGGACTAAGAGGAGGTGGAGGATTAGGATTAGAGATTGGTGGATTAGGATTAGATGGATGATTAAGGTATGATGAATTGGAGGGAGGATTAAAATATAATGGAGTGGAAGATGGATTAATATAGGAGGATGTGGATGATGAATTAAGATAGGAATATGTGGATGTTGGATTAGGTTGGGAACATTGGTATGGTGGATTAAGATAGGAGTATTGGGATGGTGGATTAACGTGGGAAGATGTGGATGTGGGATTAAGGTAGGGATATTGGGATGGTGGATTAAGATAGGAGGATGTGGATATGGGATTAAGGTAGGGATATTGGGATGGTGGATAAGAGTGAGATGTAGATGAAGGATATGATGAATATGTGGATGGGGAAGATACCAGATATTCTTGTCAAAGGCATCATAAGGATTGTTATTAGGCGTGGATGAAGGTGTGATAGGATAGCTCAGAGGAGTGATTAGATTTTCCATGACGGTTGGGGAAAGCTTGCTAGAAATGATAGAATCAAGGGGGTCTATATCATACTCATCTTGATCTACAAGACTTTCATTATCATCTTCAACATATTTGAGATTTCCCTTGATTACTATTTTTGGTTGCATTGATGAAGGATAAGGATTCATAATGTTGGATCAGATGAAAGTGGATTGAGAAGATGGGAATAGATGATTAGAAGAAAAGTAAAGATGATGAAGAGATAAATAGAATGTATTAGAAGAATTCGTAAGAAGTGATTTTAATATTTGTTTCGATATTTGAAGATCTTAGATGTGGAGGGACTAAAGCTTGTATTAGGATGTATATTAAGCTTAGATTAGGATTGGATTGAAGCTCAGATTAGGATGATGGGATTTAAGCTCAGATTAGAATTGGATTGGATCTCATATTAGGACTAGATTGAAGCTCATATTATGGTCTGGAATAGTCCAGGAGTGATAGGATTGAGAAAAACTGAAAATCAAAATTTTCAAAAAAAAATTGCTTTTTCTATGTTGTAGTAAATCGCGTTTTTGAAGGTCTTCAGAGCAGAATTTGGGGTTGAAACTTGCATCAGTCCCAAAAATGGGTTGTTGAAGGCACACTTTTTTAGGGATTAAATTAGTACTCTCGGAGACCTTTCCAACGGTGTAAACGGTTTTGAATTTTGAGCACCGAGTAGAAAGTTATGACCCCAGCAAGACGGGGTAAATAAATTCCTAGTTTTTTGTTGAAAATTTGATGGTTTGGGGATAAATAGGAAGAGGAGAAATGATTGGATTATGATTTTGAACTAAGGAAGATGCAAGATAATTATGATGAGAAGGATTCACTCTCTGAATTTTGTATGGTAAGTGGATTTGCCACTGTATGTCACAAATTTGCCTCTTTAGATCACAACTTCGCCTCTCTATAGGGAGAAAATTCACCTATTTGATGAGTCAAATTTTCCTAAGTCTAGAGGAGACATAGGAAACGAGCGAATTTGATGAGAAAATTCACTTGTCTGAGGTAAGAAAAATTTCCCAAGTCTGGAATCACACAAGAAACAGGAAAATTTGATAATCAAAGTCACCTATCTGGCAGCAGGTTCACCCAAACTCAAACAAAATTGCCCAAACTCAGACAAGTTCACCCAAAATGAAAGAAGGATCGCCTAAAACAAATGGAACGGGTGAATTTGATTAGCAAACTCACCTAACGGGATGATAAACATGCATGTTTCCTGAAAACGGGTGAAAACGAGGTCGCCAGGGAACGAGCGAATTTGACGGACAAAAGGACAAAGACTCAAACTAACAGCAAGTTCGCCCCTGAAGAGGGAAAATTTGCCTATTCTGTGAAAATGGGTGAATTTAATGGATGATGACTGATGGACTCGCCTAAAGGCTGGACAGACTCGCCTGTTTTGGAAAACAAGCAAAAACGGGGTCGTCTAAAAAGTGACCCACAAGAAAATTCACCTCTCACAAAGATGAATTCACCCAAATAGAGGACCTAGACTGGATTGAGACGCAAAATCACCCTTTTGCAGGGAAAAATCACCTGTCTGCAATGCAAATTTTCCTTTGTAAGGGGAAAATTCACCTGTGAAGGCAGGGGCTAACTGTGTCAAAGGAAAACAGGTACAGAAAACAACAAACGGGAGGTTGAACTGACTCAACTGAAAATGAAAGCACTGGTATTGCACAAAGAAGACATGTCAGGTAGCATAGTCCTCACACTTGATGTAGGCCCACCACCTTGAGCGGACAACCCAAGGTTAATACTCTTTGATACTAGGGTGGTTCTCTAGAGCACCCTTTCTCGTGAAGGTGGATAGCTAGCGTTCTAGTGGCACAAGGTCATCAACAGACGCCACAGGCTCACCTTCACACTCTCACTTGAGGACTATCATAGTCCACCATGAGGATTCCTATCTCAACTCAAGGGAGTATGTGGTGAGTAACTTCGGGGTACGATGTGCATCCCTTGCACTACACCAAGCCACGGCTAAAACACGAGTCTCTATTTAGGCTATACAAGATAATCGTGTGCGTCCTCTAAACACCAAGAGGGTGTGTGATGCACAACCGTGAACACTAGTACATCACAAGCATGAGTCGGGAGCCCCAGCAAGGTACTGGAAACTCAGACCAACTCTACATGTCTTATCTAGGTATCACCCTAGCTTCAACGCTTCGCTAGACACGACGTGATTGGATTGGGTTACAATTTTCATTCTCCCCCCTTAATATACCCCACCAGTAACACATGGTTGGAATTGTCCCCCGAGTGATGAAATCTTAGGTAGGTCTCGTTAAAGGAAGAAGATACTAGATGCTTCAACTGGTCCCCAGGCTCACACGTAGCACAAGGGGAGAGCTTAGACGCACAAGCACCTCCTAGGTAGACTCGACTGGACTAGAATGAACTACAATTTCTCATCAACCAAGATCGCCAAATGGTACAAGGGGATTGGATATGTCAATAGTCCACTCACAAGCATGGAAAATAAGTTAATTAACCCTTTAATTAATCTATGTGTGCCTAGCTAGTATGGAAAAATGATAAACAAACTAACTAAAAGGTCTTGGACCGATCATTCTGTAGAAAACGCATTAGTAGTTTGCGATCATTGATCTTGGATGAATGAGAAACAGCTACGCAAAATGTTAGCAAAATTGTACACTCACAGCCAGACAAGTTAGCAGATCAGTACGTAAAATTGAAACCAAAATGATGTTGAAATTGAAGATTGAAGTCTCGGGTTCACCTCAAATTCGCCTCTGTGTGAGGAAAATTTGTTTGTCTGGATGAGCAAATTTGCCCCTGTACAGAGAAAATTCACATTTACTTTCTATCAAATTTGCCTATACTAGAAAATTCACCCCTGTTTGCAAGTTCACTTATTCCGAATAGGAAAATTCACCCCTATAACGAGAAAATTTTCCCCTATTTGTAGGTTCACCTATTTAGAACAAGCAAATTCACCCCTATAATGAGAAAATTCGCCCGTTAGGGCAATTTCACCTCTGTGTGTAAATTTTGAACCTGCAAAACTCAAACAATAGAGAACATAAAAGTGCAGACCCGTGACGTGGGTCTCACCGGGCGTGCCAAAAATGTGTGTAGTATTTTTACCCCATCTAAATGCAAGAAATAAACTCAAGCAAGAAGATAAAAACAAAACAAAACACTCAAGATTGGGCTAAAGATGAAACTCAAACTTATAAATAAAATTCCAAATATTACCTTGTTTGAGCTTGATAGAGTTGTTTGCCCCTTTTGATGGCTTGATATGTGTGCTCTATGTCGATTTTGGTAGCATAATGGCTTCTTGTAGCTTGATTTTCTCACAAAATGGATGCAAGATGGCTATGGTTGTAAGATGGTAGTGTGTGAGAATAGAAGACTTGGATGCATGAGATTAGAATGGTTAGAATGCAAAAAAAATGGCTAAGTGTTAGTCATTTAGCAAGGGAGATTTAAATGGATGGCCAAGATTGAACCTTGAAAGAGGATCAAGGGTTGAGATCAAGAGTTGACCAAAGGAATTAAAAATTCATTTTTAATGTGTATTGAAATGATAAGAGGAATTAAAAATTCTTTGGGAAAGAGGAAAGGAATTTAATATTCCTTAGGGGATGAGAGATGAATTAAAAATTCCTCAAAAATACCTTGGGAAGACAAAAAGGAATTAAAAATTCCTTGGGGGATGGGGAGAGTTGACCAAGGGGTAGATTAGGATAGATAATCAGTGATTAGGTTGTGCAAGTGAAAGATTAGGAAAATGATTAGGTGGGTAATGAGGATTAATGATCCACTTGCATATTATGGAGGATGTGACACCTCCCTAATCATGGATTAGGAATGTGTACATCCCCAATGATGGGATTATGAAAATTAATCAGGATTAGAGGAAGGTTATGGAGGATGTGACTTTGAGAGAGTAAATTAAATAAATAGAAATTATTTATTTAATTTATGGGATAGAAGGGGTGAGATAGGATAGATAATAAAGTATTTAATTATTTAACTGAATACCTTAGGGATTTAGAGGACTTTATAGGTATTAATTAAATAATAACAATATTATTTAATTAATGTGGATGAGAGGATATTCAGATGAAAAGGGATTAAATTTGACCAAATATAAGTGGTCAAATTTAGGTGTCTACAAATACATCTTAGAGTTTTTGGTTGTGAGGAATATGCTCATGTGTCAAAGGAGAAGTGAAAAAAGTTGGAGAACAAGGATGTGAAATGTATCTTCATCAAATACAATTATGGTGTGAAAGGATACAAGCTTTGGGATCCTATTGTACATAAGTTAATATATAGTAGAAGTGTTATTTTAGAGAAACTAAGCCTTTTGCTATTATATTGCAGCTAGAACAAAGGAAACAGGAAGATGTGATTCAATTTCCTTCTACACCTAAGAAATTTGAATCGAGGCCCATGGATAGACAAGACGTTGAGGAGAGTTCATCTCGCTCTAAATCTTCATAAGAGGAGGAGTAACCTCCAACTCAGCTTGTTCATAGGTCTACAAGGCATAGATAACCACCTCAAAGGTATTCACCTAATGATTGGAGATGTATTTTTGCTTTGAATACTAACATGGATGAACCCAGATCAGCAGAAGAGGCATTAGGTATGAATGATGTTGAATCCTGGAAGATTTCTATGGATGAAGAAATTGCAGCTTCGAAAAAGAATGATGCCTGGGATCTTGTACAATTTCCTGAAGGAAGAAAACTTGTCGGTTGCAAATGGGTGTTCAAGAAAAATATTGGTTCAGATGGAGGTATTGAGAAGTACAAAGAAAGGTCGGTTGCAAAAGGTTACTCTCAAGTTGAGGGTGTTTATTATGGTGAGATATTTTCTCTTATTGCAAAAATGAAATCCATTAGATTTTTGCTTTCTATCATTGTTTGTAATGATTTAGAGGTTGATCAAATGGATGTGAAAATTGTGTTCCTTCATGGTGACTTGGAGGAGGATATTTATATGACAGCCAAAGCACTACATGGTGAAAGGTAAAAGTAAATTGGTTTGCAAATTGAAGAAATATTTGTATGGCCTAAAATAGATTTCTAAGATGTGGTACCAAAAATTTGATACATATTTTGGATTTGAGCATTCTAAATCAAATCATTGTGTTTATTATAAAAATGATGGTGATCATTTCCTGTGTATTGCATTATATGTTGATGATGTGTTATTTATTGGTAAAGGGAAAGGTATGATTTCAAAACTAAAATCTCAACTTGCTGCTATATTTGAAATGAAAGATCTTTGTGCAGTTAGACACATTCTTGGGATGGAAATTGAAAGAGATAGAGTGAACCAAAAGCTATGGCTTGACCAAAGTAATTATGTCAATTCAATTTTACAGAGGTCTAATATGCAGGATTGTAGACCATTGTGTGTTCATGTTTCAGCTAGAACAAAGTATTCTATTTCATATTGTCCAACATTCCCATCAGTGATGAAAGACATGAGAAGTGTCTTACCAAAGTGTATTTGTAAGTTTGATGTATGTTATGATTTTTGCAAGACCATACATTGCACAAACAGTAGGAATTCTTTCCAGATATATGTCTAATCCTAGTAGATTTCATTAGGATGTAGTTAAAAGAGTCTTCAGATATTTTCACAGTACCTCAAATTATTCCTTTTGTTATCATAGTAATATGACTGAAGATGAGATTTCTTTTGATATTCATGGTTATGTGGATTCAGAATGGGCAAGTGATATTGATAGAAGGTGATCTACCAGTGCTTATGTGTTTACTTTATTTGGAGGTGCAATTAGTTGGATGATTAAGTCACAGGTTGTGGTTGCTTTGTCCACTACTGAAGTTGAGTATATGGTAGCTACTCATGCTTGTAAATAATTCATTTGTCTTAAGAGACTGTGTTCAAATATTGAAATAAAATAAGGTGCAATGACAATTTATTGTGACAGTCAAAGTGTGATATTTCTAGCTAAGAACCCGATATTTCATGTCAGGACCAAGCACATTGATGTACAGTATCATTTTGTTAGATATATGGTCGAAGATGGTAGGGTGAAGATGGTTAAGGTAGACACTTTGATGAATGTTTTTGATTATTTAACTAAGCCTGTGAAAAAAGAGAAGTTCAAATGGTGTTTGGATTCTATGGGCCTTTCGGCCCCTAGCAATTAAGAGATGATGATTATACACCCTCCCCTTGCTCTTGCAAGGTGCTCAACCAATGGGAGATTTGTTGGAAAAATATGTCTCAACCTTGCAATTACATAAGGTATTGTTGATACGTAAGTGCGGCGAGGTGCGAGGGGTGTGGGGGGGTAATCCCCTAGACAAGGGGTCTGGTGGCCACATGCCCCAATGGGGCTTGAGGGAAGTGCCCCTAAAATCTAAGTTTTATATATGTTATTATTGTAGATCTAGACCATTTATCATTAGGCCTCAAATATGATGGTCAATATTTTGGTGGCTTGATTTTCCCTAGAAGGCAACCTTATTTTATGAGGGTGTTGTATTACGATTGTGTATTGTGATGTATTCTGAGAGTCTGATAGTGATTGTGTTGCCTTTAGATATTTGGTTGGTGATACTCCTATGAGAAGCTTTCTCTATAAGTATATTGTAATCTTCATGATTTCTTAATAATGTATTGGGCGACTTTTAGAGCGTGGGATTTTTCTCATAAAAGGGTTTTCCCCACATAAATCACTATGTTGTGGTATGCATGATATTTATGTTTATTTTTATTTAAGGTTTTGTAAATTTTGTAAAGATCTATAAATTTTTGCATTATCCTCCTCTCAAGATTAGTGTAGGAAATTGTTCTGCTACCTTAGCTTCCTTACAGTATCAGCCCGAAGAATGGAGAGGATATTCTAAAAGAACCAAGGTGCTTGGATTGGTAGTTGTTTGGTGATTTTAAAAGAATCTTCTAAAGGTAAGAATGGTCAAATTCATATTGATATACATAATATTTTGGATAAGCATAGTTTGGTTTTCAACCACATGCCTCCTAATTTGCCACCGGATAGGGGTTTCCACCATATCATAAAACTTGAACCGGGATCAAATTTGATTATGAACACTCCTTACCACCATCCTCGAATGTATAAGGAGGAGATAGAGAAATAAATATAGGAGCTATTAAATATAGGCTACATCAGACCAAGCTCTAGCCCTTTCACATCTTTTGTGGTGTTGGTAAAAAAAAAGGATGGTACTTTGTGGATGTGCATAGACTACCAGGCATTGAACAAGAAGACCATTAAGAACCGGTGCCCTATACCATGGATAGATGAATTTATTGATGAGTTGAATGGTGTGATGTACTTCTCAAATATTGATTTGAGGTCCAGATACCACCAAATCTACATGAAAGAAGATGTATAGAAGACTTCTTTCTGGTGTCACTATGGGTATTTTGATTTTTTGGTTATACCCTTTGGTCTCACTAATGCACTAGCAACTTTCCAATCATACGTGAACCATGTTTTTGGTAAGCACCTAAGGAAGTTTGTGTTGGTTTTATTTGATGATATTTTGATCTATAGAAAAACATGGGAAGAACATTTGAGGCACTTGGATATAATCTTGGGAATTATAGAACAACAATATCTCTTTGCAAAGATATCTAATGTGAGTTTGGGTCAATAGAGATATTGTATTTGGGACATGTTATAAGTGCTAAAGGAGTTCAAGTTTATCAGTAGAAGATCCAAGCCATTCTAGACTAGCCACCTCCTACAAACTTATCTCAATAAGGGGTTTCTTTGGACTGTGTAGCTATTACTGGAGTTTTGTCAAAGGATTTTCTAAGTTTTCCTAAGTTCTATGGGACATACAAGGTAATCTGAAAGGTTGGATATGTTGCTTATGAGGTGGAGCTTTCGACAGACAAAAAAATCCATAATATCTTACATGTTTGATTTCTAAAGAAGTTTTTGGGATTGAATATATCTCCTATTGTTGAGTTACCGCTATTTGATGATGAGGGGAAACTCATCCTTATCCCGAAAGTTGCGGTTGATACTAGGGTCAAAAATCTAAGGAACCAAAATATAACTGAGTATCTTGTCCGTTGGAAGGATTTTTCAATTGAATATGCTACTTGGGAAGGGCCTAAAATTCTAGAGCATCCAAACTTGCATTGCTTAAGGACAAGTAATTTTGGAAAGGGAGGATTTTTCATGTCCCTTTTTTCGGAAAGATAATTGCATAGTGGAATCTTGGAATCCTATTGCATTCCTTCACAGGAGCACATTCTAGCTTGTGGTTTGGAATGTAACATCTGCAATAACAACTCCACATCATATCCAGAGCCCATGGAAAAAGGGTCATGTGTACAGGGAAGATATCACCATTAAAAATCACCAATCTAGACTCAGTGTACCAGAGTAGAATCGCTTCCAAGAATCCCTCTGTATTTTTCCGCAGGGGCAAATTTGAGCTTGCGGTTTAGAACATAGCATCCATTATGACACTTGCACATCACATCCAAATCTCAAGGGAAATTGATCAGGTACAAGAAATATATTGTTATCAAAAGATGACTATGTCAGGCAAATGACATATGTTTCAACAGGCATAATGGATAAGACACCTATGGATCATGTGACATCAATTGAAAAGTTTCAAGAAGAAGGAAGGGGCCAGGGAAGCATGTGGATAGGTCCATAGGGTGGCACACCAATTCCTAAAGAATTGACTTTGGCCTTAAGGCCAACCTAGTGTAGAATGTGAAATTCAAATTTTGGGCTTTGGCACCATTTTGGCTCAAGGTCGACATGTTCCTTAAGGGAAATTGTTAGCATATAAATTTAGGGATTCAATTCATGTAATAGGAATCAAACTATTATGTCATTTTCCTGTATTTTGGGATACATGTTTTACACCCTTCTGTGGATGAAAACCCATAGGACTTTGTGGTTATTGGACAAAAATCCGATCACTAGGATTAGAGGATGAGATCCCTTTAGTTCCTGAGAACATTATCATTTAGGAATTGCATCTGAGCTTCAAGGATTTTGTAAGGAATCTATTAATGATTTTTTTGATTTGTGGGTACCTTGTATATCATTCTAGATCATTATTGTGAGTTGTAATTGATATATCATATATGTGAATGAGATTCTGAAGTTTGTCAATATATTGGAGGATTATCTTTGTGTTCATATGTTAATGTGTATTGAAAACAATTTGCAAAACAATCTTTTGTTAAAATTATATGTTAGGGAAATTACAATAAATTATAGTTTTGATACTCCCTTGGCTCTTACAAGGTGTTCAACAAGTGGGAGAATGTGATATTGCTATAAAGATTCAATTGTGTAGTTTTACAAGTCAAACTCATTGACCCATGTTTCATGACTAGTGGTTCACAAGAACCCATCTCTCATGATAATGAATGGTCCACTTAGCACTCATTGCATCTAGGTGATGCTCACAGAGGTGAAGGACTGGACCTTTTTGGGATGTCACCCATCCGAGTACTACTCCAGATCAAGTGTGCTTAACCATAATTTTTTCCCAAAGTTTAAGCCCACTTAGCTTACAACCCCATTTGCAAAACCTTCAACAAGTGTTGCGCCTTATGAACCATTCATTATAGATCCCTTTAGCTCATCAATTGATAAGTAGGAGGTATTTTCCATGACGTGTCAAATTATGATATTGCTAACAAGATTCAACCATGTAGTTTTGTGAGTCAAACTCATGTTGACCCATATTTCATGAGTATTGGTTCACAAGAACACGTCTCGTGATAATGAATGGTCCACTTAGCACTCATTTCATCTAGGTGATTCTCACAAAGGTGAAGCACTAGGCCTTCCCGTGAGGTTGCCCATCCCAGTACTACTCCAACTCAAGCATGCTTAACCACAAAGTTTTCCCCAAGGTTAAGCCCACTTAGCTTGCAACCCCATTTACAAAATATTTGCAAAACCTTCAATAAGTGTTGTGCCTTATGAGCCATTCATTATAGATCCCCTTTAGCTCATCAATTGATAAGTAGGAGGTATTTTCCATAGCATGTCAAATTGTGATATTGCTATCGAGATTCAACCGTTTAGTTTTACGAGTCAAACTCATTGACCCATGTTTCATGAGTAGTGGTTCAAACTCATTTAAACGTAGATCAATGAGTTTGACTCTAAAACTACACGGTTGAATCTTGATAGCAATATCACAGGGTAAAATACAAAGTTGTGTCACACTTTTATAAGGGAAACAGCCAACACTGATCCAACTTTTAAACTTGAATCACTAAAAAGTAGAATATATGTTTTAAATTTTAAAATGATGTAAACTAATAAAATGTGTACCTTTTAGTATATTTTATGTTTGTATTTTTTGAAAAAATTAAAAAAAAATTGAACATATTTTTTTATAAGCTGACATTATAATTTAGTTGTTAATAAAATGCTAAAAAATTATGTTACATGAGACATCAATCTTTATATAGTAAATTTTATTTTATTTTCCTTCAATCTTTTTGTGTATATTTATAACTTGAAACTTTAGTGTATGGATATATTTTTTTCTAATTTTGGTATATATATATATTAAAATGTGTGTGTATTGAAACATATTTGTTTCCATTCGACATCAAATTTTATGCTAGCTATTTATCTAAAATAGAAAAAATGATACCATCTTGATATAGATTCTTTTATCTAGAGCCTCATTTTTTTTTCATTTTTTTTAATAAGTTTTAGTATTTTTCTTGACACGATAATCAACCTCATATTTTTATGTTGATAACCTACTTGTAGTAAAAATAAAATATAAAATATAAATGATAATTAAACTATTAAAATATATATATATATATATATTTGAAAACTAAACTTATGGATCTACAGAAGGGTATTTTAAAAAATAAAATTAAATGTTATTTACATGCATAGAAAATGTTGAAACATTGAGTTTTTCAAATTATTCATTTTTTTGGTAAATTGGCCTCAAAGTGGTCCTACATATGTATTTAGCCAACAATTTTAGTTGGAAAAGTTGTGGACATATCTAAATTATCTAGAATGAATCTTATTAGTTCATTTGTTCGACTAAAATTGATTTTTAGTTAGAAATATTAAAATTCACTTGTGATGATAAGTTGGTTGAAAGTGTGACACAACTTTGTACTTCTATCCCACATTTTGACACGTTGTGGAAAATACCTCCTACTTATCAAGTGGAAGAATATTAGGGAAATGGTGTCTCAACCTTTCAATTACACAAGGTTACTATTTATATAGTAATGTTACATTTGAGCATGCACTAATGCAAAATTTTCTCCAAAGCTTTGGATTGGCTAAATAAGCATGGTCATAAAGTTTCATCGCAAGATCATTTCTAGGTTTAAATATATTAAAGTTTTCAAATTTTTCAAAGTTTCATAGTCCATTTTGAAGGCTTAGAGGCATTTTTTGAGCTTGAAAGTGTTCATAACTGGCATAATAGGTTACAGTTTGATAGAGTGATTCACAAGATTTTTGATAGTTCAAACAATTCATCAATCAGACACCTAGATCAAAAGTTATGGCCTTTAGACTTTGGGTCTCTTGAAATGGGAGATGTAAAAATATGTTGGACACATAAATGAGCTGTGAAGGGGGAGTTACATGTGGTGGTGTGTGTTTAGACACATCATAGGCATCTATTATTGGAGATAAGGATGGGCGCCACTTTTCAAGTGGTTTTTGTTAGAGTAATCATGCATTAGCTAATAATTAATTAACTAATTACTAGTCTAATTTATTTTCATGCACTTAAACTAAACTTAGGAGTTCTTTATTTAGTTAACTAAGTGCTTTTCTATTTTAACTAAGTGAGCTATTATTAAGGTCATTCTATCTCATCACATGTGATGTTGATACTTGTCCTTATCTAATCTCTTTACCATTTAGGGTTGCTCCTATATAGCACTCAACCCTTGTTGTATTCTCTCTGAGATTTTCACTTCTTCTCTTGAACTCTCAACCTTTGAGGACTTTTTTTTCCTTGAAGATTCTTGAGGTTCATTTTGTAGCCTTTTCTTGTTGAGGAATATTGCACATATTGTTTGTAGATCTCTTGTGTGGAAGGTGTCTTTGTTCATTGTTTGATCCTATGGCTCGTGGTTTTGTCGTTTTTCACAATTCTAACATGGTATCAAAGCATGGATTCATCAAACCCCTTCTCAATTTATGAGGTTTTTTCTTTAACTAGGGTTATAAGAGAAAATTTGAAATCTTCTTTGTTGTTTTTGCTTTATTTTTCTTTTTTGCTTTTTTACTTCTTTTTTTTCTTAAAAACAAAATCTGCCACCCTAGGGTCATATGGGCAACCAGTGCCCAACCCTTAGGGGGGCTAAAAAAAAATTATTTTTATGCAAAATAGGTAGAATTGGTTGCATAACTTTTCGCTTGGGTATCGAAATTGGCCAAACGAGATATCGTTGGAAGGCTGGTTCTAAGCACTATCCAATCGTGCTAGTTTTTTTTCTCAGTTTTTTCTACTGGTGCATTCTACAGCCTATTGAACTCAGGGGTGTTGTTTTCAATCTCGGTCTCATAACTTTTGACAATTTTCTCCATTTTTTATAGATTGCTCTTCAGATATATTTTATTTATTTTTTTGTGTTTTCACACTAGTGAATTACTTAGATGTCTTAGCTCCTGGAAACTTTTTGTTTGCGTGGGATGACTCATTTTTGGCTATTTTATATGTGTTTGCAATACTCTATCCTATTTGGACATTGTAGAGATCTTTTTCATGCACATTCTCTTTTGTAGATGCACTGAGATTAAGTGCCATTCTGGTGTATATTTTTGGGGATTTTGCACATCCTTTTGTGCCTTTTGTATTCACATTATGATATAAAGTGCCATGGGAGGGTTTATTTTTTCCTTTGGTTTTCCATCACACCTTTTTCAAGTGAGTTGTAGAAGTTGTGAAATCCAACTTCACAGACCCCGAAGATCACCTGCATGCAAATAACCTATCATAGAAAGAAGAGATGGAGACAAAAAAGCAAGGGTGCTCTGAAAGCTGAGAATTGTATTAATCAGAGAGAGAAAATAATACAATGGATCAATCCTTAAGAAAGGAGATCATGCAAACCTAAAATTAACCCTAATAGGTAGAAATTTAATAATTAATATAATTATTAAATGTCACATTATGCAAACTAAAGTGAAATCTTAAGAGAGGAATAAAGGTAACTTAATTAACATAACTAAGTTAAAACCTTTACTCTAACACCCCCCTTAAGATGAGAAAGAGTGCAGCTACAAACATGTGCAAGAAAGAAAAGGTAACTACAATGCATGAAAGTAAACATGGGTCCTGGCAACTAGGCCAGATCAGGTACCCATTTACAAAAGCAATGTAGACTAAAAGAAACGGGTTAAAGGAGAAAACCCAGTGGGAACAAAACTCCTCCCCAAAATAGAATGCAAAGAAAGGAATGCAATTCACTAATGAAAGAAGGATAGGAGGTGGATTACATGATACCCCCCATAGATAACTTCTATCATATAAGTACGTATACAATGGTCTCCATAGGAGAGATAGAAAGAGACAAGAAGGCCCCCCCCACAAAGAAGAAACTCATGTCGCAATGGTAGATGCCTGATGTAGAATCCAAAAGGAGATCCTGAAGTGGAAAATGATATTCCTCCCCTTGGAAAGAAACGGATCCAAAGGACGATGTCAAAGAAACCCTGTGAAGAGTGATGAACCAATCTGTCTCATGATGTGTGCCATGATCGAATGCTGAAGAATCTCTCTGTCTGAACTTAAACAAATGATGTCAAATCCAAACTGATGTGGAGAATCCTGAAATGCAACCTCTGAATGCATTGATAATGGTGGGCGTACAGTGATAACCTGACTGTCAAGGTAGAGGAGATGAATGTCCTCAAAATAATCCTCCAAATCTATAATATAGGACTCCACAAACAAGAAAGATATGTCTGCAACATAAGATTCCAAAGTAGCTATGTTTGGAAGATGTATGATGCCCTAGTGCACTGAGTCAGGAACAATAGGAGATGCTAATGAAGTCTCAATCTGAAAAGTAGGAGCTGTGAGACAAGCCTTTGATCCATCGGAACATGTAAGGGTGTCTAAATACTCAAGCTCCTCTAAAGTATCATGATCAAAGGGTGTATTATCTCTCCAAGAAATGTGTAAGAGACAATCTAAAGCAAGATCCTTTGGGAATGGAGAGATATTGGGGTCTCCATAGATCTCCCAAAGATGTGTCCAAAGTGGGTGGGGATAGAAGATGTCCAATATAGCCCACACAGTGTCATTATCAACACTAGACAAGATAAGTCCTACTATGTGATCTCTAATGATATCCCAAGCTAATTTTCCCTCTGAAGTGGCTAGTTCAGGTATGAGATTATACAAATAAGGCAAAATATTAAGTCACCTACAATGTGTAAGTATGTCCTTTGCCCATGACTCATAATTATCCCGTTCCAAAATTACAACTGAAGGGTGAGTAGAAAAACCCATGATAACTCTTCAAATGAAAACATTTGAGATAACTAACCTTACTATATGTAGATAAAATTAAATAGAGCCTAATGACGCAAACAAGATGTTCCCAAGTGCCAAAACGTCCAAGTAATTAAGCAAACTGTGAAAACACAAAAATCTAAATAAAATATGCCTGGGGTAGAATCTGGGAATATAAGTCTAATAATTGTGTAAATCACTGAACCATCTTTTGAACGCCTATTCCTTTGCACAAAATGGAGCTCGAACGCAAAAGATATGCCTCTCGGAGTGTAAAAACCATCATCTGACATTGACTGCGAAAAAAATCAACCAAACTACAAAACTATAGAAAAAATCCTACACCATCACGATGGGCTCAAAGCCATCTTTCCAACGCCTATTTTCGTTCAAAAATCTGAGCTAAAACATTCATTTTACACCTGATTTCGTGCAAGTTGCTCAAAAATGCCCAATAGGCCCTTCAAGAGCTCTCAGGGGCTAAAAAACACGAGCCCTTGGTCGTATGCAGGACCAGGGGCGGCAGCTAGGGCCTACGGCGAAGCCCATGGTTAGTAATAGGACTACCAGTTGGGGCTTAGGCGTCTGGCGGGGCTGGGACTGGCTCTCGGTCCCCATGTGACCTCGGCCTAGCTGGGGTGAAGCGTTGTTGGAGCGACAGATGGGGATGGTCGTGAGGCACCAAGGGTGGCGCGACAGTGGTGTTGGCCGGTGGCCGCCACCCAAACCAGTGGTAGAAGCCTTTTATACAGGAAGCGCCCCAAAAATTTTAAAAAAGTGACTTTTTGGCAATTTTTGACCTTGAAACTCGTGTTGGGGAGGTC
>CM021109.1:68037971-68078270 GCA_007115665.2 Sequoiadendron giganteum | reverse complement strand
TCTTGGCTCTCCCATTTTCAGCATTATGGGGGGTTTCTATTGTTGGTGCTAATGCTTCTTTGGTTTCATGGTTTGAGTGATCTACGTATCTAGTTCTTGTTCCTATGTACTTTCAGATGTAGCATACATCAATGGTTGGTTACATGCATTTCAGTAAGTTGGATCATTTACCATATAGACATTCTTACATTCTTGTTTTTGAAGGTGACCTTTTATTTTCATTTGATCAAAGACTACTGGGTACTTGTATTTTCAACTTGCATCTTGCATGTTGAGTAGTGTTGTTTTGGCCACTCATACAAATTCATGTGTCGTTTGTATCTTTGAATTCTAGATGTTTTCCTTTGTTTTCCATCTAATTCAAGTAGTGTCATTGGGGACACATACATATTATTGTCTCTCTCGTGATCAGTGTTCTTCAAACTATTTGGCACTTGTATTGTCAACTTGCATGTTGTGTGTAGTGTCATTGGGGTCACTCATGCATATTCATGTACCACCTATATCTTTGACTACCATATGTTTTCCTTTGTTTTCCATTCGATTCAAGTAATGTTGTTGGAGGCACTCAAGCAAATTATAGTCTCCTTGGATCTTGACATTTGTATTTATGATTTCCAAATGTTTTCCTTTATTTTCTATCTGATTTGAGTCATGCCATTGGGACACTCATGTAGATTCATGTTATCTTGATCTTAATCATCATTTGTTTCAGAAGAGGTTATTCATTTCAACACCATATCAGTCACCATTCGACATTAGTCTGTAGCTTCTTCATGCTTCAGCAATGTTCCACATGTTCCTCTTGTTTTTTGAGACATTGTTTCAATTGGAGGCTTCTTAGTCCTTCACCTTGATTTAGAGGCTTTTTCAGTCCTTCATTCACCTTTCTCTCTTTTGAAGAGGAGTTTTCTCCCATTGTGGTTTTGTCCTTATCTCCAATTTTGAGAGATCTTTTATTTGTAAATGGGTTTCTCACCATGCCTTGTTTGTCAAGACCCATCATGCATTCTTTTTAGGGTTTTTCGCTACTCCCTAAGTTCATATTAAGGGGGTGTTAGAGTAATCGTGCATTAGCTAATAATTAATTATTAGTCTAATTTATTCTCATGCACTTAAGCTAGACTTAGGAGTTATTTATTAAGTTAACTAAGTGTTTTTTTGTTAACTAAAGTGAGCACCATTTAGGGTTGCTCTTATATAGCACTCAACCCTCATTGTATTATCAATTTGTAGATTAACTCTCGAACTCTCAACCTTTGAGGACTTTTGTTTTCCTTGAAGATTCTTGAGGTTCATTCTGTATCTTTTTTTTGTTGAGGAATATTGCACATATTGTTTGCAAATCTCTTGCGTAGAAGATGTCTTTGTTCGTTGTTTGATCTTGTGGCTCATGGTTTTGTAGTTTTTCACAATTCTAATAGTTTTAGCTCATGGTTTTGTAATACCATTTGATGGTTTCATGTATTATATCTCTTATATATTAGGTGCATGAGATGGAGGTTATGTGTAAGAGTCTTATAGCTATTGAGTTTCCTCTGGATCTTTGGTTGGTGAGACTCCTGTGAGAAAGATTGCTCTGCAAGAATACTGTAATCTTGTTGATTTTTGAATAATATATTGGGCGGCTTTTGGAGTGTAGGGTTTTTGTCCCGAAAGGATTCTCCCCATGCAAATCATTGTGTTATAGTATGAATAATATTTATGTTTATTTCTATTTAATTTTTTGTAATTGTTCATATCTAAAAAAAAAATCATAACCCTCTTCTCAAGATTAGTGTAGGAAGACTACCTTAGCTTCCTTACAAAAAAAGAAATGATTTATTTGAGTATTTTCTTTATTTTTATGTAGCGCATGGACTAATTTAATCTCAACTCTCCCTTTGTACTCTTTGTCACACAACAATAATAAATCAAACTTGCCACCAACATTAATTAGGCTCTTATCTTGTGAAGCACTTATCATTATTTTAGACTTACCTAGATATGAATTTAGAGTAATTTCATTACAATTGAATTGACTCTATATTATTTATTTCATTTAAAGTAAATGATACCCCAAACATGGAGATAGCTTGCACAACCAAATACAACACTAAAAATATATAATGATATCACATCTACAACCACCTCATATCTAAACTCTAGGTTGTGTCCAAATTAGAACTTGAATTCCTTGGTCACTAATATATCTACTCCTTGCTTCACCCATAAAGATAAGGATGCCAAAATATGAAACCACAAATATCCAACTATATCATATATACAACTAGCTTGTGTCTGAACTCTTAGTTGTTTCTAAATTAGAACTCACATTGCTTGGTCACCAACATATCTACTCCTTGATTCACCCATCCCACTAAATATGGAAGTAGATTGTGTTCCATCTTTAAACCAAAACTCATAAACCAACTTTGGAGAAAGTAAATTTTCTTGAGAATGTGTATTAAATAGAGAAACTACCTATTTTCATTTCACTTAGATTTTGAGATGGGAGATTTTGATGATTCACCTTTATGAAGTAAGTTGTCACTGACTATTCTTATAGCCTTATGGACCACGACATGTGATTGTATCCCATCAATATAAAATTTGCAATCCATTTATTTCCCCTTGATCAAATGTGTGACATTTATGTTAGTATTTTTCTTCTTCCATAAAGGTGCCAACTCCAAGTGGAAATTTTAAATACCTCTCTTTTGAATGTCCATCCTTCTTAAACGAGTGAATTGGAACTTTTGATTTCCTTTTCCCTTTGTATTTTATGATAGTAGTGGAATTCTTCTTTCCTTTCCACTTGCCCTTACCCTTTCCTTTGTCACCATCATGACATTTTTTATTCTATTGTTCTTTCTTGTATGAAGTGTTCCTCTTCCTATCTAGTCCAAAGTAATGTTCTTTTGTAAAAAAATTATTGATGTCTTGTGGGTTGTCTATCAAAACATGCCTTTATATGTGTCCAAACATCCACCTATGTATTCCATGAGCACCTCAAGGACCATGGCATTTTTTTCCCAATCTAAACACTTTTTTCCTAAACTTAAGTATTCTTGAATGTTTTATTTTTATCTTTTCCTAAAGTAATGTCATTGAATCGCCCTTTCTTATTCATATGAACTATGGTAAAATTGCTTCATGAATAACCACTTGAAGATTGGTGGTAATTTTTAAATTGTAATAAGTGATCATGACTTTAAATCATATCAAAGAACCCCTAAATATCTTAAGTCTAGCAAATGAGACTTGTTGACACCCAAGAGAGATTATGTATAGCTAAAGTATGCTTGTATTTGAGGCACCCATTTGTTAATCTTCCCTACACTTATTATCTATAAAAGGGTCAAAGATCAATCTTAGATTTAGAATTGAATAATGTGCCATATGATTTCTCTCCTTGATCTCAATTGACCTTCTTAATTTCACTTTTATCTTCTTTGTGCTCTTTTGGGATGCTAAGTTTCTTAATTAGGGCAAACATAATGCTTTCAATCCAATAAATATTTTACACTAAACTAGAAAAATGTGCAACATCATCTTCCAATATCTTAAATTAAAACTCCCATTCACTTGTTTCTTTTTCCAAATCCCTTGTCATCACTATCATTGTCCTATTACAATCTAGTGTTGTCTTACCTACAAAATATTATCAAAATAGAAACATCATCATGGAAAAAGAACAAGATACTCAATAAACTTAGAGGACGGATAGAAATATGCTTATACTTAAGAATCAAATATAAAGTGGCATGGGCCTATTTGAGGGAACAACCTCAAGATAAAATCTCTAATATAAATTATGATTCAAAATGTCCTCTTTGCATAACACCCCTAATATATAAGCATCATAAAAATATGTCTATGAGGTACAACCCATGTGGAATAAATTCACATACTTAACATGAACTAATTACACAATTACAACTCCAAGTCATTATTGCAGGATAAATCTACACAAAGTAAGTAATAATAATAAAAGGATAGGATGCAAGGGTCCTAATATTCCATCCCTCTTCAAAAATTATTATCATCAATTCTTGAGCTATGAAAATTATTATTGAAGCTAGTGGAGAGGTTCCTGATTTTTCATCTAATTGCAAGACTTGTCACTAGACTAAAACATGTGTGATTGTCTAGGTATAGAGGTGGCATGAATGTTAATCCAACATAGCCTTAGGTTTGAATATACTGGAAGCTTCGCCATCCAATTCTAAAAAATCTAACTAAATGTGAATGCATTGACCAAAGAGCTTCTTCAAATAAGACACATGGAAAATAAGATGTATCTTAGAAGATGAAGATAGGTCTAATTGTAAGTGACATCATAAACCTATTCTAGCATTCAGTAAGGTCCATAAAATTTTGCAACTAACTTATGACTATCTATAGGCTTCAAGGATGTCTACTTATATATTTTTAGGCATAGAGAGATCATGTCCCCTTCTATGAATATGTGCTCAAAATAGTGCTAATTTTTGTGTTGTTTTGTATGGTTCCAAGATAAGGTTAAGTTATTCTTGAGTATGGAGTAGATCTTCCTAATGGTTGAGAGTTGAATTGAAGGTTAATACCTTGAAATTAACTAAAAGGTAGGGTGTGAGAGATGTTGGTGCTTAGTCATAAATGAATTAACATGGTGAAATATTGCTCAACAAATATTTGTAATTGTTCTACCATCATTCAATAAGAGATTGCTACCTAACCTAGTGAATCTCTTACTACAAAGCAAAGTAACATAAACAAGTCTCCAAGCATATATTGACTATCTCAATCTTACCATCAATTTGCTAGTGATATGCCAAGCTCATTTTCAATTGCATTGTTTTTAGATTAAAAAGTCCCTACCAAAATTTACTAGTGAAGGTGTGATTAGTCTCCCAAATAATGGAAGTGGGCATACAATTTGAAATATGAACAATCAATAAAATCTTGTGAATGGTAGATGTTTTCTAAGTATGGGATAATGAATATAAATGGAAGTACTTAGAGAGATTATCAACCACCACTAAAATGACGAATTTGTCACTTAACTTGCACGATCCCTTAATAAAACCCATGGAGATGTTTGTCCATATTACCATTAATATGGGTAAAGGTTGCAGAGTATTTAGAGTACATATGGTTTTTCCTTTGTGGTGCTAACATGTATCACACTCAAAACAAAATTGATATATCATTTTATTCCAACCCAATAAAAAAAATCTCATTCATGTATCATTAGGAGGTTGAAATTTCCTATTTGTGGTGAGGCATGTAATTCTTGTAGTAATTTGTCCCAAGAGAATAATTTGTAGAAAGAACAATCCACCCTTTGCAATGCAAGTATTAGCCATTTCAAGAGTACCCTGGATTAGTTTTTAGATTGGTTGTTACTAATGAATGAGTTTTTTAACCTATGCATCTTCTCACCCTACTTTTTGAACTTTTGCAAGCAATATAAATTTGGTAAGGATAAAGTCCCTTCTTGTAGATAGTTTCATAATCATAAACCAATCATTTACTAACCTATTTTATTTTCTTTTGGGTTAAGAGACTTGTTCCAAAAAATAAAGGCTATGATGATCCATCTTGATTTATAAATGTCGCACCAAAAGATATGCTACCAAGTTCTAGTTAAATACAATTGATTAAAAAATCCTGAAGGGTAAATATGAGCTCCAACAATGCTACAACACACTCAAAACCACCTTTAATATGCCTCTTCATTACAAAACCCTTTCTCTAATACTTAGAACAGTCAAAATGGACAATATGAAGGCTAAAAAATGAGATCCAACCTCTCCAAAAGTATTTACAATAAGCATATGCCTTTACCATAAACGCCCACACACTAAAAAGAAAAGATCAAATATCAAAAAGGTGATTTGAAAAATCAAAACCCTTCAATATTCCATGTACTACATCAACTGTGATGAATTCACTACTTTAAATTTGAGGAAGTTTGAAATTTTCATATTTGGGGTGAATTCATTGAGGTTGAGGTGAACTATTTTTGGTCAATGATGATTCACCACCTACACAAACCAGCAATTTCATTACAATTATTTTTCTACTTCACTCAATCACCTAAAATTTTATTATAGGGTGTCATTGGGATGCTCAATATCATCGCAAACATGACAAAAATTGCAATCATCTTGAGAATAAAAACCCTCGAAATCATGTCTTCATGGCTTAAAACATCTCTTCGATTGAAAGTGGCAAGATGACTCCAAATGTTTAATATCTTTTATCTTACTTTTTAGCTCATGTAGCGTAGTATATCTTGTGGCTTGTTTCTAAATGTTTAGTGATACAAATTGTGAAGAAAAAAATATATATTTCAAATTCTTATGTTTCAAGCTAGTTCATCAATTATCTAATCAAAAGTAATTATAAAATGGACCCTAGTATTTCAATCACTCAAATCTAATTATAGCTTTAAAGCTTCATTGTCTTGATTTGCATTAGACCTTTAGAGTATAACATGTGAAATTAGGCTAGAAATAATATCTTAAAAAAATTTAAACAATGTAGCCACCATCCTTGAGAAAATAACACCTTGGGCTTTTATGTTTGTAGATCTCACCTTTTCATAAAAGCATTGAACTTGGACAGTTGTTCAAATACTCAACTCCATAAATAATTGGTTGAATCAATTAACCAAGTAGAATAGGTATGATGTTAGTATAATGTGGCATAGTTATGCATGAACATATGCATAAGTCAAAGAATATAAAACAACAATGCTTTTGAATGTATGATGTTAATATAATATGATAGAGTTATGCATGGACATATGCATAAGTCAAAATATATAACAACAATGCTTTTGAATTCTTGTGAAATGTAATCTAGAAGACTTACCAAACAAGATGCAAAAAAATAATTTTGACATCATGATATTTCTTATCTTATACTAGATCCACAAGTATTGGTTGATAGCGCACTAAGTTTTTAAAACGTATATAATCATTTCTGCCCTTGAACTCATTACCCTACCAAGTAGGCTTGTACTCCCTATAATAAGCTAGCATCCCCATTGTTCATATAATAGCTCATACCAAATGCCTACTACATTTTTTTGTTCTAATTCATGGATATTTATGATTTCACTATTTCATTCACAATATCCGCTTCCAATCCCTAGGGTTATGGTATTGTAAGATGTTGACCCCATGAAGCTTAATGTCCCCCTCTAAAGCAAACAACACAAAGCATCAAGGCATCCCCAATAATTGTCAATGTCAATTTTTTTATGGTGTTATTTTAAAATCTTACCAAAATAAAAACAAAACAAAAACCTAAATGTAAAGCATTCTCATAAAATTTGTGTTCTTGTGTTTCATTTTGACATTTTAATTTCAACACTTTCAAATTTTAATTTTCAAATTCATATTTGCAGTTGATGTCACATGGATCATTAAATAGTTCTGGTAATAGTGATTCTATTTTTCATAGCTTTAATGTTCAATTTTTAACTTCATAGTTGTAGTTGATATCACGTGGATCACTGAATTATTAGTGCAAGTCCAACCCAAAGAATAACACGATTAACATTCAGTGTTGGATCATGCATCATGGTATTTGTTAAAATTTAAAGTTTCATATTTTTTAGTTTCATTTTTTCCTTTTTTAATATTTTTTATGTGTGTAGCATCCCCCATCTATGTCCCTGTTGTCTCCAAAAGCCATGAAATTTACATCTCCCCAGCCTAAGTCTCAAAGACACTGCAAGATAATCATCATTGATTATCTCCCTTATTTATTGGTGTACTTTATTTTGTCCCTATCATGTAACAACACAATCCTCCACCCTTCAAATTAATTCAACATAGGAAACAAAAGAAGGAATCACAAGTCCTTACCCCTTTACAATTATTTCCAACAAATGACAAATAAATATTTGAACAAAACATCTAGCCTCTAAATAATAACAAATTCCATTCTAATGGAGTGCTAGACATATCATCTATCGATCAAACATATCATTCTATCAATGCTCCATTAAACAAAAATAGCAATTTAAGATATACACATATCTTTAATGAGAGTGATTTGCCAATTCCTTTCATCCCTGCACAATCAGTTGTGCTACAAAAAATATATTCACTTTAAATGAATTTCCTTGATGTCATCAGAAAATATTGTTAAATAAAAATACAGAACATTGAGTGTTGGCTCTAGGATTCGGTCAAACACGAGGAAGAAATCAACTAGTGGAATTCACGAACCAAACATACACAGCAAATGCCAAACATTCCTATTGCAATGAGCAATATACACAAGAAGGCCAAATACTCATAGCTCAGAAATATTAACATTTAATTGTCGAGGTATTAAGCCCTTCACAAGCAATGCTAATAATTCAGGATGAGGTGACCATCTGAATCATTCAATTATCCAATGTCAAAAGGCAACTCTGGGTAGCTTTAGTTGTGGCTGCCAAAGAGTTTATATCCATGAAATTATTCTGGTGCATTTTCTAGATACCAAAAGCAAATAAACTTTAGAACAGACGCAAAAAAATCAATATAACTAACAATTAACCTACATTCTTCACACAATTTGGATATCCAAAATAAAACTGAAAAGTGAAATTAACAGGTAGATTTAAAAGAAAAATTGGAGACCATAATTTGTTCGTCATCACCATAATATAGTTGGGGACCATATTATGACTTCTTATAGTGATTATTTTTTATTAGAATAAATAATTGAAGTCACCCCTGGTAGCTCTTACTATTAAAAATGATCGTGTTCTTTCTGTCTTTACAAGTATCTCAGCTATTGAACTCTCTCCCCTGGTCTGATGATTTATAATGCCTTTGATAGAATAGCGCTTGTTGAGGCATAGGGCTTAACCTATTCTGTATCAAAGACTTTGAGAATAGCAATTTTGCATTCATGGACATGAACAACAAAGTAAATATTGCAAAAGATGGCATTTCTATTACGGAACTCTTTAGACAGAATAGCAATTTTGCAATTGTGGACGAGAATAACAAAGTAAATATCACAAAAGATGACAATTCTATTACAAAACTTAAAGGCAATTCCACAAACCTTTGGGCAGAAAGTTTCACAGCCTTCAACTTTTGAATGTAGATTTTGTTATGTTATTATAACTCATTGCATCTAACTAAATCTCTAAAAGATTTGCTGCCCACAGATTCTCAGGGAGGCCTTTAAAATACTTGATATCCGAAACATTGGAATCACACTCTCTAATACGGGAAATTTTAAGAAATATAGATGGAGCACAAGGTTATGTAGTTTGGATAAATGACCTAATCATTGCAGCTATAGCTTATTCTCATTTAGTATGCTTCTCATAAAAAATAAGAGAAAAATAGGAATTAAAAACCATAATAAATTCAAAATACAATGTAGCTGCAATATTTATATGGTTGACATGACAATGCAGCAAATGTAAGGTACATTTTACTCAATCTATATGCTTCTCATTAAAAAGATCAAAAAATAGGAATTTAAAGACCATCATAAAAATTAAAAACTGCATATTGCTCCACCTGCACAAGGTGATAGTGCTACTAACCAGCAATGTACAAGTTTCGGTCTTTACCATACTAGGAAAAAAGTACAAAACACAGATTACTTGGAAATGCAACAAAGTTAACCTGAACTAAGGAGAAGCCTATAGAGATTTAGATGATGCCAATCTTGTTAGCTACATCCAATGCATCATAATCTGGGGTCAACCTTACATATGCCTTCTTCAATCCATCAGGCCTAAACACAGCAAATATAAAATTAATTATCCATGTCAAAAAAGCCATTAGAAATTACATTGTTGTCTGTTTCCTATTTAAATTTAAGCAGGCAACTGATTTGACCAACTACAAAACTCACAGCAGTAAACATGACAACACATACATGCAATTGATGAAGGAAAAGTGTTTAAGAAATTAAAATCTAGATCATAACCTACCTGATTAAAGTGTTGACTTTCTTAGTCTGAATGTCATACATTTTTTTCACTGCATCCTTAATCTTCTTCTTGTCTGCTCGAACATCAACAATGAAGACAAGTGTATTATTGTCTTCTATCTTTTTCATTGCAGATTCCGTAGTCAAAGGGTACTTGAGAACCTCATACTGGTCAAGCTTGTTCCTGCGAGGTGCACTGAGACGAGGGTATTTAGGATTCCGGGGTGTCTTGAGTGTCTTTGGTCGGTGAAATGTTACTGATGTTCGAATCTTTTTGGTTCTTTTCTTCAATGTAATTGCTCCAGCTTTCACAGCTTTAGCAGCTTTTTGTGCCTGTCCTTTAGGATCAGCCTTCTTTGCAGCAGCTAAATCAAAAAGCATCATTAAAAATTGGACTAATGTAAGTACAAATGCATATAAGCAGCGCAAGGGATCATTAATATATCAAATATCAGCTAGGCATTACATACGAGAATATGGGTATAAACAGTAAAGCCAATAAATCAACCTATATGATCATTTCTCTGGTTGACAGTATGTAGTCAAAAAGCGATGCCCATACACTAAAATTGTAATCTGAAAAATATTTATTTGAACAGATAGATATTCACAATCAACTTAGTTGCCATTCACAAGTCTGACAAATACAAGCTTAACCTGTTTTAAAAAACAAAATGTGTAATCTACAAACCCCAGACAATGTTTGTGGGTGTGGCTCATGAAGGTCCACATCATGTTTACACAATAAAAAATTGTTGCTCTTTTCATCTTGACACATGACTATCGAAGTTGGACGTTATAGGATCCTGCTAAACTCCAAAGAGAGGATTTTACACCACTCCATAGCTTTTGAATGATTTGTCTATTTCTTGGGAGATCCTCTCACAACCTTGCAGTATAAATCAAACCTTAATGAGCCGAGCCTCAAACATTAAACAATTCGCTCACAGCCTTAGTCAAAGCTTAACCGCAACAAAGCTGAGCCAGCAAGTTGATAGACAACAATACCTCAAAGGGTACAAGATGTCTGGAAAGTTCTACCCAATAATTAATGTCTAATCAATAGAACTATGCTGCCAGATTGGGTTTGAGTTCAGGTTCAGCGATTTGCCGTTTTTTCCCCCAGTTTGGTACAGCTGTGTTCAGATATACTCCGAAGCAGGATTGACTTAACAGACCAAAAGTATAAATGGAATTCATTTACACAGGATTAAATCAGAAAAAACACACACAAGAATGCTGCTTTTCCATCCAGCACAGAACAAAACAATTTTTATTTATTTTTATTTTAAAATCAGAGCATGGGTTTCAGGATGGCAGCCCCCAGTAAGGTTGCAGGGCAGAACCACAGACACCAAGCTCAAATCAACCCAGCATTGTTTTCAGAAAGCTAAAACTATTGCGAACTTTTTGGCCAACCCAGAAAACAAAGCCACGGAACACATATTTGTTGAAAATGTTGTTGAAAGGTGTGAAAACCTCAATCGTTTCTGGGTATTGCAATCCCTAAGGGGTGATGATGTGAAATACTTGAGAACTGTGAAACTATCTGCTTCAGATTAAAGTTGAATTGTGAGTTAATCTAGGTCTAGGCGTTACTGAATGATCTTAATTTCGGTTGCTAATTACAGCAGCTAGGGTTTATAAGTTTATTTAAAGTACCTTTGGGAGGAGCCATTGCTGCGTTCCGCCTTACGCTTCCCTTTGCCTTCTGCTTCCTGTGCTGTTCGTCAACCTGCCTCTAACCTGCAACAAAACTTTCCTTATGTTTATGCCCTAATTGACAAATCCTCGGATTTGAAACGTTTACTTAATTCCACCTAAAGCGTCAGAAACCCTAAACCTATAGCAATGTTGATTTCGTAATCATCAAACATAAATCCATTTATTTAAATGGGAGTAATACTAATGTTTCCAATGCTTAGAACTAAATTTGACTCTCGATCCATTTAAAGTTGTTTTCCAATTATTAAAACATTTTTTATTATAAAGAAAATTATATATAAATTAAATATATATAATGGTCATAATTTCTAAATCTTTTAAAAGTTTGAATGATTAGCATTTGCATCATAAAGAGGTGCAATGGTTGTGTCAATAGAAAATTATATTTAAGTTAATATGTTAAGGAGGTATATATTGTATTGTCTATATAATTTTGTAATATAACTTTGAAATACATACAATATTGTCTATAACATTTGAAAAATGTTTGTATTACATATTTGGTTATAGTCAATTGAAAGAAAGATTTGTAACAATTTCAATTTTGAGGAATTTATAGTAAATGATTATCTTTGCTTGTATGAAATGAGCCAAAGAGTTTTTTAGTTGTTCATTTATTTTGTTCCTACACATTGAAACAAGAAGTTAGTGGACTTATATCATAAATGCATGGTTGGTCTTATGTTAAAGATACATATTGTAGAAAACAAAAAGTTTGCAAAAAGTTTGTGTAAAGCAAGGGAATTATAGGTGAAAAAATATAATATTGGTAACATGGGAAAATCGCTTAATGCAGTAGTATATAAATGTCAAGCATGCACCTATACACCATGAAATTGTGAATATTTTAGGTTGGAATTTCTTTCTATAAAGCATAAACTATGAAGATGGTAACGAAAAGAATATATTGAAAGTTTATCTAGAGAAGGCAGCATTAAAAATTGTGTACTTGAAATTAGAGTGAGAGCATATGTAGTCGGGACTCCTCTTTTTTTTCGATAATTGTGTATGGATTTGTTTTCATTCTTGAATATCAAGCAAAGGAGACTTGTGGTTTTATGTAAAGACTCTTTATTGATTTAACTCTAGACAGAGTTGTAAAAATTCAGCTTTGTCTCTTTGTTTTACCAATATCAATTGTTGTTTTGTTGAGGATTAATCCTTGGAATTTATGTATAGTAGTTGCCCGTGCCATAAAAAAAGGTATTTGTCTGTAGTTACCCAAATATATGGGTGTTATATGCATAATTTTTGGGTCATCTTGGTTCCACAATGGGTTATTTTCATTATCAAATTGCACCACTAGGTACAAAGGTAAATCAAGTGGTTTAGAGCCAATTGTGTACACAAAATCTAGTACTTGTCCAAGAGACTCATTTACAAGCCCTTCTTGAATCCATAAGTTTGTTGTTAACATGATTCATTGGCCTCTACATAGCAAGAGTTCTTGGGGAAGTTGGTCAGCATCATTGTCAATGTTAGATTGTATGTGTGTTTTTATTGCAACACTGAGTGCAATAGGAAGATCTAGTGGTTTGAGAATTTTTTATTGTGTATCTTCACTAAATTATTTGTATAAAATAGGTACACTAATTGGTCAAAATATTTTTGTTCATTGTTTATAATAGTAATTTGTTTGTGTGGTTCATTAGTAATTCTCAATCCTATTCAACTAGTTCTAGATTATGCATGTTCTATAGTGTTCAACGAAAGTTTGAGTGTCAAATAGTTGATGAAAAACTATTTGTAATGTAGAATTTGTAGTGAATTGTTCTCATAGGAATTTAACATTTGAGTTTGATGCATAGATAGGTTTCTCCATAAAGGTGGCAATTACCTAAGTCACCTACAAGAATGATAGATACGTCACCAAATCACAAGTGTTGTTGGTGGGGGAAAGCTTCATGCAATCTAATATTTATTTTTAATAGTAAATATGGTCCTATGAAGCTCATCTCATCAATAAGGATGTATTTCATATGTTTCATGTCTTCTTGAAATATTGTTAGTGATTGTCCCTTTAATGGTTATATCTTTTATTGGGATCTTAAGGGTAGAATGTATAGTTGAGGCATGTATTTTGTATGCATCAATTCTTGTAGGAGCAACAACAAGGAGTGGGTTATATTTTTGTGATGCTAAATTCCAAAGTGCATGCCTAATGCAATGAATTAGATAGGATTTTCTTATACCCGACATTTTGTGTATGATCATATGCAAGGGTCGCTTGAAGGAATTATCATTATAGTGTTCTTTAATAATGGTAAGTGTTATTTAATGTTTGGTAGAAAATGGATATGGTGGATCGTTTAACTTCAATGTGGATTGGTTATCTTGTCCAGACATTTTGTTTGTGCTTATGAAATGTTGTGCAATGTTGTGTAAATGTGGAGGTATAGTATGTTCATCCCATTTATTGATATTATCAAAATCATGTTAACAATTTTTTTTCAAGGGCGTTTAGAATTCCACCACTAGCAAGGCCCATTTGTGATAGCAACTCCCATTTATTCATTTTTTTTGTATTTCTCATATCTATATCATTATCGATGTCCTCATCCTCCTCGTGGTTAACCTTTATATCAATTGTATGGTCAACATGCCACACATAGTATCTATTTATATTTATTTTAGGTTCCAATTTACAACAATTCCATCTTTAACGAGGCCTATAGATGTGGTAATGTCATGAAAATTCTTGTGTAGATTCTAAAAGTATAGCTCACTCCAACAAAATATTTCAAAATGTTATGAATCCTCATTTGGAATGGTATAGAATTGAGGAAAGACACTAATAATTTCCTTTTATTTCCTATATTTTCACTCGCACCCTTTGCAACAAGAAGAAAATGAGAAAGATCATGTGAATTCAACAATCTTGTTGTTTCCATATCAATAGGGTGTTGCATGTAGGAATGTAGCTCAATTGTAATGGATTTTTATCTAGATTTCTTGTGATTTGCCAAAATACTTTTTGCCCAACATTTAGTGTCATGAATGAGTGATTGTAAATAACAAGTGGCATTTTTTGTAGCATATGACATGTCTCTTGTGAATTTATATCACGATCTACAACAATTTATGTCATGAATTTATTTGTAGCATATGCTACTAGAGCTTGGTCTTCTAGTGTTTGATTTATACATATCCATGTTAGCATATCAATACAACTCTCATTTTTCCTCTCTATCTTAGATTCATATTTGGAAATCTATTAAGAATGAGCATTTTGAAATGACAGATTGGTAATTCATATTAGCTATCCATATTGAAATCATCTATGGATTGTGTATATTTAACCTAGCATATGTTTTCTTTGTAGATTCATCATAGGACAAGGAAGAGGTGGCACATTCATTCCAAGGAACTTTGTGCCGACACTCTACAACTTGACCCTTCCTACATAGGCATGTTGCTTCAATGCATTTTGTGTGCCTTTGGACATAATTGATTAAATCTTCATAATTAGCAAATGTATTTCTAGAGAAGATATTTGTTGTATTTAGTAAGCAATGATCATCTTGCAAAGATTTATGTCATATGTTGTTTCTATCAGATGGACTACAAGGGTTCCATGCACTAAAATATTTGTTAAAGAATATTTTTCTCTTTCTACATATGCATAGTGTGACTATAATCATAACATGAGCTAAATACACCAGATCTAATAGATTCTAAGCAATACTTAATTAGTTAAGCTATAATCCCAATGAAATTCTTGAAAACCATTAAATAAGGAAGTTGTTAAACATAAACAACAAGAAATGAATAATGAAAACCTATTCTAATGCCTCAAACCTCATCCCATTGGGGGATTGGTGTTGCATTGATGTGGAATGCCAACCCTTTCCCAATCCCTTTGATTGAAACAAGCTTGATTTGATATATTGATGAGTGATAATGGAGATTTGAACCACAGTGGATGAAAAATGCTCAAATGAATGCTAATGGATGAAATTATGGATGCATTTTAACAGCATAACTTTTCTCAAATGATTGTGGATCCATTTCTCATAGAAATGAGGAGCATTTATAGGAGAAAATGGTGAATCAATGGCTAGGATTGATTTGATCAATCAATGGATGAGAATCCATGAGAGGTGAAGGCATGGATTGAGGATTCACATCAATGGATGAGAATTCAAGTTGACATGGATCAAGGAGTTAATCAATGGCTCTCATTGATTCAAAGAAGCACACTTCCTAAAAATTAGGAAGTTTGTTACAAAGGAATATTTCATTTTTAGAGTTCAAATGGAGGAATATTCCCTTGCAAGTGGGAGGATGAGGGAAAATAGCAATTAGATAATTAAAACAATATTTTAATAGTGCAAGATGAGAGAAATCAAGATGCTCATTAAATAATTAATTTATTTAATGAAAGGGGGATATTAATGACACTTAATTAAATAGTTAGGATTATTTAATCAAATGGGTGGGATAAAGGATGAATTTAATTAAATAATTTGGGAATTATTTAATAAAATAGGAGGATTAATGTAATTATGAATTAATCAAATAATGTAAGTTATTCAATTAATAGGAGAATTACGTGATTTTAATCAAATAATTGACATTATTTAATTAAATGGAGGAATTAGAATGAAATTGAGGGAAATGATGTTAGTTAGCTAATATGATCCATCGAGACATTTTTAGGTGTCTACACATAGTTTCCCCAGTCAAGGTTTTCCATGTCTAGTGTATTATCAAGCCAAAGAAATCAATGTACATGTGAAAACCCTCGATGTTGCCATTCACGTATATACCAGTAATTTGTTGCACAAAGGAGATTCTCTATTACTTCTTCATGAATTAATATGAACCACTAATGCAAGTATAGGGATGTGGTATGTAGGTTATTAATTATGTTATCCATGTGTTTTTTTTAGTTTGCAGTCTAGATGTTATGCCATTTGAAAATAGTAATAAATTATCTAGTCATTTAGTATTTTCACACTTAATGTGAAGAAGAGATTTGGTGGTCCTATTTGGTTTCAATCATATTTGAAAGCTCACCATGGCACTATTAGGTTAGGTTCCTTGCAAACCTGTGTCATTTATATGTCCATGTTTCTTGGAAAGTGTCCTAGGGGACATGAGATAAATTAATTAAATATTAGCTAATGTAAATTATATTTTCAAGAGGGAATTTAATGTTGGTGGAAGTTACACATCACTTAGGATAAATTCTCCCTCTTAGGCTTCCACATTGGGAATGTGAAAGGTCTTGAGTGGGGTGCCCAAGTTTGGAGGGAAATAGGCATCCATTGGTGTTCCATTTGGAAGTTGAAAAGTCATCAGAGCATCCTGAAAGGAAAAATATGAAGAGGCTATGGGGCTAGGTGCCCATGTTGGATCCTTATGCATTTTATTTAATATTTTATCATGACTCTTGATCTTCCAAGAAAGGGGCATGGGTTTTTTCAAGTGATTTTGGCACCTCTTATTTTGGTTTACCATTGTGGTTTTGCCTCCCACAAGTTATAAATGTTGGAGCCATGAGATGATAGTTTCATATTGAGTTATTTTCAAGTGTATGGGAGAATCCGGGTTGTAAAAGATAAGAAGTGAAGTGTATTATGATGCATCTCTCTTGTGAAGATTAATAATATACAATGCCCTCTTTTCTCATGTGGATTTTTTCCTGAAAGAGTTTCTCCACGTAAATTTGGTGTCATATTTTGTTTGTTAATTTTTCTATTGTGAATAATGTGTAATCACATACATAATTTAATATTGCAGCTTAGTTTCACCTTATTTTCATCATTTTGTATCAAAGCTAATGGTTTTGTTTAGAAGGGGACACCTTTCTCTTAAGTGTTGAATATTTTTTGGTTGTAATGGGAGCTTTTGTTTTTGTGGTATATTGTAAATTTGTGAAGAGGATTGTATACCATGGATTCTACGTCTCACCAAGATATTGATAAGTTCAATGGAATGGGCTACAATATGTGGAAATTAAAGATGGAAAATCTCCTTGAAGAGAGATATCAATGGTTTCCAATTTCACAAGAAAGTAAACTAGTTGTAATGAGTGATGAAGATTGGAAAAAGTTAGACAAGAAGACACAATGAACCATTTCATTGCGTCTTACAAATTTCATCCTTTTGAATGTCTCCACAAAAAACACCACATACAAGTTATGGAAATGGATATGTGATATATATCAAACTAAAAGTTTGTCTAACAAGTTATATCTCAAAAGACGATTATATTCTTTAAAAATGAAAGATGGTGACTATATTGCAAATAATTTAAAGGATTTTAATCTAAATATAAGTCAACTTGCCTTAGTAGATATTAAATTAGAAGATGAAGATAAGTGTATCTTGTTTCTTTGTTCTTTGCCTAAATCCTGGGAAAATCTAATTATTGCCATAAGTAGAGGTAATGTAGAGCCAAAGATGGATACGATGATTTTCATATTACTTTTTGAGGATATGAGGAGAAAGTATATGAATATTGGCTCCCAATATTCCTTGCATGTGTGGGGTAGGTCCAAAGAGAAAGGGTTCTAAAGGGGATAAATCTAAAGGACATTCTAAAACCCCCCCAAAAGAGTAAAGTGTTGGAATTATAGAAAAATAGGGCATGTGAAGGAGTGTAGGAACAAGAAAAAGAATGTTGATTCCTCCATGGAAATGTCCTTCTATGGTAACTATGATGCTTTGTTTATTTAATCTAACTCTATTAGTAACTATTCTTGGCATATTGATTTAGGTTGCTCCTACCACATGACTCCTCACAAGGAGTGGTATACTACTTACAAAGAATATGATGGGGGAGATGTTTTCCTTGGTGATAATAGCACAAAGAAGATTGTTGGTAAGGGGAAGGTAAATTTGTGTTTCAATGTGAGAGGATTAAAACCCTTGATAATCTTTTTGCATAATCCAAGACTTGTGAGAAATTAAATTTGAGTGTCCAAGTTGAATGATTTTGGAATGCATTTAATATTTGATAAGTTTGGTTGCATGTTGGTAAGATGATTTTGGTGATAGCTAAAGGATCTCGAATAGGGACTTTGTTTAGGATAAACACCTCTAATTTATATAACTGTTTCAATGTAACTAACACTAAAAATGCATGTATGTTGTGACACCATGGATTGGCTCACATTAATGAAAAATGAATTAAAACTGTTCTAAACAAAAATTTGGTTGATGGTATTTATGATTATTGTGTCGATAAAAATGATTTTTGTGACTATTGTGTGTTTGGTAAAAAATAGATCATCATTTTCTAGTGGAACTAATAAGGCAAAGAGATTAATAGAGATCATTCATTTGAATGTATGTGGACCACTGGATGTTGACTCTTTGGGTAAATCTCGATATTATGTCTCTTTCATTGATGATGTCTTGAGATACACTTGGATTTATTTTATGCATTCTAAATTTGGAATTTTCACTAAGTTTAACAAATTTAAGGCCTTAGTTGAAAAGCAATCAGATTATAAGATAAAAATGTTGAGATCTAACAATGAGGGTGAATATTGTTCCAAGGAATTTGATGAGTTTTGTAAGCATGCATGTATTGTTCAGAAAAAGACTAATCCTTATACTCCCCAAAAAAATGGGGTAGCAGAAATAATGAACTGAACCTTCATGGAAAGAGCTAGCAGTATGTTGAGTGGTGCTAATATTGATAGATTCTTTTGGGTAGAATTGATTGGTATTGTTTGTTATTTGATTAATAGATCTCTTTTTTTAGCTCTTGTTGATAAAAATCCTTGTCAAGTTTGGATAGGTAGAAATACTTTTGTTTCACACTTAAGGGTCTTTGGTTGTGAGGCGTTTGTTCATGTGCCTCAAGAGAAGTGATCTAAATTATATCTGAAAGCACATAAATGTATCTTTGTTTGTTATAGTGAGAATGTTAAAGTTTATAAGCTTTGGAATCCTCTAACCCATAAAATAATCTTTTCTAGAGATGCAATTTTCAAGGAATTTAGAGCTTACTCATGAGAAGAACAACCGAGGGAGAAAGATAAAAAATAGTGCACTTAGAGACAAATATTGAGAAGCAAAAAGATGCACATGTGGAAGAACAATCGGATGGATTTGATGATGGAGAAGAAGAAGAAGAGGGTTTAGATAGTTCAAAGGATGTGTAGGATGATTACAGTAAAGAAGAGCATACAGATCTCATTATTCTTACCTTGAGGAGGTCCACAAGGCAACATAATCTAGTTGATAGGTATATCCCACTTGATTTTTGTTTTGTATTTTCTTTGATGAGTATTGAAGATGACCCTAAATATTTTAGGGAGAATCTCTCTTTGGAGGAAATTGAGTATTGGTTGCAGGCCATGCAGGAGGAGATGATGGCTTTGGATAGTTGTGATACGTAAGATCTTGTTATTTTCCCAAAGGAAGGAAGCACATTAGATGCAAGTAGGTATTTAAAAATAAATTTGATGTGGATGATTGATTAGAGTGGTACAAGGCTAGATTGGTAGCTAAGGGCTACTCCTAGAGAGAGGGAGTTGATTTTGGTGAATTTTTCTCTCTTGTTGCTAACTTAACTTCTATTATATTCCTAATATCTATTACTATTGATTGTGATTTTGAGATAGAGAAAATGAATGTTAAAAATTATTTATTGCATGGGGATCTTGAGGAGGAAATTTATATGTGACAGCCTGGCGGTTTTGTTGTGAAAGGAACATAATGATTGGTTTGCGGGTTGAAGAGATCTTTGTATGGTTTGAAACACTCACCTCGGATGTGGTACTAGAAGTTTGATTCTTTTGCATTGAATTTGGGGTTTTTTTAGGAGCAAGGAGGATCATTGTGCTTACATTAAGGTTATTGATGATCATATTCTAATTATTGTCTTGTATGTTGATGATACATTGTTCATTGGTAACAAAAAGGTGGTGATTAGGGACCTCAAAGCACAAATTTCTAGGACATTTGATATGAAGGACTTGAGGGATGAAAAATATATTCTTGAGATGGAAATCAACAAAGATAAGGGTCACATAAAGCTTTGGTTAAGTCATATTAAGTATGTTGATACTATTTTGCTAAGGTTTAATATGCATGACTGTAAGACAATTAATGTTCCATTTCTAGTTGGTACTAAGTTGAGCTTAGATATGTTTCTTAATTTTGATGATGATTTTGAGGATACGTCTAAGGTTACTTATGCTAGCGCCATTGGTAGTTTAATGTATGCAATGATTTGCACTAGACTAGATATATCCCAAGTAGTCAGAGTTCTAAGCAAGTTTATGTCTAACCTTGGTAGAGAGAATCAAACTTTTATTAAAGAGGGTGTTTAGATATTTATAAGGTACTTATGATTATTGTTTAGTCTATCATGGTATTGATGATGTGGTCAAGTCATTGGACATACATGGGTTTGGTGATGTAGATTGGGTAGGTGATTGAAAATGTGATATGATGGCTATGTGGTAAAGGAAGGAATAAGCAACACATAATGAATTGATATGTGTTTGTTATATGTGTAGATGGAATGATGGATGTGTAATTAACATGGGTGTATATGAAATTATGGATAAGAAAGTGTTACGGGCTCATGTAGTAACAAGTCCCTTCTATAGTTTTCTCGCCTAGGGGTGTGATGTTGTAGGTCCCTATTGCTTTGCTACAAATTAAAAAATGAAGACTACTAAATGTCACCTATATAGTGTGTGCATGTGAGATATGTGATATAATTATACCTATGAAATGATAGTGGGCGAGTTATGTTGCTCATCTACTGATATTTCTGAAGAACTTCTTGTTGTTGTTAATGGATTTTATATCTCTAGCTCAAATTGATGTTGTAGTGATAAAAGGAATTCATCCTTCTATAATGGTCATTTATAGAGCTTTAGCCTATGACCATTAAATAACAATGAAAACCATACATCATCATTTTTTTGTAATTGAATTACTCCATTTGGGAAGACTGCTTTTATTTCATATGGCCCAAGCCATCTATTTTGTAATTTCCTCTTGTAATCTTTGTATCTTGAGCCATACAGTAAAGCCTAATCACCTACACTAAATTCTTTTGTCTCAATAAACTGGTCATGCCAATGCATTCTCTACTTTTGGATGATATTTGTATGGTGTATTGCTTCAATTTTGTCATAGCCTAAGGTTTTATTTAATTGTCATTATATTCAACTTATCTTTTGCTTTTGTATTTGACATATTATCTACCTACCACTTTGTCTTGTGATTGATTTCCATGCAAGCTTATGCTAAACTAGGGTAACCAAATCTATCACATTGAAGAAAAATAATCTACTCTGGTTGGCTTGCCACCTATGACTTGCATACTTAGCAACCACATAACTACAATGTTGGATACAATTTGTATTAAAGCTTAGTCTAACTTTCCTAGATAATATTTATTATATACCATAGTTCTATCATAATTTGGCATTCAAAGCTTATTTTAAATTATCTAATTCAAATGCATAAGACTTAAATTAATTCAATATGTATTTATATTTGCGAACAATGGAAAAAATAAATATCTTATTGAACAATGTCTTCCTCTTTTAATTATTATTGTATCGTTTGTGTGTAAGATGTATAATTTGTAACACCAATTTCTCAATTCAACTTTGTTATAACTTTATTTTCAATATTTTGAGTTGATAAGTGTATTATATTTTGTTATTTAAGTCTTGCATAAGTTTATTAGAAAATCAACTATTTAATAACATTCCTTAGTAAATTGGATATATTTTTATTTATATGTAGTGCTTCTTTAGGAATGAATGTATTTTGTGAGAAGATGGCTTAGTTGGTTAGTTCTCACTATCTTTAAAACTATTCAAGAAGACTCTTCTCACAAACTTTTCATATGTGCATGTTAGTAGACATAGGAATTTGGCTTCACTTAAGATGTAGCTTGAATTTGTATTTATAAACTGCAAAGCATAGTTTTTAACTTATAATAATATAAGGAGTATATTATGAGTGATGGTAATATAAATACAAATAAGAAAGTAAAATAATGCTTAAGATTAGAAAACAAAATATTGTAAAAGGAAATGATGGATTTTTTTCTTACTTTAGTTTACAAGTAAACATAATTAAATAGATAATGATTGTTTTAGATTAATTAAATGTAGAGGTTTAATATTTTATGGAATGCCTTCCATTCAGGAATGACACATTCTCCTTAATCTAAAAATATTATTGAGATTTCAAATAGCAATAGCCTTTGTATTCTACTAATTGAGTCATGTGTGTCAATTACATTTAGATTGTTAAGACTGTTTTTTAAATACATATATTTTTGTAATTTTTTGTTACATATTTTATATATTACTAATTTTTCAATGAGAATAATAATAATTTAGACACATGTTTTCATTTAATACATAAATATCTTTTTATGTTCTTATATTAAATTATATATTTTTGTTTGAAAGAAATACATCAATAGAGAGGTGTCTTATTTTTCTATAAAAAATATCATTTGTTATTTAGCAATTCAAACATGGGGCATTATTATGAAAACCCAAAATATTTACCACCTGAGAATGACCCAATTAATATGAGAATTTCTTTATTTTTATAATATAGTAGAATAATATTTAAATGAAATACTTTGTTATCACCAATGCATATAGCCATTCATTTGGTGGCTGGAAAAGCAATTTAATTCCCATTCCTTTAGATAAACAATTTAATTTGTCTTTGGTTATTTTTCTTTCTTAGTTCAATATGATTCTTGATAGTAATTAAAATTAACAAATGTTTACATTTATATTGACATAATTTTTGAATTTAAGTGAAATTATATACAATTTATATGCATCATTTCATGTTTGATTTTTAGCAAAGTAGTTCTTCAAATGGAGAAGTTAAATATAATTTATAAATCATTGCAAATTATTGTTTTGTTTAATTTTGTGGAATGTCTTCCATATAGGAATGGAAAATTCTCATTAATCTATAAATATTATTGAGATCTTAAGTAGAAATAGCCCCCCCTATTCTACCAACTAAGTCATGTTTGTCGATAAATTGGAATGGATTTCCTAAAAGTAGCATTCACTCTTTTATGAGTAATATTTCATTGAGTTGTATTGAGATACTAAAACAAGTAAATGTACATGATGTGGAAGACCTTGAAGTTCGATCAATGGAAGCAACACTAAATGAGTTCCATGCAACTTGTGAAAAATTGGTCGTGTTTTACAATTTTTACGAGAAATGCACATTGACGAGTAATATGGATGAGGCATCACTCTTTACATTAAAATTTCATTTTAAAACTACTTGAATAATGTGTAATAATTTTTTTTTTTAAACTCTGTATATAATATTATAGTGGTATTATGGCCTTTATTGACTATAAAAAGTGTAATTGCAATTATTGTTTTACATAAATAAAATCTTACAACTTCATTTTTACACTTTCGATTTGACATTAGTTCTCTTGAATTTTTTCCTATGTTACATTTCTATTACTTATTCTCCAACAATCGATGAAATAGATATTTAAAAATTATTAGAATTACTATTATTAATTAAATTTATATTTTTTGTTTTACATAAATAAAATATTATTGAATTGCATTCCTATGAGTTATGCTCTAGTAACCAATGACACGTCCTTATAACTATTTAAACAGTATGTAATAGTATAGTTCTATTCTACCCTTTATGATCTAACAATAATTGTAGTTTTAATTATTATTTTACATGTGAAATGTTGTGATTTAATTTGTATACTTTCAATATGAAATTAGTTTTATTGAGCTACTTCCCATATTACATTTTAATTACTTATTGTCTAACGAATAATTGCATAGATTCCTAGAAATAGTTAGACTTGTTGCCACTAAGCAAAGCTATAATTATTATTTTGCATACATCAATAATCAATGATATAGTTGCCTAGATCAATAGTTTGTTTTTAAATACATTCATCACAATTTGTTAACTTAGTAATAATTGACAATTAATTCCACTATACCATGCAATAAATTTTACTTCACCCATAACATACTTTGTGCAGCCTATTTATTCATCATTTCAACACCATTTCCATGTGGCACACATACTTCTTACCATTCAAACCATAAATGCACATAGTCCATCACAACCACAATATGTCATTTCAAATAAAGTTGTGGCAGCATTCAACTCCTTCGCACGAGTCAAATTTCAATTCAAACAATGTCTACAGTTACTCTCTGCATTATCATATTTATTATTGAAGATTACTAATTTAATATGTATTTATTGTTCATACGTGTATGCCACTCTCGTATTTAAATTTCCACTACTTCTAAATTATGACATGTTAAGTGAGGACACTTAGTAACTTTAGTTGGGGGAGGGGTATTCAAGGCTATATTCTTTAGTTTTTTGTTGTTTCCAAAAAATTTGTCATTTCATTCCCTACAATTATCAATAAATTGAGTGTTCATAGGAGAAAGAAAAGTGTTCAACAATAGAATTAGGAAATACAATTGAGTAATATAGCATACAACATAGCAGAAGTAGTATAATTAGGGTGACAAAACAAAAATAGAACATAACAGAACTAGTGAGTGACTATGGATTGAAGCATTGCAATGGGGGTGACATTATGAGAAGGGAACCCAACAACACATTTTTCGAAGACAAACAATGCCTACCTATCTTCCAACAAGCTAGTTTGTTGGACTACTTGAGACATAGAATTTAATGAAGTGATGACCCATCAATTCGCCAATACCCTACAAAATAATGAGGCAGCTATTAGGGGTTTGAGAGTAGATGCATCAAAAGCTGCTATAGATGAAATATTTAGTCTTCCAAGGGTGGGAGGAGTTTCCAGTGAGAGCAGATGCCATCACAACTAGGAATGAATTCTTTGTGCTAAGAGAAAACTTGGACTCTTCTTCACAAGGTACCAAATGCTTATCCTTACCAAGTGGCTTTAGGCCTTTGTAGTCACTTATATTGTTAAGTACTTAGCATGTGGTGGAAGACAATCACTATTGTATACAATTCATTTTAAATTACTAAGTCATTTATGCCATGGAAGGCATGCAAATGTTCCCAATTTTATGTACAATTTATTGAAAAGAATGTCTTCAAAGTACAAAATAAAGAGGAATCAACCAATATTATCACATTTTTGTCTAGTTACGTTACTCATGAAAAGGAGCCTTAGGGTTCAATTCCCAAATGTCTCTTGGGAGGATTTCTTGAATTGTAGTAATATCAACAACATTCTTCAATTACCTAATGAAGAAAATAGGGGTCAAGAACAAGGAATAGAAGATCATGTTGTGGTTGATACTAAGAGAGAAAAACCCTTTGGTTCCCCTACTACAACACCTACTCACAACACAAAGGAACTAGAAGAGAAAGGTCTGCAGGAAAACCAACCTGCAGCCTTTGTCGAGCAACCTGCAACTGAAAATAATCCAAAATCCCAGTTTCTAGTAAGAGGTCACCAACAAAAAGGAAAAGAATGAGTGTGGCTTCAACTTTTGCACCTGTAAAATGGTAGAGGAAGCCCACACAATCTAGGAGGTGATCACATCGCCTAAGGAAGAAGGGGCCTATAACGCCCCGCCATGCAACCCTAGAGGAAGTTGCATTTAACTACTTAAACAGAATAATTTTTTTTTTTTTAAGGAATAATTATAAGTAAGTTCACTAACTAATGCCAACAACCTCTAAGGTTATGAGACAAAGGTTATACAGAACCTCAACAAAAAACATGAATGTAAACCATGCCCATTATTTAATTAATAACTTAAACTCATACATTCCAAATAAGATAATCACATCATCACAAGAGATAACTTTCAATTCAATTTATCCAAATTAAATAATAAGATTACAACACTCATTCCCTGAATGAGGCAAGATCAATAATCGTAATTACAATTACAACTTCCCACCTCGATAACAATCGAGGGGGTAAAATAATACAAGATCAATTGAAATGCAATAAAGCAAGAACTGAAACTAAATCCAACGAGCTCTCCAATTGGAAGTCTCATCCACAAGAACATGAAGATAGAACCCAATGGATTAAGGTGCACGCCACCCAACCAAGTGGAACCTAAAGGCCCACCCCCCATGCTAGGAGATAGTAACAAGAATTCTATCCAAGGACGTCTACCTCTAGACATAGGCTAACATAACCATACTGAAATAAATACAGTGACATCAATGACACAAGGTTACAATGCTTCCAGAATTACATAATCAATTGCATCACTGATGCGAACATACTATCGACCTAGGAGAAGTGTCATCACAATGTTACATGGGTTACCCTGGTGAGTCTTCCTAGGCCCCAGCCCCCATCCCGGGTTACCCTGGTAACCTCTAACGACTTCCGGCCCCTCATGTAAACCAATGCGGAATCAATTATCTTTCATAGAGACAAGATAACGATCTTGCATTCCAAGCCTTCCCATCTCAACCCAAGTCTTTACAAGCCCTTGTGATCCTGAGCGGGGCATAATTATCTTATTAAGTGTTCGGTACTAAGTGATACTCTAATCAATTAATTAAGTTATCACTGGATTAACTAACTTACAATGAGTTACCCTGGCACCACTTCATGTGCCGACCCCCGTTACAAGCCACTCCTCTAAGATGACACGTGGAACAACTCCACAACCCAAGGGTACACAAGTGCTACGCAAGGATATCACATCCCTAACCATGACATACAGTCCACACACTCCCGTTCGTGATAACCGGGGAACAAACTGGTTACGCACTACCCAAGGCAATCTCAAGGTTGACCTCATAGTATGGCAACCCACAAACTTGAAATCCCAATTGGAAGACTTGATTAAATGCTACAACCCACAATTCCCAAATGACCATACGAACAACTCAAAATCAGGAACGAATCAAAATTCTACTTTGGGTTCCCTAAACCCATGTCCTCACTGGCATTCAGTAATCATTGCACTAATTGAACTAAATTTAAATACGCCATTTAAACAATCATTTTATTTCTACGTAGCATTTAAATACATGAAACATTAATCTGAATCCCAATGATTTAGATAAAATCATAATCCCATTTTAAAATAAAATATTTATTCCACAATCAATTAAACTCATTTTCTAAAAAAAAACAATATTCCGCATTTAAATAATAAAATAATAAAATGAAATACTCATTTTCAAAATGCTAACATTTAAACATTAAAAGATTATTATTATTATTTAAATCTCACAATTATTATCCAAAACATAATATTAAGCTTATTGAAGGCATTTAATATTAAATTAAATCCTAATATTAAAATCATTTAATATTATATTAAATTATTACTTTAACATATATTATTATATCATGCTAATAAAATATTATAATAATATAATATTTAAAATATTATAAAATTTATAATATTAAATTATAGTAAAATATAATAATATATAAATAAATCTTTTATTTATTATTATTATTTTTTTAAAACTTAAAGCTCGGCCTTTGTTCGCACGCCAACCCTAGAGTTGGGTCGCGCGACCTCGGACTCCGTGCGCGGTTAGGGTTGATAAAAAAAAACTTGGCCGCGACTTTCATGGCCTACAACAGTGGAAGAGACTGTGGCAGCCGCAGGAGGCTGTGCCACCGGACGGCGGGAGAGGCGGCGGGAGAACCCGCGTAGGTCGCGATAGATGGGAATGCACCATCGCGGAGGAGTTGCCGCGGTTACCACGCGGGCGGCACCGGCAGTGTCGCCACCAACTCTAGTGGTCGCTGCCTATGCAGTCCGCAAGGCTGCGGACGGTGGAGGTTGGACGCGGCCCCCCACTCCGCCCCCATGGGAGCGGCGATGGGGTGAGCCCCCAGCACACTTGTTTTTTTTTTTTAATTTTTCCCACCACTATCATTTTTATATATATATTTTTTTTTTAAAAACAGAACTCTTTTCTTTTTAAACAAAAATTTTTCTATTGGCCATTTTTTTAAAAATGGCCAGCATAACCCTACTATGGGAAGGAAAAGAAAAAATTTAAATACATAATAAATATGGGAATACACACACACACACACAAATATATATATATATATATATATATGAATACATACAAGCTTTCTCCCAAATGAGATTTTCAACCAAAAAGAAGAACATAGAATTGAAGAAAAAATAATTCTATAAACATGATTTCATTTAATTTTGCACAAACTTTCCAAGGAGTGGAGTTATACAGGTTCTACATGTTCAACTATTTTCCCTACAACATATGAGCTTTTGAATCAAACAAAATTCAATTAAAACAAGATGAGAACCTGATTCTTTTGAAGTATGTTGAAGATCCTGATGGTGCTATGAAACCCTCTTAAACTCCACAAATTCTTTGAACTTTTCCTCCAAACCCACAAAATTGAGCACCCTTCTTCTTCTTTTTTCAATTTTTCCCCAAAAACTCCATTTTCAAGATTTGTGAAGAAATTCAAAGATAACCAAAAAAATCCTTCCAAAAATCCTACAACAACCCTCATAAATTCCAGAAAACAGAAAATAGGAAATATCTATTTTTGAATTTTTTGAATTTTCAAACTTCAAAATTGACTTCTAATTCATTTTCCTAATTTTCAATTCCAACTTAAATATGCATGTTTTTCCAAAATAGATAATGTAAATCATTTTCACATAAATAACTTAATCACTTAATAAAATAAATCTACCATAAGATTAAAATATTTATTAATTAAATTAAATTACTTAATAATTTAATTACATTTCCAACATTATTCTAACTTCCAAAATAAACTAAAATCAGGCAATTAGAACAAAATAGCACAACTAGACCATTCTAGGACCGACGACACACTACGACCAGGGTGACGACTTGGCATGAAAATCCTAGCTGCTATCTCCCAATCAAATGTTGTTGGGCAATGGACAGGCTTGAACCTGTGAAACTAGGTGGAGTTGATGTCCTATACCTGTCAACCTGCAAACAACGAATATATCCACATGCAATAATATGTCATAAATAAGGCACACCGTGAAGAGGAAATCACGAGATCGCAGGGCACTCGCAAGTGAGTGATGCGATACCGTCCTCTTCACCAATACAGGAGTAATAACTGATGCATCTAACATAGCAGCATAATCGAAAGCATGAAACATCATAAATTAAACATCCACATATGCTAACTCCAAACATGCCAAAACAATCACATCAAAATATAGTATCATCACATCAAGATACATCACGATAAAACGGTGATCAACTGTAACCAAGTACATGGTCCAAGTACAACACAAAACTTAAGCATAAAGAGGAGACAACATAGTTTGCACAATAGAGCAAAACGGAGGGGTGTTACAGGGCCCATGAGAGGAGAAAATAAAAAGAAAAAAGATGTTGCAATGGTAGAAACTGATACAAACTTAGAGGGGAATGCCCCTGGTAATGATATAAAAACACCAATTGTTTAATTTTATTTATTTTTCTAGCACTTCTAATTCTAATTTAGAAGATATTTTTTTGGCAAGAATAAAATGAGAAGATCTCCAAAGAGACTTGTCTCAGAAGGGTTTGAGTATATGTAGGTGAGATGGCAGAAGAATATTTTTTGGAAAAACATGGGGATTTTTTCTTGGAATAAAGGAATGCAAACAAAGAGCTACAAGAAGCCTTGCAAAGGATCAAGAAATTGGAGGAATTATTGAAAAAATATTAGCAGAATGACAGTGAGAGGGATGCCAAAATCAAAGAGTTGGAGGAAAGACTCCATAAATTTGAGCATGGGTCAAAACTGGAGATATTGGCATAGTTTGCCATGGTGGAAACAACAGGAAAATATCCAATTCCACATAGATCAATTGGTCCCATTAAGACCCCTTCTAGACCAATTATTGTGTCACTAAATGTTGAATTATGGAAAAAATAAAAAGAATTCTCCCAAAAATAAAAAAGAATGGAAAAGGGAGAAAGATGAAATGATAACTAATCACACCAAAGCACTTGAGAAACAAGAAATAGAGGTGAAGAAGTTGAGAGTAAGAATTGAAGAGGTGGCAGATAAAACAATATAGATAATGAAATGCATACCGCCTGCCAGAGTTTATGCTTTGTTCTTACAGGAAAAGTTTTATGTTTTTAATTTAGTTAGATGATTAGTGACCTACCTGTTGCCATGAACAAGAAATATTTATTTTGAGATACTTTCTATAGACAGGTAAAAATTCTTGATTGATACTACATATCTAATTTTGATTAATTAACACCACTTCTTATGAAATCACTTTGAATTAACCAATTAATTAAATAATCAACATTATTTAATTAAATTCAAAAAATTCAACTATTAATCAAATAGTTAAATTTATTGATAAATTAACCCTTCTTCTAACTAATATTCATCATATTTAATTAAATCAAATCATTTAATTAAATCCCCCTAAGTCTTCTCATTTGATTAAATAAATCACATAAAATGTCACAATCCCCTAACCCATTACTAATTAATTAATGCTAAATTAAAATTAATCTCAAATCACTTTCTAATCATTGTTAATAAATCCTCTAGCTTTTAACTCCTCGAGAGTTAAATCAACCCATGGTGAACTAACCAAGCTGCACATGAAATTAATTTCTTTTAATTATCTAATTCCTTTATTATCCTCACAAAGGCATATTCCAAAAAATATTCCTTTCAACCACCTCTCATTCAATTTCCCTCCAAAGGATTTAAAAAACCTCTCACATCCTCAATAACTTCTCTTACATCCTCTCAAATCCTCAACCACCTTCATTAAATTCTTCTTACAATCTTTCAAATCTTCTTACATTCTCATTTATTCCTCTTACATTCTTATTTATTCCTCTTACATCCCCCATTCCTCAACACATATCCCAAAATGTGTTCCACCTTCCTCCAATGGAATTGTGACAAGTGTCACATTTTCATTGGCTCCCATTTTATCCCACATTCACCAATTCCTCTCATTCTTCAACTCTTGAGTTCTATAAATAGAGGAATTCTCTTTATAATATGGATCCACAACTTCAAGCATTATCACTATAACCATTTTCACTTAATAGCAATCACCATTTTCATCATTTTTAGCTAAGTTATCACCATTTGGAGTCAATTTCACACTCTTATCAAAGGGATTGGGAAAGGGCTTCCTTTTCATATCAAAGGAGCACCACTCCCCCTATGGGATGGAAGTTTTCTTAAGTTAGACTAGATTACATGCTTTGTTTGGTTCATTTCAAGTTTTTTAACATGTTCTCTTGTCCTTTTTATCAAAGAATTTCATAGGGAATGCTAGATTTGGCTTTCTAACATGTTTAACAAGTGTTTGTCGAACTTATGTTTGTTGGGTTTTTTTTGCCTTAGCTTTTTGGCTTGTTTCTCCTTCGGCCTTGGCTTTTTCTTCATGTTTATGGCGTTTACTGCCATACCGCGGGCCACCCTGTTCGGCGGTTGGGCGATGTTACCGCCTTACCGTGGTGGTCTTCATCTTTCCTAGCGGTAGCGCAGTGAGCAACGGTGACAGTGACAATTCAGAGTGGCGGTTACTACCGTACAACACAGCTTGTTTTCTAAGCTGCGATGGGCGCGGTAAAGCCATTGGCGGTTACCGCCATACTGCAGGCAGTGGGTCCACTCATTGCGGTGGCCGCGGTGAGACCACCTGCAGTCGGGTCCGGTGGTTACAACCATACCGCGGGCGATGAATCCACTCACCGTGGTGGCCGTGGTAAGACCGCCAACGGTCTGGCTAACGGTCACCCCACTACCGCAAAGTGGCCTGTCGGCCCCCGTAGTAGCACAGTTTGACCGTCAGCGGTCCCACAGACCGGTTACCGCCATACCGTGAGGTGGGTCCAACAGGGCAACGGTACCGCGGCGGGAAGGCGAGACTGGGCTCAGTGAAGTCATCGGTAAGCTCGAACGAGCTCACCACTATACCGCAGAATGACTCAGATAATGCAGCAGTAGCGCGGTAGATAGCAGGGTGAGCTCGGGTGGGCTCACCACCATACCGCGACAGGTAATGTTGAGCTCGGTGGTAACACAATAAGAGCTCAGTTGACCGAGATGGACTGAGCTTGACCGAGTTGGACCAATTCTGTCAGAGCGATCAATGAATGTGAAGGTGGCATGTGGCAGGTTGGCAGCATCTGATTGATCGAAGACCAAAGAGGCAAAGATAGTTATTGCAGGCCGTGGAAATAGAACCCAATTAAGGTGATGGATTGATTGCCTGGGTGGCTCGATGCAATTTGTGCAGATTGGATGTGTGCTTGGTTGTTTGTTGCATGAACCTGAGGGTCAGTGATTGGTTGAGTGATTGAATGTGATGTATGGCTCGGTCAGAGATATACATTATGATTAAACCAAAAGGTGGTAGGACGTAGGACGATGGTTGACAGAGAGAGGCGTGAAGTGTGTTCAAGCAGTATGCTAAGGCATTGCAATTGCAAACACTCTATCTCTTGGATCTGAATGATGTGAACATGTGAGGATTGAGGTTGGGCTAGCCGAGAGGCCGATTGAGATAGTTATTTATGAGGAGTTGAAGGGAATCTATATAGTATGTCAAATGTATGACATTGCAACTATGTGAAGGTTTTGGTTTTGTGTTGCCTGTTATTCTCCAGATGAACAAGATGTGACTCCTGTATAGGCTTTGAGCCTAAGATTGTATTGTAACTATTTTTTGTTGTTGAATAATACAATGACTCGATCTTTTGGAGTGTGGGGTTTTTTACCCGAAAGGGTTTTCCCCATGTATATCAGTTTGTCATCTTTTTGTCTTTCATCTTTATCTGTTTGTGTTGAATCTATTAATCGTTTTGCATTTACTTCTCTTAGAGGATCAATGAGGGATTCACTGTGCCTGTTTTCGCTTTATGGTACAGTTGTGTGTGTCTTTGGAGTGATTTTGAATTGAAATCATTGAGGTACTGCTGTCTTAGTTGCCTATCTTGATGATAGATCGAACTCCTTATCCCCAACAAGTGGTATCAGAGCTAGTAGCTTGTTGCTCTTGATACCAAAAAGTGGTATCAAAGCTAGTAGCTTGATGCTCTTGATACCAACAAGTGGTATTAGAGCTGGTTGAAGGAAGTCGAGGCTTGATGATACCAACCAGTGGTATCAAAGTCTTCTCCCGATTGCTAAAGTTTTGGGTTTTCTCCTATGATGTTTTCTTAGCCTGGCAAGCTTGAGGAAGTTTGGAGAAATTGGTTGGTGATTGATCCTTTGATGAGTGGAAGTGTGTGATTCATTGATTCAACACATAGTTTGAAAGACGCTGGAGATGACTAGAGTTGGTCATGTTGTGGCAACATGGTCTGAAGCTCCTGGCTCATAACAAAAGTTCCTGATGCAAAGGGCGTGACATGTTCTTGTGGTTGTGTTGTAGCGAAACATGGTGTTCATACTGGGTGTCTGTGTGAGAGACTCCTTAGCGGTATGGACTTGCTTGTGTTGTTGATTAGCTATGGAGAGTTGTGCTTGTGCTGGGTGTTTTTGACTTAGCACTGAAGGTAGTTTCTTTGGTGCTTTGATTGCATGGAGGCTATGAAGTGACCTTGGTGGTATGCAACTTTTGGATAGCCTGGCTCTCTCATTTGCTTGTGCATGACTGTGGCATAGGAACTGGTCTGAAATGGACCTGTTGTTCTTGTGTGCGTGTTTCTTGCACTTGCATGGTTCAAATTCATGTCTTTGGCTCTGAAGGTTTTCTGTAGACTTTCCTAAAAATTTTATGTTGCATTTTCATGTTCTTTCATTGTTTTGGTTAACCATGATGGTTGTGTGTAGACTCCTGAGTCATCTAGATGAGCAATGAAGATGGAGATGCGTGGGTGTTTTATAAACACTGTGGTTTTGCAGGTTTTACATGGTCAAGGAAAACTTGCATTGTGTGGAGTTGTTGTCTGCTATTTTTAGATCCTGGATTTTTGGGGTGTGACTGGATGAGATAGTTGCAACTCGACATGTCTTAGAGGAGGTGTGATGTCTTCTCTGCATGGGAGTGTTGGTATGTTTTTTAATCATTTAGCATTCCTTTGGTGTGTGCTTAATGGTTGCTTGGACTATGGTACTTGAGTTATGGATGTGATTGGCAAATCATATTTGGTGTTTGAGTCATGGTTGTCTACATGGTTGTTCTCTTTGAGATCTTAGTTTTGCAGTTTGCTAGTGTGATAATAGATTTGCAGGGATGTCATTTGAAGTGGATCTCTGAGTTGTGTGGCTGATAGATTAGCTACCTATTGACTGTTGTGAGACAACTCGGGAGTGGACTGTCTATATCCACGTGATTGTTTTTGTGTTGTTGCAAATCTATTAGCTGACCTTGTCTGTGGTCACTTGTGCATTGGCGTGCCTATTTTGAGATGAGAAGGTGAATGGCATTTTGAGTACCTGAATAGTTAGTTATGGGGACCTATAGCATGAGATTCACATTGTCATGAAGAGCTTGTTACACTGGTTAGTGTAAGCTTTTGACAGTGATGGTGTGACCAGTCATGGTGCTTGGAAAGCTTAGTGTCACATTGCAGTGGGAGCTTTATCAATGAATGGTGTCCTTCTTTGGTGTTGCAGAAGAGTTCTTTTGCATTTGCATGTTCACTATTTGAGGGTGTGCAACATCTTGGAGCCATGAAAGACATTGTTAGTTTTGGCTAAGTTGCTAGTGGTCCTTGACAGGTGATGTTGGTTTTGGTTTAGAGTTGTTTTCTTTACGTCATGGTTACTCTTTCTTAGAGTTTTCGCATTTTGCTTTGCTCTTGAGACCATAGCTTGTTCACTTGAAGCATGGTATCTCCGAAGGGGGATGTGTAGATCATGGTTTCATGATAAGTTTTTTGAAGCTTTGATAGTGGTCTGGGGTTTCTCTATGTTTTGAGTGCATTGGTCACATGCTGGTGAACTTCATGATTGTTGCAGTATTGCAGATTGGAGTCAACATGAGATGACAGGTTGTTGATACTCATGGATGCATGGAGAATAAGGTGAGGCTGGAATTCTTATGAGAATGTTGTTGTTACAACTGAAAGTTCGAGAAGCCTGCACCTTGGTTGAATGCGAATTCAACAGAAACCTTGAAGGAGAATGCTCTTGGGTAAGTCACGGTGACTTGTATATCTTGGAGGAGCATGTTTTCTTTTCTCCTTGGTCTACTCGGCAGTGTTCCTATGAAAGGTATTTGCCCATTATACTTTTTAGGTGTGTTATGCTTTATCTTTTATTGGTATGAATCTAGAGTTGTTTTAAGATTCTGGAGGATTCATAATGGAATATGGATAGCATTGTGTATCTCCTTGTGCTTTTGAGGACTGACAGGAGATGATGTATGGGTTAGTCTGATCTTCTTGATGCTTACATCCTTGGTGTTGTTGGGTGTTGTTAAGGCTTTTCCTTTGGGATGTGAAGAAGATCACTCTTGCCACAACTGGCATTTAGAAGGGTTTGTAGAAGGCCATGTTTTGATATGATGTCTCTCTCTAATCTGGTCGTGTTCTTCCTGTTTGTTTCATATGACTTTAGATGTTTGTGGAGCCGTGATGGTTACTGTTTCTTGTGGTCATGTGTTTATCATGACTAGTGATGACACTAGGGGTTTTCCTTCTTCAGTCAGATATGGAACCTTGGAAGAACAGTGGATGATTGATGAGAGAGAAAATTTACTTGCAGCAGGAGGTTGCAGGTTGTGCAGATTAGAGTGGGTGTTCCTTGGAACTACATGATTACTTTCTTCTATATGTAGGGGCTGATGGACTTGGTATGCCTGGATTATTTGTGATGGTGCTTTGTTTGCACTCATCTAGATAGTGCCCTTGCAGTGGGAGTACCTGGACATGTTTGGTCTTTGAATGGTTGATACAGGGTGCTTGTTTGTTGTTGAGATGGGTGGTTTTATGATGGCATGAGTCTACTGTTGGTTTTCATACCTTTAAGGTATGGGTGGTTGGACAGATTAGCACGAGTTGTGGGTGCTATGTTCAGTCATGTGGGTTTGGTCAATTAGATGAGGACAGTCAGGTCACTGGCTGTTGTTCTGGCTAATTGGTGTTCTTGTTGTGGAGAAGTGTGGTCTGTGTCCTATTTCTCATTCTCACATTGGTGCCTTGTTGGTGTTGTTGTGTTTCCTTTTGCCGCCTGGAGGATTAGGTGTTTGCGTTCCTAAGATTAGTGCTTTCTCACCTTGGCATGTTCATGTGTTTGGATTTGTTGCCTGAGATGGTGGACATTTATTGATGTCATTGCAGGGGTCTTGGTTTGAGTGTGGAAGCTGGTGTTGGTCCTTGTTCAGGTTTTGGAGGATGCCTAAAAGCCTGCGTCAAGTGGGAGATTGTTGGGTTTTTTTGCCTTAGCTTTTTGGCTTGTTTCTCCTTCGGCCTTGGATTTTTCTTCATTTTTATCGTGTTTACTACCATATCGCAGGCCACCCTATTCGATGGTTGGGCAATGTTACCGCCTTACCACGGCGGTCTTCATATTTCCTGGTTGTAGCATGGTGAGCGGTAGTGATAGCGACAATTTAGAGTGGTGGTTACCACCCTATCGTACGACTTGTTTTCTAAGCTGCGGTGGGTGCGATAAATCTGTCGATGGTTATTGCCATACCGCAGGTGGTGGGTCCACTCATCACGGTGGTCGCGGTGAGACCACATCTGTTCAGGTCCGACGGTTACCACCATACCGCAGGCAATGAATCCACTCACCGTGGTGGCCAGGATAAGACCGCCAACAGTCTGGCTGACGATCACCACACTACCGCGAGGTGGCCTGTCGGCCCCCGCGGTAGTGCGGTTTGACCGACAGTGTTCCCATAGACTAGCTACCACCATACCACGAGGTGGGTCCAACAAGGTTGGAGTAGCACGGTGGGAAGGCAAGACTAGGCTCAGTGAAGTCGTCGGTGAGCTCAGATGAGCTCATCTCTATACCGTGGAATGACTCAGATAATGCAATGGTAGCGTAGTAGTTGGCAGGGTGAGCTCAGGTGGGCTCACTGCCATATCGCGACAAGTAATGTTGAGCTCGGTGGTAACGCGGTAAGAGCTCGGAGCTCGGTTGATCGAGCTGGACCGATTTTGTCAGAGTGATCAATGAATGTGAAGGCGACACATGGTAGGTTGGCAACATCTGATTGACCGAAGACCAAAGAGGTAAAGACAGTTATTGCAGGTCGTGGAAATAGAACTCGAATAAGGTGATAGATTTATTGCTTGGGTGGCTCGATGCAATCTATGCAGATCGGATGCATGCTTGGTTGTTCATTGCATGAACCTGAGGGTCAACGATTGGTTGGGTGATTGAATGCGATGTATGACTCGGTCAAAGATATACATTATGATTAAACTAAAAGGTAGCAGGATGTAGGATGACGGTTGATAGAGAGAGGCGTGAAGTGTGTTCGAGCAGTATGCTAAGGCATTGCAACTGCAAACACTCTGTCTCTTGGATCTGAACGATGTGAACCTGTGAGGCTTGAGGTTGGGTTGGCCGAGAGGCTGGCTGAGACAATTATTTCTAAGGAGCTAAAGGAAATCTATATAGTATGTCAGATGTATGAAATTGCAACTATGTGAAGGTTTTGGTTTTGTGTTGCCTGCTATTCTCTAGATGAACAAGATGTGACTCTTGTATAGGCTTTGAGCCTGAGATTGTATTGTAACTATTTTCTGTTGTTGAATAATACAGTGGCTTGATCTTTTGGAGTGTGGGGTTTTTTATCCAAAAGGGTTTTCCCCACGTATATCAGTGTGTCATCTTTTTGTCTTTCATGGTTATCTATTTGTGTTGAATCTGTTAATAGTTTTGCATTTACTTCTCTCAGAGGATCAATGGGGGATTCACTATGCCTATTTCCGCTTTATGGTATAGTTGTGTGTGTCTTTGGAGTGATTTTGAATTGAAATCACTGAGGCACTGTTGTCTTAGATTCCTATCTTGATGATAGACCAAACTCCTTATCCCCAACAAGTGGTATCAGAGCTAGTAGCTTGTTGCTCTTGATACCGACAATGTTAGCTTGTTGCAGGTTTTGTGTTCATATTTTAGCTCATGATTATGTTTGAAGGTGTTTACAGTGTCAATAGCATGGGGACCTCATCCATGCACAAGCTCAGGAGCTCCAACCGATTATAACACCTTGGCCCTTTTCACAATGGGGGCTCGATCTCATCGGCAAAATTTCACCCACGTCATTTAGTGGACACAAGTTCATTATCATTGCTACAAAATAATTTATAAAGTGGGTAGAGGCCATCCCCCTGACCTATATCATAGGGAAGCAGATTGCCAAATTCATCCTGAACTACCTCATTTTCCATTACGGTGTTCCATAAGCCCTTATCTCAGATAATGGAACACCTTTCAAAAACCAAGATGTCTGAGAACTATGCCAAAAAATTAATATCCAACATCGCTTCTCCACCCCATACTACCCCCAGGGTAATGGCCAAGCCGAGGCTATGAATAAAACCATCTTGAAAATCCTAAAGAAACAATCAATGAAGTTGGTCATGACTAGCACCTATAGCTAAATCCTACCTTATGGGCCTACTGAACAAGTATTTGCATGCCTACAAGTGCAACCCCTTTCTCCCCGGTCTATGGATTAGCAGCCATCCTTCCCATTGAGATCGAGCTCCCATCCTTAAGAATATCATTACAAAATCTCATTATTGATGAAGCATATCAAGTGTCATGGTTAAATAAGCTAGAACTACTGGATGAGTGAAACACAAATGCTTTGAACCACTTGCAGGTCTACCAGAACTGCCTCAAAAGGAGCTATAAGAAAAATATCAAGAATCAGTCGTTTCAAGTAGGAGAGCTCATGTTGAAACAAAATAAAAAAAATGTCCCAAATCCAGACAACAAGGGAAAATTTGAACCCATTTGGTTGGGACCCTTCATCATTAAGACAAGTTACAAGTTAGGAGCATATCAACTATCCACACCTGAAGGTGAGCCTCTGCAGGAGCCCATCAATAGCTCCCATCTCAAAAAAATTTATGCTTAAGCTTTTTGGGTATAAATTCGAAAATATAAAAAACATGAAATAAAAAAAAGGATTGAAAACAGTAAACTAAAAAAGCATCCTCTAGTGAAAACCACTTTCATGGCACTTTGGGCAAGTACCTTGGTGAAAACCTGGTAAATAAGTGCCTTGTGTAAATAAATACTTTCCATCCATCATGGATTCTTTGACCTATTTTTCATCACCTACCATTACTTCACCCATCTGCGTTTGCATCATCACTTGATCCTGTGTCGGTATCATGTTCCCTCCGAGTTCTACTTGGCAACATTCCTAAGGTTAGTTTGTCCTACCTATATCGAGGTATTCTATCGTATCACGTTGGGGGAATATTCTTATACCTACATTGGGTTGGATTCGTGTATATTCTTATAATCTTCCGAAAACCAAGAAATTCCAAAAACATCCAAAACATATCAAAATCCCCAAAATAGGTCAAAAAGTCAAAAAAACAAAGTCATCGTGTTGAACTACGTGGTCTTTGTGTGTATAACATAGGCAAGGCTCATCTTTGATCAGCCCCCAAGACCCCTAAGATAGGTCCTTAGGTTAGGTTCTTGCTCAAAATCTTGAAAACACCAAAAACATTGGAAAATTTGAGAATAAAAAACATTTGTAAAACATCTCAAAAATCCCAAAACAACCTCAAAACATT
>CM021109.1:67906012-68035427 GCA_007115665.2 Sequoiadendron giganteum | reverse complement strand
CCCTGTCTAGAAGGTATCACTCTATCATGTGGTGCTCACGGCCTTGCATATATCTAGTTTAATGACAATAAAATAGATACTCATCATCGACGTGCCATTTGTGGGCATAGAGCTAGGGTCTCCATTGGAACACAATCATCTCGTCAATAACCCACCTCCAGTGTGGGATGCTTGTAATACTTGTATAATGAATGATGGTCATCCCCCCATACCTGTAAACCACAGGATCATTGCGGTCTGTCTGAACATCTGCTATAGTCGGCCTCAAGATGACTATGTGCTAATATGCCCAAACATGCATAAGTGTAACTCCCACTCCAATTTTGTGGGCCCCACAGTACACAACCTGGTGCATATAATGATATAATGAAGCTAGGACAACTGGCCCCTAAGAAAAGGAAGTCATCTCCTCCATCATCTGGGACCAAACAATGCCCCATCCAATACTATAGCCTTTGGCTCGGTGATCAAGAACAAGCGCTCCCGAGATTAGTGCACCGACAAAAAGGGTCAAATCAGGGGCAATCCCCTTGTAGTGAGCAAGGTCGATCTGACCATTGTCTCTCTCGTACTAGTTAACGCCAAACAATCAAAAGATAGCATCGCTACCGGCCTCCACATTGTATATGATATGCTTGCCATGTATAGGGATCCAAAAGATCCTCCATACGTCCTCCAAGGTCACAGTGGCCTCTAATGGCACTCTCAAATTTTGCAAATTGAAGATGCCCATTTCAAAATTTTGCCTCTGCACTTTCCAAAGTGCACTTGAGAAATATGCTTGAGTGACCCACTTTGGAGGGTCGTAATTTGGAGCCTATTGATTTTCGTGCAAAACCCATTTGTAGAAATATTCAATTGACATATTTGAACATGCATGCCAATTTTCAGCTTCCCACAATGAGTTTTGACAGGGTTTTGAAAAGTGAAGCTAGAGGGTTTTGACACTTTTTTGTTGTTTGCAAACTTTCAGTTTTGCAAAGTTGCCTCCTGTTTGAGCTTGCATTTTGCAACCAGATGATTTTCATGTCAAACTGATTGTTGCTCTACATTCTCCATACCTAAATGAGCTCGTATGTCAGTTTTCAGAGTCTCATGATCTGTTTTGCTATTTTTAACAGGTCGAAACCAAATGCAATTTTTCCTTTTTTGCACCTACATTTTCAAAAACCTTTTATGAGGGGTCAACTTTGACTGTCAGCATCTTTTAGCAAAATGATAATTGAAGCTAATTCCTTTTGCACACGTGCTCAGGGTACCTAAATTATCTACCGCGTCCAGTAGCAACTCGCCAAGAGTTGATTAGCTATTTTTGCTAATTGACAATTGGGTTAGTTTCAATTGGTTCAGAATTGCTACAGTTTCAGAAAAGTTTGAGTAAGAAACTTCACAAATTAATATCTTTCACCTCATGACATATTTTACCAAGCCATTCTTTGCACTGTACTCTCAAATCAAATGTCTACATGTCTACAATTTTTCATTGCTCCAGGAGGTCGTTTGACCAGTTTCCCAGGCCGATTCTAGAGCCTACTTGTCCAGTTTTGCATATTTTCCAAAAGTGTCAGAAAATAGATATTGATGAAGACCCAGTTCATTTTTTCACTTCACATGCATTCAAAATGCAGTTTCAAGTCATTTGAGTATAATATTTTTTTGAAAATGACTTATTTTTAGCCAGGCCCACATGGGGATCCGACATGCTCTTACTAAAGGACGTGAATCTTAAATTGCACTATTAGGGGTAACCATATGGAAGTTTCATCGTTTACATTCATAAAATTTTGGCCATTGCATGAATGATGACTAACACTCTGAGGCAAATGACAATCAGTGCAAGCTAAGCTCAGTCATAAGGACATCATCTGTGAGTGTTTATATAGATGTCATGAAGGACCGCTTCAAAGAGATGGAATTATTCTATAAACTAAAATGAGAGTTGACATTTAAAATCTCTTGATTATGTTGATATATATATATATTGCTAGCCAAGAGTAGAATTCAAGGGAAAAAGTCATATGCAACCCATGGGAAACAAAGTTGAGAGCTTGCTTATGGGTATGTAGCTCATCTAGAGCATGTTGTCTTTATCACATGATGGGTGTTGGCTACAATGTTAGACTATAGTTTCAATACCTTATTGATTCCACTACATTGTGCGGGTCGGAGATGGTTGTCAATATCGAAAATGAGTGCCTTAAGCTTGAGAAGATCCTATGTACAACACCACATATTTGAAGAGGGCTACTGACATATTTGCAAAGTGTCATCATTATACATGTGAGATGCTACTATAGATCGACCATTTGGGAGGCCTTGATTGCAGAGAATGGCGCTTAGTTTTGTTGAAAAGACTTTAGAAAATCCCTAGCAAATGCAGTGGTGCACAAACACAAGGAGATGCATCCCAAACAAGAATGGAAGCAAGTTAAAATGGGGAGCATAGATAGGGAACGTGCTATGTTGGGCACAATGTCATTTCAAATGTGGTCTCCAAGAATCCCATGATTGCTACACACAACATGGTTTTGATGAAAAGTGAGAAATTTTCAAGAAAACACATTTAGCAGCATTGGTTATGGAAGGGAGTGAAAGTCCATCGAAATACATGATGGAAAAGTTCTTCATCAAAAAGAAAGATGGAAGAGTAAGTCATACGCCTGTGTAGGAAAGGATAGAAGCTGCTCCAATGCACACAAAATGGAGGTGTAGAAAATTCCTCAGCAACATTCAAGCAAATGTAAGTGTACTATTGAGGACACAATCAAACTGGAAATGGGAGAACATTCAGAGCAGTGAATCTCTACTTGGAAATGTGAATCGGTGGCAGAGAAATGTATCAAAATTATTTAAGGAAATTCCATTTTTTTATGACAATGTGCAACCATCGCACCATTAATGGAGGTTATGGACATTCATCAAAGAAAAATGGGATGTCATGATTGCACGATATACACAAAGCAAATTGTTGAAAAGGCTTTAAAAATTTCAAGCCCACACCAAAACCAAGAGGCTAGATCTGAAAGGGACGCCATGGCAGCCAACACAGAATGCGTCCAGTGAAGCTTTAAAAGATTTTAAGCAAATGCAAAGGGGCTCGAGCTATTGAGAAGATTTCAAGCAAAGAGGCATTGCCATAGCCTAGTGAAATGAGCGAACAAGGAAGGGAATTAGGGCAACAAAGTTGAGATCAACGGTTCATAGGAGACCTCGCCATGTGGCATGATCTCGCAGACCCCGCAGAATTTGGCCAACGTAATCAAAATGGCTGCGAGGTGCGTGAGAATGCTTGTGCATGAAGGAACGGTGGGCCCAACAAAGATCTTAAGAGCTTAGGTTTGGCATAAAATTGTTGCCCGAGTAATTTTTATTTAAAAATAAATAAAAAATTACCAAACTAATTTTAACAAAGGTATTGAGAAGAAAATGAGTGGTGGGCCCTTTTGCATTTTAAAAGGTAGAATATTACTTCAAACATGCCTGATAAAAGTGGACGGGTATATCATTCATCTACCTAATTATTTCTAAGGCCTTTGCATTTTAAAAATAGCAGGCTCTTTCAAATTGATGGTGGGGTCTATTTTTAAGGGGCAATTTATTAAGTGAATAAAGGTAAGAACAACATGCCCATGCAATATTTAAATGCTGGTGTTTGAATGGTAAGAGAATAGGGGGTGGAATTTTTTTATCCACACAAGTGAAATATTTTGAATATAATTTGAAGAGAGCATTTTTTTTAGATGAAACATTTCAAGTATTATGGGAGCATGGGTAAAGTTAGTTGCCTGTGAATTTTATTTTAAGCAGAATGCCTTTGAAATTAAAGGAGATATGAGGTAAAGTATAAATTGAATATGCAAATAAAGTGCAGCATCATAGTAAAGAGCTGAAAAATAAAGATAAAATATTTTCACGAGAAAACAAGGCAAAGATATTTTCAAGCAGCTGGGTAAAATGGAATTTCTTCATGGTGGAGTTAATTTTCTATTGCAGATAGGTGAATGATGCAGATTCAAGGGAAAAGTTTGTTGGATGAGATAAGAGAGATGTTTTTCTTGTTGTTGTTCAACAGAGGATCAAGCTGCCAGTTGTCAACCGTGGATGCATTTTAGGGTTGCTTCCATCTTTCTATTTCTTCTAATTCTTCTCTCATTGTGTGGGTTTTGGGATTGAGTTAAAAACTTTGTATGGGGTTGGGTAGATAGAGAATTGCAAATTTTGAGTTATTTATTGAGTCTATAAGCTGTAATTTTTTGATTTTATCAGCAAATACAACCAGTTTATGCAAATAAAATCATGAAGGTGTTTGCACATTCATGAATATCTTTAGATTGTCTCCATATTTGTACACATTTAGTCATATGTATCCAATAATATAAAGTATCTTTGAGTTTATCATCTCAAATCTCATGAGATTGTTTTGTCTGTTCATTGTTCTATTTCAAAGAAATGGTTAAAATGCTTTGAGCAAATGATTGTGATTTCAGGTGTGCATATGGGATTTGATAAGGAGAATTTGATTGATAATAAGAGAGGGATTGTTGGTGCAAGACACTGAAAGTTGATGCAAAGAATTAGCAATTTAAATCCATTGGTTGAAGTCTGTTTGTTGATGAATTCATTTTATGTGTTTGAGTCCATGGCCCAAAATTGACACTGATCTATTATTCAATTTTATGCATCTCAGAAACAAATTTAAATGCAAAATCATTTTAAATCCTTGTTGTTTAGTTGAGGTTTAATGTTGTGCTATGCTTCTCAATTGTTGAGTGAGTATTGATCTACTGAGAGTTTAGCCAAGTTTGAAGTTGTCAGTGCTCTTTGTGGTTTAATTGAATTAGGAATTATCTGCTATAAAAAGCAATGTCAGTGTGTATGGTTGAATTAAGTTTTAGAAATTGTGTAGGTTGACCCAGCTTGGTCTTGTAGAGCCAAAAGTGTAGGAGATTGCAGTCTTTGACTAAATATTGTCAGTTTGCCAAATCCCCCATTGAATCTGATAATTAGAGAGTGGCTAATCTATAGGATTGATTGGGATGAAAAATTTGAAATGCCAACAGAATGGCGACTCTGTTGGGGAGAATTTATGAAAATTATGATTGCAGAATCTAGCCTTAAGAGTCATTGCATAGAGTCAAATGATTTGTCATTCTGAATTTAGTTCAAATACTGAAGGACTTCAACCCTTAAGGAAGAAGTTGTTGCAGTGAACCTGGAAGTTTTGTAAACTGTGGTGCTCTGCTGGTGGAAGGAATTCATAAAAAAGTTTAAATGTGAAAGAGCTTCATAATATTTAAAATTCAATCCTCTGTGAAAAGAGGTGGTGACTCTGTTAATAGAACCTATTGAAAATTTGAAGAAAGTTCCAGATCTATAAATATTTCCAATCAGGAAGACAATTTGCAGCAGCTGCAATATTTCCAGGTATTCTTCACTCTCGGTTTTCAAGAAATTTTTGTATGAAAACCATATTTGAACATCTTAGGAAAAAATTTGGTTCCCTATTGAGTGATTAGCACTAAGAAAGGGAAAGAACGGTAATATTTAGTTTGCATACTTCTGAATTGTAATTTGTAGCTTATGTATTATGCTGAAAGTATGCTTGTTCTTGAAATTTGCCCAATAAGTAGATCTTAGGTGTAAATGCATTTGAATTTTGCATTGTGGTATTCTAAGATCATGATGAAAGATAGAAATAGGGAAATGATTGATCAATTGTAGAGTTGATATGTGAAATTTGAAAAAGGCATATCAAAATGCCTCAATACATGCACCCTAGTATGGTTCTAGATGGAACTATGGTTTGTGATCAATCCTAGCCAAATTGCCAAAGAGGTTTCAGCATTGGAAGGCATAGAGCCATCAATTTCAGCGACATCAGTGGTTACCCAAATGACATTCCCGCTAAAGTCAGAAATGAGTTACCAAGATTCATTGGTGATAGGTCTGAATCAACAAATAAACATCTCCAAGAGTTCAGTAATGTGATGGATGATTATGAGATTGATTACGAAGATGTGATCATGAGACTCTTTGCTCAATCCTTAAGGGGAGATGCAAGAGAATGGTTCTCTTATTTACTAACATCTTCCATTCATTCATGGGAATAGTTCAAGACAATGTTTATGGAACAATTTAGAGAGAGGACTGACCCTAATCTGATAAGGAGAAAGTTCATGAACATGGAGAAAGGAAAAGATGATTTAGTCTCATCTTTTAATCTCAGGTTTTCAAGGATCATAAGAGAGATCCTAGAGAACATAAGGCCAAATTATGTTGAATGTTTGGTCGTGTAATTAGGAGCATTTGAAAAAAAGATGAGTTATATGTTGAGGGATAAAGAGCCTACAACCCTGCACCAAGCATTTCATATGGCTATAGACATTGAGAACAATTTGAGATACTCAATGATGAAAGGACATAGGGTTGTGAGTGTTGGTCATCCTAACACACCTCATGCAAATAGATGTCATGAATCTGATGATAGGAATGCTTGTCATAATGTTAATGTTGCTGCTTTGATTTCTCCATCATCACAATTTGCATATCATAATGAGTTTCATGCTAAATTTCATCAAGGTTTGGGCAATGTTGATCAAACATATTTTATTCAAGGATTGTCTAAAATGAAGATACTTAAAGGGGAATCATTACATGATTTATTTTCAAGGTTTTTGAATACTTTGTTGAATGTCCCCATAAATTTCAGACCTAAGGATTCAGTATGCATCGATTTGTTTTATCAAATCTGTGAGTCTGGGCTGAGTACTTTGCCAAAGGGGTTGAAGCCTCACAGCATGAATCGATTACTTGATTGGATAAAGGTTATTGAGGGAGCCCGACTTACTTATGCATAGAATGTGGAGACTCAAAATAAAGATAACAACTGTCCTATTGAGAGAAATCATAACATGATACACAAGAATGAAAAGAGTGTATCATAAAATGGAGATATGTGTTGTGTGATTGAGGATATTGACTGTAATCAGCTAACAATCAACACATGTGTAGATCCTTGCAGCAGTGATGAAGAGGAAGATACATGGTATGATGAACAAATGAATATGCATGAAATTTTTTCTTGCAATATCTTGTGTGATGAAAAATTAGAGGAGATGCAAAACATCATTCCATGTCAGGTTTTGATTAGTGAAAATAATGCAATTGTTGATGACATCTCCTCACAAACTAGTGATCGAGATATTGAAGATAAAAGTTCAAGCACTTAATCCGAAGAATCTGAGCATGATATGTGTGGTGATAGGTATTTTTTTGATGAGGATGATGGTGACAGTCAAACTTATTGCTCTTCTGATGATTATGAATGCTCTCATAGGGATGATCTAGAGACACTTTCTTCACCTCAAGAATGCAATGACATGAATGCTCATGAAATCACTTGTCCACAAGTGAATGATCCAATTGCATTTGATGCAAACTTGGAATTTAATTCAGATTTGACATCAATGGAGCATGTCAATTTTGTGAATGATGAAGACTTTGAACACAAACATATGTGTGTTCAATTTACTGATCCTGAACATAATGCTTGAAATGATGAAGATATTGGTGAACGTGTTTATGTTTTTGCTACTCATGATTGTTTATATGAAGCCGAGGTGGAAATGTCAATTATATATGAAAAGGATGATGTTGCACACATTGATGAAGAAAGGAATTCATTTATGAAAGATCAAGTTATGCATTGTGACAATCAAGTGGATCTAGGATCAACATTATCACCCCTGGATAATGTGAAACAATTCGATGGGTTTTCAGTTTGTGTTGAAATCACAATGCCTTTTGATCAATGTGTAGAGAATCCATATGATGTAGATAATAGTGGGTGTGATGTTAGTCAGTATGAGATTGAATGTGGATCTATCTTTGATGATCTCTCTCGTCTTCACAGTGTGCAAATAGATATGTTTCCTTTGAATAAGGAATGCATCGGTGAGAAAAAAGAATGAAGGTGTTAACTTCATTGCTAATGAACAATTTTCAGATGACGGTGAGTCTTTGGCACATAGATCAATGTGCCTATCAATTGATAATGCACATGAAAATTTCTTTGTTGATCTTGTTGATCATGAAGATGATAGCATCCAAAATGATTCAGACAGTGAATATGTTATGAAGAGTCAATGTGAGACTCTTAGTTCAGGATTGAATTCTGAGTTATCTGAATCTTTAGTTGAGACTTTTCATATGGAATTGCATGATGGTTTGAAGAATGAAACTAACATCATATGTGAACCAGAGATAGAGAACACTGCTCATGCATTGAATGTTGATATTTTTGTTGAATGTCATGATTTGAATGAAGATGAAAGTACTTTTAGTGTTGATAAACCTGATTTTCAAAATCTTGAAACACATGATAATGTGTTTGGGTTGTGGTGTTTGGATGATGACAAGTTGACCTGTGATGTATTTCAGTTGTAGGAGATACAAATATATGAGCAATTTTTGCTCAACACACAAGATGATTGCATGTTATTTTTCAGCCATGATGTCTCCTTTGAACATGATCATTCTGAAGGGGTTAGTGAATGTGATAAGACCATGTTTTTATGTGGTCTTGATTCTTATCTTCAAATGTTTCCCCTTGATAAAAAAATCAGATAATGAAGAGAGTGGCAGTGGAGTGGCTTATGTAATTTGGCTGCCATATGATAACAAAGTTGAATAGAAAGCAAGTTGTCACTTGTATGCGGGCAACTTGATACTTGTGTTTGCAAAGGTGCAGTTGTTTGTATTGTTATGGTTTGACAAAGGCAAGCATGAGTTAGGGGAGATAAGATATTTCTACAGAATTGTGTTTGACAGAGGTAGATGTTGGTTCCCATTTTTCATTTGGTGGCCCGGGGTCACCATATGAAGTTGAAAAAGAAGATGAATAAAGGAGCAGTTGGAGGGCCCTGGATGGACTCAATTTTTGGTCTACTCCCCAGAGATCTAGAATCTTGCTATGCCCACAGGGGGCATACGTCTCCAGTTGGAGCCACTGATGGCACTATCAAATTTTTCAAATTTGAGATGCCCATTTCAAAATTTTGCCTCTGCACTTTCAAAAGTGCACTTGAGAAATATGCCTGAGTGACCCACTTGGGAGGGTCGTAATTTGGAGCCTATTGATTTTAGTGCAAAACCCATTTGTAGACATATTCAATTGTCATATGTGAACATGCATGTCAATTTTAAGCTTCCCACAATGAGTTTTTCAGGGTTTCAAAAAGTGAAGCTGGAGGATTTTGACACTTTTTTGTTGTTTGCAAACTTTCAGTTTTGCAAAGTAGCCTCCTGTTTGAGCTTGCATTTTGCAACCAAATGAATGTAATGTCAAAATGATTGTTTCTTTGCATTCTCCATACCTAAATGAGCTCGTATGTCAATTTTCAAAGTCTCATGATCTATTTTTCTATTTTTACCAGATTGAAACCAAATACAATTTTTCTTTTTTTGCACCTGCATTTTCAAAAACCTTTTATGAGGGGTCAACTTCGACCATCAATATCTTTTAGAAAAATGATGATTGAAGCTAATTCATTTTGCACACGTGCTCAGGGTACCTAAATAATCTAGTGTGTCCAGTAGAAGCTCGCCAAGAGTTGATTTGATATTTTTGCTAAATGACAATTGGGTCAGTTTCAATTGGTTCAGAACTGCTGTAGGTTCAAAAAAGTTTGAGTAAGCAAGCTAAGCTCAGTCATAAGGACATCATATGTGAGTGTTTATATGGATGTCATGAAGGACTGCTTCAAAGAGATGGAATTCTTCTATCAACTAAAATGAGAGTTGACATTTAAAATCTCTTGATTATGTTGATATATATATATATATATTGCTAGCCAAGAGTAGAATTCAAGGGGAAAGTCATATGCAACCCATGGGAAACAAAGTTGAAAGCTTGCTTATTGGTATGTTTCTCATCTAGAGCATGGTGTCTTTATCACATGATGGGTGTTGGCTACAATGTTAGACTGTAGTTTCAATACCTTATTGATTCCACCGCATTGCGCGGGTCAGAGATGGTTGTCAATATCGAAAATGAGTGCCTTAAGCTTGAGAAGATCCTGTGTACAACACCTCATATTTGAAGAGGGCTACTGACATATTTGCAAAGTGTCATCATTATATATGTGAGATGCTATTGTAGATCGACCATTTGGGAGGCCTTGATTGCAGAGAATGGCGCTTAGTTTTGTTGAAAAGACTTTATAAACTCCCTAGCAAATGCAGTGGTGCACAAACACAGGGAGATGCATCCCAACCAAGAATGGCAGCAAGTTAAAATGGGGAGCATAGACAGGGCACGCGCCATGTTGGGCACAATGTCATTTCAAATGTGGTCTTCGCAAATACCATGATTGTTGTGCACAACATGGTTTTGATGAAAAGTGAGAAATTTTCAAGAAAACACATTTAGCAGCATTGGTTATGGAAGGGAGTGAAAGTCCATCAAAATACATGATGGAAAATTTCTTCATCAAAAGGAAAGATGGAAGAGTAAGTCATACGCCTTTGTAGCAAAGGATAGAAGCTGCTCCAATGCACAAAAAATGGAGGCGTAGAAAATTCCTCAACAAAATTCAAGCAAATGTAAGTGCACTATTGATGACGCCATGAAATTGGAAATGGGAGAACATTCAGAGCAGTGAATCTCTACTTGGAAATGTGAATCGGTAGCAGAGAAATGTATCAAAATTATTTGAGGAAATTCCTTTTTCTGATGACAATGTGCAGCCATCACACCATTAACAGAGGTTATGGACATTCATCAAAGAAAAATGGGATGTCATGATTGCATGATATACACAAAGTAGATTGTTGAAAAGTCTTTAGAAACTTTAAGCCCGCACCAAAACCAAGAGGCTAGATCTGGAAGGGATGCCATGGCAGCTGGCACAGAATGCATCCAGTGAAGCTTTAAAAGCTTTTAAGAAAATGAAAAGGGGCTCAAGCCATTGAGAAGAGTCTAAGCAAAGAGGCACCTCCATAGCCCAGTGAATCGAGTGAACAAGGAAGAGAATTAGGGCAACAAAGCTGAGATCAACGGTTCATAGGAGACCTCACCACATGGCATGATCTCGCAGACCCCGCAGGATTTTGGCAACGTAATCAAAATGGCTACGAGGTGCACAAGAATCCTTGTGCGTGAAGGGAACGGTGGGCCCAACAAAGATCTTAAGAGCTTAGGTTTGGCATAAAATTGTTGCCCAAGTAATTTTTATTTAAAAATAAAAATAAAAATTTACCAAACTAATTTTAACAAAGGTATTGAGAAGAAAATGAGTGGTGGGCCCTTTTGCATTTTAAAAGGTAGAATATTACTTCAAACATGGCCGATAAAAGTGGATGGGTATATCATTCATCTATCTAATTATTTCTAAGGCCTTTGCATTTTAAAAATGGTAGGCTCTTTCAAATTGATGGTGGGGTCTATTTTTAAGGGGCAATTTATTAAGTGAATAAAGGTAAGAACAACATGCCCATGCAATATTTAAATGTTGGCATTTGAATGGTAAGAGCATAGGGGGTTGGAGTTTTTTTATCCACAAAAGTGAAATATTTTGAATATAATTTGAAGTGAGCAAATGTTTTAGATGAAACATTTCAAGTATTATGGGAGCATGGGTAAAGTTAGTTGCCTGTGAATTTTCTTTTAAGAAGAATTCCTTTGAAATTAAAGGAGATATGAGGTAAAGTATAAAGTGAATATGCAAATAAAGTGCAGCATCATAGTAAAGAGTTGAAAAACAAAGATAAAATGTTTTCACGAGAAAACAAGGCAAAAATATTTTCAAGCGATTGGGTAAAATGGAATTTCTTCACAATGGAGTTAATTTTATGTTGTAGATAGGTGAATGAGGTAGATTCAAGGGAAAATTTTGTTGGATGAGAAAAGATAGATGTTTTTCTTGTTGTTGTTCAACAGAGGATCAAGCTACCAGTTGTCAACCATGGATGCATTTTAGGGCTGCTTCCATCTTTCTATTTCTTCTAATTCTTCTCTCATTGTGTGGGTTCTAGGATTGAGTTAAAAACTTTGTATGGGGTTGGGTAGATAGAGAATTGAAAATTTTGAGTTATTTATTGAGTTTGTAAGCTGTAATTTTATGATTTCATGAGCAAATACAACCAGTTTATGCAAATAAAACCATGAAGGTGTTTTCACATTCATGAATATCTTTAGATTGTCTCTATATTTGTACACATTTAGTCATATGAATCCAATAATACAAAGTATCTTTGAGTTTATCATCTCAAATTTCATGAGATTGTTTTGTCTGTTGATTGTTTTATTTCAAAGAAATGGTTAAAATGCTTTGAGTAGATGTTTGTGATTTCAGGTGTGCAGATGGGATTTGATAAGGAGATTTTGATTGATAATAAGAGAGGGATTGTTGGTGCAAGACACTAACAGTTGATGCAAAGAATTAGCAATTTAAATCCACTGGTTGAAGTATGTTTAATGATGAATTCATTTTATGTGTTTGACTCCATGGCCTAGAATTGGCACTGATCTATTATTTAGTTTTATGCATCTCAGAAAAAAAATTAAATGCAAAATCATTTTAAATCCTTGTTGTTCAGTTGAGGTTTAATGTTGTGTTATGCCTCTCAATTGCTGAGTGAGTATTGATCTACTGAGAGTTTAGCCTGGTTTGAAGCTGTCAGTGCTCTCTGTGGTTTAATTGAATTGGGAATTATCTGCTATAAAAAGCAATGTTAGTGTGTATGGTTGAATTAATTTTTAGACATTGTGTAGGTTGACCCAGCTTAGTCCTGCAGAGCTAGAAGTGTAGGAGATTGTAGTCTTTGACTGAATCTTGTCAGTTGGCCAAATCCCCCATTGAATCTGATAATTAGAGAGTGGCTAATCTATAGGATTCATTGGGCTGAGCAATTTGAAATGCCAATAGCCTCTCCAGTCGAAAGATGGAATGATGAAGTCTCTCTTCACCATCTCTCCACAAAATTCATCATCATGGCTAGATGTGTCTGCACCTCGAGAATCTGGGCCACGTGTCTGAATCCGATCGCATGCAAGAAAAATAGTGCCACATCTGATAGATGCCTTGCTTGACATAGAATTTGACCTTTGTGCTCCTTCGAGTTGAGCACTCAAAGGACCTCCTGCATCTGGAACATGCACGACGTTAAAATTCATCATCTTTGTGTGTTTTCAAAATTAAAAATCCTCCAAAAGGAAAAAGCAAGTCGGCTTTTACAAAGGCGACGCTCTGTCATTTTGTAAATGTGACATTATAATCAAATATGGTGTTGCATGGCAAAGGCAGGTCGGTATTTTTGAGTTATGCAACTCTTATAAGGTCATGCGATGCCATCTTGCAAAGGCGAGTCGGCATGGACAAAAGCGACGCCGACAGTAACAAATACGACACCCTAGAGGATCGCTTTTGATCAACCTATTTGGACCCTAATAAATGCATCAAAAATGTGAAAAATGAGAAAATTTTTGAAAGGCGTACTAGAGGTCCTATAAACTGAGGATGTTGGAACTCGTGAACCCGATCCATTCGATGTTTGGGAAGCACACGAGCCACCATTTTGTCAGCACCTCAGAGCAAAAATTGAAGATTTCTAAAAGGTTGGGTGTGCAAATGATTTGAAAATGACCCCTCTTACCCTATTTATGCATTTTTTTAGTGTTTTTGGGGGAATTTTTAGGATTTTTGAGCTCTTTAATTCATTTTAAGCCAACCAAACCACGTTTTGACCTGTTCTTGTCGCCGTGAGCCTATTTTCTCATCCCATGGGCTATTTTTTGCGTTTGAAACCTTGTTGAACCTTTTTTCGCGAGCTCGACCTAATTTTGTAATTTTCACCCGATCTCTCGAGGGAGTAGTGTAACAGCGTAATTCCTTTCGCTGGGGTAGCAATGGGGCATCTGAAAAATCATAAAAATTTTGAATTTTGATTGCGGCAGTGTTATTCTTTGAACCAATGCAACAGGTACCTCGCTTCAAAGAGGGGCAAAACATAAAAGTCTTGATTGATTCTACATATCTGATTTTGATTAATTAACACCACTTCTTCTAAAATCATTTTGAATTAACCAATTAATTGAATAATCAACATTATTTAACTAAATTTAGCAAATTCAGCTATTAATCAAATAATTAGATTTATTGATTAATTCACCCTTCTTCTAACTAATATTCATCATATTTACTTAAATCAAACCATTTAATTAAATCCCCCTAAGTCTTCTCATTTGATTAAATAAATCAAATCAAATGTCACAATCCCCTAACCCATTACTAATTAATTAATTCTGAATTAATTAATCCTAAATCACTTTCTAAGTATCATTAATAAATCCTCTAGTTTTTAACTCCTCAAGAGTTAAATCAACCCATGGTCAACTAACCAGGTTGCACATGAAATCAATTTATTTTAATTATCTAATTCCTCTATTATCTTCACAAAGGCATATTCCAAAGAATATTCCTCTCAACCACCTCTCATTCAATTTCCCTCCAAAGGATTTCAAAAACCTCTCACATCCTCAATAAATTCTCTTAAATTTTCAATTACTTCTCTTACATCCTCTCAAATCCTCAACCACATTCATTAAATTCTTCTTACAATCTTTCAAATCCTCTTACATTCTCATTTATTCCTCTTACATTCTTATTTATTCCTCTTACATCCCCCATTCCTCAACACATTTCCCAAAATGTGGTCCACCTTCCTCCAATGGAATTGTGACAAGTGTCACATTTTCATTGGCTCCCATTTTATCCCACATTCACCAATTCCTCTCATTCTTCAACCCTTGAGTTCTATAAATAGAGGCATTCTCTTCATAATATGGATCCACAACTTCAAGCATTATCACTATAGCCATTTTCACTTCATAGCAAACACTATTTTCATCATTTTTAGCTCAGTTATCACCATTTGGAGTCAATTTCACACTTAGAATCATATTCAACATCAAAGCTTATCAAAGGGATTGAAAAAGGGCTTCCTTTTCACATCAAAGGAGCACCACTCCCTCTATGGGATGTAGGTTTTCTTAAGTTATACTAGATTACATGCTTTGTTTGGTTCATTTCAAGTTTTTATCATGTTTTCTTGATCAAAAAGTTGCATAGGGAATGCTAGATTTGGCTTTCTAACATGTTTAACAAGTGTTTGTTGATTTTATGTTAGCTTGTTACAGGTTTGGTGTTCACACTTTCCATAACTCCACACTTGAGATGTAGGATCAATTGTGTGAGTTTTATTTACACAATCTTATTCTCTCATATGAGACTACATGGGACCCATTGATGTTTGTAGGGGATCTCCAAATAAGGGTTTTGGCCTCTTATGTTATAAATGAGCACCAAAAGGGGAAACTTTTACAAGAATATCATGAGAAAGAAAAATCTATCCCCTTACAGCTAAGGAAAGAGGCAGAGGACCTTAATCTAGTGATAGAGCAATGGTTGGATCTCTTGGATCATAGGGGAGTTGGGAAAAAGATAACAAAATGTAGATAATATGATTATAAAAGAATGAAGGAACTAGTAGCCAGTACCATCAATGAAGCCTTTAACTTTGTTCAAAAAAGATGGGAAGAGCTTAAACCATAATTAAAAAGAAAGGAACCACATTCTTTTTACAATTATATAGCCATCATTTGCAGGTCTCATAAGTATATAAATATTGCAACGAGAATTGGAGTTATCGTTTTCCCACTTGTCTTCCATCCTCCTATCCTCCTATTTCCTATGCCACACTAGAGAGGGAAGAAACGATGGGAAGAAGAAGCAACATAAAACAAAAGGTTAGTGAAGCTCTCATAACATAAAGGCTACTACCTCAAGTAGGGCAAAGGAGTAGACTCTGTGGTAGATTTCAAAGAGATGGCCCTACAATATAACCTCCAACCTTAAATATTGTTTGAGGACAAGCAATGGCTTAGTTGGGGGAAATTATGGGTCCAATTAATGGCTAGTTTCCTTTACCATTTTATGCTTCTATACTTTCATTTGATAAAGTTTCACAAACATTCCTAAGACTTCATATATCTTCTATATGCCTTTCATACACTTTAAAGTAGACTTAAGTATGTGGAAATGAATATGATATGTTGACATATGTGTGTGTGTGAATGCATGAATGTTCATGAGATTTAGTATGATTTTATGATTAAATTATTATTGTTAATAAAAGTGTATGCCTTAGTGATGAACTAACATCGTGTGGCTAGAAGGACATGAACCTACAACAATAGGATTTCTAGCCCACAACAAAGGGACTGCGAATGGTTGCAAGGGAAAGATAAAAAAATTGCTAAGTGTGACATTTCCAAAAAAGAACAAAGGTGATCATTTAAATATCCACCATGAGTCACCACAACATATCCTTGACCATCGAATAAGACTACTTCAAGGAGAATAAGTTTGTTCTGAGCATGATTAACTCATGACATGATAGTCCTCAGGCACATGTCTCTGCCATGGTAATTAGTTGTTAGGCATAGAGTTCTCATTTTGTTTCTCTTCTTCTACTTTATAATTATGGTTTTCTATTTCAAGACTAATTCCTCTCCCTATCTTTGAGGGAGAGTGTGGATATATTCTTTATGAATATGTTTTCAGTCCTAGAGGAATAAGACTCCTCCTAGACCCTATATAGTGGGATCTATTGTTGAGGAGAAAATATAGTTGTCTGTTGCTAGCAGATGTTGATCATTGTTTCTAGTCATTAGTTATTTTTTAGTTACCAATTATAGCAATAGATATGTATGATTGAATGAAAAATCTTTAGCAAATTCTTATCATATTATATGTAAGAGTTCAGAGTTTTTATGCAATAAAGAGAGTTAGTTCAATATCATGATTGGATAATTAAATAGTAAGTGTTTGACATCTTTTGTGGAAGAAACAACACAAGCAAGGGCCACTTGAGGTACTATTATTCCACTCTATTTCTTGTTATTAGATTAATTGACGCATTGTTGAATTTAGTTAAGGTAATTTCCAATTACATGCATGTGGAATTCATGAAAATGATTTTGTAGTTTGTATTGAATTTTGTAGCTTCATATTTGTTGCATACTTTAGAGAAGTTAGTCACAGTTCAATTTTAGCAATTAATAGTTACAGTCTTGAGTGATAGGTACCCATAGCATAAGGTAGCAATTTATATTTATTTCCCTTGTTTTACAAATTAGCATTTCATTTCATTTTCCAGATTTACTAGTTGTGTGTACATGTGTGATCACCTATACTCCATTGATATAGGATGTGTCTAGGATCTATAATGCATATATTGTGCCAACACTATCTATAAGTTTACGAATCCTTGGTTGATAATTAAATGAAGCCTCTTGTGTGAAAGATAAACTGTTTAGTTAGGAATCCACCTTTCGAGTTGTGTGTCTACCTAGTAGCACCAATTTAATCAAACATTAGACAGGCCCCACAAACATATTAAAAATTAGAGCCAAAATAGGTGATCTAGGGCGTATGGCACCCTAGATTAGATCCACTTTTTCAAGGATCAAAAGAGTAAAGGGTAAAATATTAAATGCATACTTTGATTTCACATATTTGATTTTTTGATAAATGTTTTATAATGGGTAATTAAACGTATAATTATGAAATTAGATGCATAATTAGATCCAAGCACATCGAGGGAGCAAAACCTAGTGTGAAATTGTCAAGGGTGATAAATTTTTACACTACAATATGTATATGTACATTGTATACATCTATATGTACATATACATATATAAACATATATATGTACATATGTACACACACATATATGTATATATATGTATGTATGTATATACACACACATATACACACATATACATATATATACACATATACGTATATATACATACATACATACATACATACATACATACATATATATATATCGATATACATTTATAATAATTTTTTGAGGAGGACCCCAAGGTGTAGATCAGTTGGTTGAGCTGTTGAAAGACATGGACGATCGACGTAGGTTCAAGCCTTGTCTGGTACTCAATCTGGTTTAACCAGTCACGTCCAGGGTGGGTCCCCTGTGGGTTAGCACATGGCCGTAGGAGGATTAGTCTCACTCGGTAAAGGAAACTTAAGAGAAGCCCGACCGGTCATGGGGACACTTCCTGCCGATAACAAAATAAATAAATAAATAAATAACTTATTTTGAGGACATTATTTGACCCTTGTAAAACACTATTCATAAAATTCTACTCTAGCTTTGTAGATTGAGTATATGTGCTTATGCCCTCAAATTTAGCTTCCAATATTTAAGGATCTCTTGAACAAAATAATGCATATGAAATAGTTCATAGGTTTCCTTCATCTATAAATTCACTTGAGCCTACTAACACTAGCTCAAACTTATATAAATCCAATTTGAGTTTAGCCCATAGGCATCGATACCAATGTTTTCACACATAAATTAAAAAAACTCAACAAATTAGTAATGCATGAACATGTTCATGAGAAATGGAATGAATTTCAAAAATATGGGTAATACCTAATAAATCAAATGAAATATCTATTGGCAAGCCATCTTTGCATAAGCATAAAATCAAAGAAGTACAATGAGTGTAAGCAAATGAAGATTTTCTAGAGACATGCAAGAAGGAATTTGAATAAATATTCATCATTTGAAGATATGATTAAATGAATTTAAGAAAATGTACATATTGACTAGAGAGGTAAGAGATAAATGAATTTGAACAAATGGGCAGTATCAAAAGATGTAATGGAATGAATATACATAATTTTGCAATATAAGAAAAGGAAAATAGAAGTAATTACCCATTAATGAAGCCTTGAGTAAATGGGTTCACATGATAATTTGGTTCATGAGAGTAATGGTAAACATCTTATGATATTTGTTTTAAATCTTGATAATACTTGTGATGTTGGATACAATGATCATACACATAGTCCCTACTAGTATCTTCACCATGGTAGGACCCTTCCCCATTTTCACCTTGTCCAAACTCTCAATTGCTAGTTTTCTCAAGGGAGGAACATTTACCAAGGGTTACTCCAAAAAAAATTAATGCATAAAGAGTTATTAGGGCCTATTTGGAGAAATTAAAGATGGACTAATTTAGGAATTTTCTTCTTTAATACAACTAAGTTTTGTATGACAAGTTTGGATACATGTTTCATATTTTCTTTATCAACTAAATAATGAATGGTGGCCCAAGACCTAATGATTAATGGTTGCATACGTGCCACAATATAGAAAATTAGAAAGGAAAAATGATTTAATTACAAAGTATTTAGTTGATTACTTATCCATTAGAGCTCACTAGTCAACATAAAACTGAAAAAGATAAGGTTTATAGATATTACTTGTGTTAAATGACATCAAGAATAAATAATGTTGTGCACCTTTTTTTAGTGAAAAGAAGCTAAAGAGCATATTATATGAGATTGTTTGTGTTCCTTACAATGGAAAACCACACTCTAGGACAATAAATTTTGGATGATTGGAGACTACAAGAGACAAATGCTAAATTGTATGAATTTTTTACATGTAGAAGACTTGAATTAAATTTTTAGAGATATAATTATTCTTTGTAATTATAGAAACCTAATACTTTGGTATGCCTATCATACACAACCATCTCTAGAATCAATTCTAAAATTATGTTGAATTATTGCAAACTAATGAAAATATGAAGATGATAACTCTATTTGTTTATGGGAAGATGATCACTCAAATCATATCAGTATATAATTGTACCACAAATATGATAATTTTATATAGACATTTATTTACCATCATATAATATCACACCTTAAAGCATCTATTATAGAATATTTTCCCCTTTTCTTTCCCTTTTATTTTTTCATTTTTCCACATCCCATCTGTTGATGGTGTTTTTATGCACTTCACAACACAAGTAATACGTAGCTGCATTACCTCTCTTTGAAAGACAATTTTCCACAATCCAATTGCAGAACACTATCCCAAGGTCTCTCGGATGTCAGGTCATGATGGAGCTTGAAACATATCAGTTGTTTGATGTGATTTTGCTGGAATCACAAGGTGGTCTTACATGATCAAAGCTGTAGGCGAATTGGGTCTATGAATGGAGTTTCATGGATGTGGAATTACTGCACCTTGCTGTAGGTTCAGGAAGCAGTCTTGGACTCCATTACTTTGTCGGATTTGGCTTCACAATGTGCAACGAACCTTAGCACAAGTTGTTTCTAAAAAAAAAGGAAAAGGAGGGGCGAGGAAGAAAGATGTTTCATGGACCTGCAACTACCGACGAATAGTGATTATGGAGGTTCCTGCTGTGGACAGTTTCCCTAAATAGAATTTCACTAAATCAGGATTCTCACAATATCATGAAATCTATGCTATCTTCTAAGGACTGTAGATATTCATCATTCATTCACCATGGAAACATGAATAAAGATAAATTTTAATGAGCAACAATGAAATTAAAGTCCAGGCTAACTTTGCATAGTCATATACCATCAGCAAATGACCAAAAGTATGGACAAGGAAAGCATACACACAACAATAATCTTCAAAAGTAGAGACAACATACTAACTCTACCAAATTCAATCTAAGGATACTAAAATAGTAACGTAACTTGAAGCAAAGTTCTAGCTAAATGGAGAAGAATCATGAAACATGTGGAGAAATCCAGAAATACACCAGAAAATTATTGTATTTTCTATTATATTCTCAACAGCATGTCTTTACAACAACTCAACTCTCTTAAAATGAGAGGAGGAGAGCCCTATTTATAGTTTCCAAAAAACAAAATGAGTGGCCAAGATTTGATTCTATTGTGTGGCCACAATTCAATTTACATTAGGGTTTCACCTACCCCCAAATATATTAAATTTATAAGACCCATTTTGTCTTTTCCCTATTTTGTCATCTAGTGACAACACTGTAGCAATTTCGTATTTTAGCCATTTGCCCTTTGTTGTAGCTATTATTTAAGGAATTCTTCATTGATGATTGGGTTGCCTTGGCGCTTTTTTGACGCTGCATACTCTATAAAGCTCAAAATCAAGGGTTCGAACTTGTCTAACTCCATGATGTCGGACCGCAATATTTGAAAGCTCCATTCTTGGGAGTTGTTGACAAGTTTCTTCCAGTCATCTTCACACTTGGCTACATTATCTTTGAGAATCTCTGATTGTGCGAAGGCCCGGGCGACGAAGCTCATGAAGTTGGTGGTGACTTTAGCTGACATCCCATCTTCCATGATCTTTAGGAAGTGGGGCTTTATATTCTCGGGATTGATCACGGCCACCGGAAGCTCGTACCCAGTCATTAACTCGAGGTACCGAGCTCATTAATCTCTTGTCTCCCTGGCCCACTCAATGTCTGGAACTATTCACTCCAGGATCTGCTCTAGCTTTCTCTTCCTGTGATTGAAGTCTTGCCTCCATGTATCCACTAGCCAGTGGTCATCATCCTTAAAGGCAAGGTCCTTTTCCCAGACCTTGCTTGGCAACGCAAGTATGGCCTCAATCTTTGGGTAGGACACCTCGTATTTTCTTGGGAATTCCTCACAGATCCACTTTGTGCCTTCGAGGGTTCTCTGCACTTCGAGGAACTTATTCGCTGTCTGGACAACCAAATTGATGCCTGTGTTTCCCATGTCCAAGACTTGTCGGAACCAATTTTCCATAGTCTTGTCTAAGTTTCTTCTCCTTTCTAACTTGTTGATCTGTTCTTGGGATAACAATTGTGGTGGAGCCGACGACGTGGTGGGCTGTTCATCCGGGGATGACCACTACTGAATATAGGTCATTAGATCAGCCATTTGATCCTTTAATTCTTCCTTCGAGATATTATCCTGTTGGATAAGGTGTACTACTATGGTGACCGACTCTTGGAGGTGATCAACCTTTTTCTCTCTCATGGCCACTCCCAAGTCAATGGTGGAGACGTTATAAACTATACCTTGTTCTCCAACCACTAGTGTTGCTATTTGCACCACCCTTGATCCTGAGGCATCCATGGTTACCTTTGATCTAACCCTTGGTTTCTTTTCCTTCCTTTTGGTGCTTATTTATGCTCTTTCCATAATGGCTTCCAACCTTGCCTTGGGATCCTTCAAGGTGGGAGTCTTCTGCTTTAGCTGCCTTTGCAGCCACTCGGGTACTTGGGGCTCCTCCCTAGGTGGCTCATCTTGACTCCCGCTGCCCCTTTTCTCAAGCTCGATGGTTCTAATAACAAGAGTCCTCTCCCTGGTCCCCGCATCTTCTTTCTCCTCTTCAGAGTCTTGCCAGAGGGTTTCATGTCCAGTGGGGGACTCAGTATGCAACTACTCTTTGGGTGGATTTTCTTTCTCAGCATCCCCCTCTTCTTCATTCTAACTATATTCATACTCTTCGGGGTTCTCTCCCTGCTTGTCCTCGAGGTGTCTTGGCTATTCCTTTTCGTTTTTGCTTGGAGGCACTGGAAGTTTCCATAAATCCTGCACAAAAGACGAGAATTAGTAACAATAAACATGAGGAAACAGTCCCGAACAAGCTCCTGCACACCAAAATTAGCTCTACAATCATTATTCATATTCAATAAGTTCATAACACCTGATAATTCATCGCTAGCAAGCAAGGTAAGCAATCCGGGTTCCCAGGGCCGGAATTCCCCACACAGAACGCCGTTTGAAAGGGCAAATTGAGGATGGAATTCCCAAAGGTATTTCCTAGTGTTGGATTCAAGAATTAGAAGGTTGGCATGAAGGAAGACCCAATTCTAGCAAGTGGGTCGAAATCCATTTTGGATTTGGAGGTCACTCAATCCTTCATTTAGGAGTTCAGGTATCGACTGCAAGAAAGTCATTTGAAATGGCGTAGGGAGGGCGAAAATCCAAGGGTCGAAATCCAGGTCTCGGATTGTCATCGCCGGGAAGCAATTTCAGATCAGCCATTGGAAATGAGGAAGTGGAAGCAGAAATCTAGAGGATAATCTCTAGAGACGGTTAGAAGGTTCGGGATAGCTAGGTGGCAAATAGAGCACCGGGGCCCGGATGTCGGAAAGCTATCCTAAATACGTCGTTAAAACGGCGCCAGTGGAATGGAATCCCAAGAGGGGAATTCTGGTGGTCAGAATCTGGAGGAAGCTCGGGGCAAGAGGAGAACATGAACTTGGTTTCGGTGGGCAACGGACCGAGGTCCAAGAGTCGGGAAGACGTCCCAGGAAGGTCATTTGGAACGGAAAATGCGACACGAAATTCTAAGGAAGGAATTCCGGAGGTCGAGGTCCAGAGGGATTTCGGTGAAAGGTTCCGCCTGGAAGTTGGAAGACTTTTGCGGAGCCGAGAACTGGGGTTCGGGAAGCTGCTCGGGGAAGGTCGTTGAAACGGCGAAGGCAGAGTGGAATTTCGAGGATGGAATCTTGGGGCTGATTTGAATTTTGGTTGATCTTTCAATTTTTTTAGTTTTAAGGATGGACTTCGAGTGTCTGGGGTCCATAGGTTGGGAAGGTGCTCGGGCGAGGCCGTTAAAACGACGACGACGCAACGGAATCCCAGGAGGGGAATTCCGGAGGTCGGGGTCCGAGGTGGGTTTGGGAGCGGAGAATTTTGAAGTTAGTTCGTGGACGGCGGCGGGAAAGTCCAGGCCCGGGGATGTCGGCGACTGTTCTGAAGAATGACCACGGAGAGATGAAGCTCCGGATTCAAATTCAGCTAGTTGAATAATTGATTTTATTTTCTAAAAGATGGGTTTTTAGTGAAGGGCATAAATTTACTTAATTTCAACCCAATTTTACATTTTACATTCATCAAAATGTGGAATTTCACAAAAGAAAGGGTAGGGCGCGTAGACGGCAAACCTACCTCAAAATCCTGAAGAAATTGATTGATGGCCGAGTGGAAAACACTGAAAAACGGAGCTTGGATTGCTGGGCAAAAAATGTTGGGACGTCGGGAGCTCTTCGAACTTTTCTATCACTCGGACTAATGATAATGACGGCTGAAAAATTCGTTTAAATAGCTAAAACTGCCATTAATGTAGCATTCAATTCCTCCGTATGGCGGTAGGAAAGTTGGTAAGTTTAAAATCGCAGTCCGCAGAGGGAGGTTCGGAGTTCGACGGTCGGGAAGCCGTCTTGCCACAGCCATTGGAACGACGAAGCTCAAGAGGAAATCCAGAGGGGGAAACCCGACTTCCGGGGTTCGGGGTCTAGGAAGACATCGGACGCCGGACGCCGGACGCCGAAACAACAAACACGGAATGAAAATCTGGAAGGGGAAACCCGGGGGTTCAGGCCCGAAAAGAGCTAGAGACGCCCGGAAAGGGAATTCTGACTAGGAAAACCCGAAATGACCTCAGAATTAGCATTTTTAAAGGGGCGACTTTGGTCAAGCTTACAATATGACTTTGGGGAACGTGCTGACCTTTTAGAACACAAAATTGGGCATGCAAAATGAGGCAAAGAAAAAAGGACTCGGCAACCAAAAAATAGGGGGAAAAGAGGGTCCTCGTTTCGAACAGGGCATGTGTGCAAAAGGCACAGCAAATGGAGACTTCGTTGGGAAAACACTCCCGACGTTCTAGAGATAAATATTCATTCTGAACCCGTGATCTCTAGTTTCGCAAACCGAAGTTGATTTTCAAAGCTGAACTAAGAATAACTTAAGGAAGGCAAGATTGAATCGAACTGCAATATGATCATGGAGATTTGTGCATGGTGAGTTCATTTTCGTTCCTCAGAGAGAGCACGAATAACAACTGGTTGGGGGAGATAAGCTACGTAGTTTATCTAACCCCAAAAGTAACCTGGACATTGCTCTGTTGCCAGTCAGGCGTCCATAGCCCCGACGGAGTTGTCGCTACGACCTCATGAACATAACTCTACTGCCAGTCAGACATCCATAGCCCCGGTAGAGATATTCGCACACCCATACGGTTGTTATTTTCAAGTTATTTATTGCTTGTGCTAGATATTTCCTTTTAGCACTTTCTCTTTTCTTTTGTGTTCAACCGCATGAGCACTGAAGCTCACAATGGGCTTGAGAATCGCAGTGGTCACTGGAGCAGAGTTTAGATTTTTTACTTATCCCCACTTCCCAGTAGTCACCCTACCATTCTTTGGAAACACTTAAAATGTGCTTTGTGGATTCCATGACGAACGCAGGGGATTCAAGCGGACAACCATCCTAGGTTAATTCAGAGTCCAAAGGTTGAAGACTGATGCTTAGGGGCCTTCAGAGGTTAGTAATAGGGAATGAAGGCTTATCTAGGGAACAACACGAAAGCGGATAGCGAGGTAAACCGTATGTCAGGCCAAGCACAACCACCACAGTAGAACAGGGAGACTCTTCCAAAATTAGGAAAAAATAGTTGGGCCAGCGAGCAAAATTTGAAGGACAAAGCAGGAAATCTATCCTAACCTATGTACAGGAATTTACACGGACAGCTCCTGGGAACTCAAGCCTGAAAGTAGTGCTTGAGGTGCTACCCGTTGACAGGCAATGGGATGTCTTCACCAGTGAGAGTACTTAGACGGAAAGCATAATTGCCAAGGATTTCAGCAATCTGAAAGGGGCCAAGCCAAAGCTTGTCAAATTTGTTGTGTCTCCCTTTCTTTTCATGGGCCTTGTCCCAGTAGAGGACCAGATCAAAAATGCGAAAGGCCTTAATTTTGGCTCGGCGGTCGAACCATCTTTTGACTACGCCCTGATGTTTGGTGAAATTTTCTATTGCACGGTCTCGTACTTCTTCAAGGTGCAACAGCTCAACGAGGCAAGCTTCTTTGCAGTCTCCTCCTTCATAAAATGTGTTGATAAACTGAAGGGTTGGGATTTTCAAATGTATGGGGAAGACAGGTTCTAAGCTGTAGACTAGATGGTATGGGGAATCTCCAAGAGTAGCCTTGTAGCGGGTGTGATCTGCCCACAAGGTGAAACGAAGTTGGGTATGCCAATCCTTGGGATTCCTATCTAGTAGCTTCTTAATCACTGTGATCAAGTTTTTATTGGTGGATTCAGCAAGGCCATTGCCTTGAGAATAATAGTTGGAAGAGAATTTGAGGGCGGTGCCATAATCAAAGGCCCAACTTGCAGATTTCAGTGAGGCGAATGCAGGGCCGTTATCACATCTAGAGCATATGGGCAACCAAAATGATTTAAAATGAAACTTTCTAGGAAATTGGTTACAACTTCAGTTGTACATTGCCTACAAGTTATTACTTCTGTCCATCTAGTGCAGTAATCAGAAGCGGTTAGAATGTACCTGTGTCCCGCAGATGATGGAGGACTTACCGGACCAATGAAGTTGAGACCCCATTGCGCAAAAGGCCTTACCTCCAGAACAGGTTGTAGTGGGACAACAACGTTCCTTTCTCTGGCAGCAACAGTCTGGCACATGTGGTAGGTATAGACGTGGCCATGAGCATCCTTGAAAATGGTGGGCCAATAATACCCAACTCTCAATATTTGATGTGCGGTTGATAGACCTGAGCCATGGCCAGTTCTGAACTTGTCGTGGAATTCTTTAAGAACGCGATCAACTTCTTCCTTTCCCAAGCATCGCAGATAGATGCCTTCATGATTTTTCTTGTACAATATGGAGCCCTGCAACATATAGTTGTTGCTTTTCAATCTAAGCGCTCACCTTTGGACTCCTTGCAGGTGGGGCAGACATTTGTGATTCAGTAGGTAGTACACCATATCATCATACCATTCTCCTAGGGAGACATCCTCCACTTGGTACTGTTGTATCGTGAGTTCGAGTCCAGTGTCAATAACTACCTCTACCATTGTTCGGATGAGCGTCTGTCCTCGTACCCACTTCATCAGCCGGATCTCCATGTCGTACTCTTGTAGCACCACAACCCACTTTTCCCTTCGTTCCCCTAACTCATTCTGCATAAGCAATGTTTTTACTACGGGGTCGAGAACTATGGCAAAGACCTTGTTGCGTAAGATATAGTGCCGAAACTTCTTGACTCCTTTAACAAGGGCATAAGCCTATTTTTCAATATTATGATAGCGTAGTTCAACATCCTTCAAGGGGGCGCTCATGAAGGTGATTGGATGCTCATTTCCCTCATCATCCTTTTGTGTCAAAATGCTGGCGCACGAATGATCTAAAGCAAAGGAGTAAATGTAAAAGGGCTTCAAGTAGTTGGGGCTGACCAGCACAGGGGCGTCAACAATTGCTTTCTTGATTTCCCCGAAGGCCTGTTTCACTTCGGGAGTCCACTCGACCTTGGCATCTTGTTTTAGCATAGCGTTGAGTGGTTTAACTATTTTCACAAAGCCTGTAATGAACTTGTGGACGAAGTTGATCTTTTCAAAAAAAGACTTCAATTCTTTCTTGCTACCTGGCAGCTGGATTTTCATGATGGATTGAATATGTTCAGGGTCAATAGAAATGCCCCGCTCTAACAGGACATGTCCAAGGAGTTTTCCCTCAGTGACCCTGAAGATGGACTTCTTCAGGTTAAGGGAGACCCCAAATGCGCGGCACCTCTCAAAGACCTTGCATAAGTCAGTGATGTGATCACACCGCTGTTTCGAGAATACTGTTAAATCATCCATGTAGATGATGATGCACTTGCCAATCAGGTCCTTGAACATAATATCCATGGCACGCTAGAAAGTGGTGCCAACGTTGGTTAGCCCGAAGGGCATTCTTCTATATGTGAACGTTCCCCACTTGGTGGTGAATGTCGTCTTGTGTCGATTTTCATACTATACCATGACCTGGTTATATCTCGAATATCCGTCCAGGAAGGACATTATTTGGGATCCATTCACTACCTACAACACCTCATCTAATGAGGGTACAAGATAGTTGTCCTTCTCCGAGGCCCGATTTAGGTTGTGGAAGTCCACACATAATCTGATTTCTCCATTTTTCTTTCTGACAGGAACCAAATTCGCTACCCATGTAGAGTGTCTGACCGGAAAGATGATCCTGGCTGACAACAACTTTTTTACTTCCTTATATTATTGGCTCTAGTAAAGCGTTCATAGGGCATTGTCTCTGCCGGAATGGTTTTGCATCTGGCCTAAGAGGGATAGTGTGTGTGATAATCGATGTGTCATATGTCTTGAGATCATCATAGCTCCAGGCTATGACATCATGGTATTTTTGTAGCGCCTCGATAATCCATTTTCTTTCCTCATGAGCGCATACTTTACCTATGAACACATTCTTGGCATTTCCTAGTGTTTCTAGGTTGTGAGTGTCACATTGACCGCTGATAGTATCCCTTTTAGCCTACTGATCTTGGTACCTGATCTAATCAAGGTCAAATATTTACTCTAATTCAACCATTCCCCTAGGGATGGTGTTGGTTTTCAAGTTAATGATCCCCTCTATATCCAAGTCTGCTTCTTGGGGTTCAACTTCATCGATTATCTGTGCAGCAAACATATCAGAGCTGGTGATGAAATCCAGAATATGCTTGTCATCATTAAATACTTAGAAATTGGTCACATTATCTGGCACTAAAGGGACAGAAGTGAGTTCCACTGTGAATTGTTTGAGGCCAGATAGGGATAATGGCTGCAGTGTGCTTGCCGCTTGTGCTAGGGCATTGGCGGTATAATTATGAGCGAGTAAGATCAACTGAATGTTGAACACATTGAGCCCTTCCAACAAATCTCATACGCGGTGCCAGTAGTTTGTGAGTCTTCGGTCATAGTAGGAATAGAGCTTCCTGACTTACTTTATGACTAACTCTGAATCTCCATACACTTGGAGCATCTTGACATCCTTTCTTAATGCCATTAAGAGGCCTAAGACCAAAGCTTCATACTCTGCCATGTTGTTAGTACAATAAAACTACAATCTATGAGCATAAAAGTACGATTTACCTTTGGGACTGATTAGCTCAAAACCTGCCCCGGCTCCGTGCTTGGATTTAAAACCATCAAAGCGCAACGTCCAGAACTCGAGAGAATCTTTAGATGCAGGGCTGACAGATCTGACTTTGACCTTCGGAGGGGGCTGCATTTCAGTGATCGCCTTGTGAACTACAAGAACGAAACCTGTTCGTCCACCAGATGTACATCCCATTTTCTCCTGCGGAGTAGCTTGATTTTTGACATGCTCAATTGCTGTTTGGCACAACCAGTAGTCAAATTCTAAATGAGCAGCATTGTGTACCCGACACCAATTAGGGAGTAAGAGTTCTTGGAAGTTCATTCGATTTCCTAGGCTGAGCTAATCATGCACGCATTTTTCCATAAAATCCCGAAAACCATCGAGCAGTCCTCGACTGTCGCTCTCTCCCAGCTCTTCGTCGTCGAATTCAATGAGTATCTCGATGCTCTGAGAAGCATTGCACAAATTAGCAGGTGGGCTGCATAGCATGAGGAAGACCTCGCTCATTCCCTCATCTTCGGGGTATTCTTGTTCATTCCGATATGATACTGGGGAATAATTTCTCAAACTTGTTTCAGCATACAATATCTTGTTCGTGTTGTTGTATTTAGTAATCATAAATTTCATATGTGGCTCTCTATCAATCTGAATCTGATTGGGCATTCCTTTCCATGGTAGCCACATATGAGAGTAATCTGTAGCAGCGTATCCATTCAATGCTCTCATAAAATCCCTACCTAGGATTATCCCATAGGTATCCAGGATATCGGCCACCTGTATGTCAATAGTTTGTTGGATTTGGGGATCAGCAACAACTTGTACGGGTATCTTGTTGATCTCCCCTACTATGTTGATTTTGGTTTTATCAAGCTGCGTCACCTTTTGCTGGGAAGGAGTGGGTGTGATCCCGAGTGCCTTGCACATGCTCAAGGGCATGACATTAGCCGATGCTCCTGGATCAAGCAAGCAGTTGTGGAGGTTCTTTCCAAACATCTGAATGGTGGTCAAAAAGGGAGGAGTCTTGAATTTCCCTTGAAACAACCCTCCAAAAACGTCCACTTGTGCGACTTGACCCTTATCCTTTTCGCTGCCCTTGTTTTGAGTCAGTTGATTAGCTGGTTTGTTTGGTTGCTTGCTTGTCTATTGAACTGTTGGCTGGTTGGCCCTATTATTAAAGATCTGTCTAACAACCGGTTCACTTGGCTGATCATTGAAGGAGACCTTCTTCATTGGAGTTTCCTGAGCTGACCCCTGTGGTGGAGTGCCATTTATCATTCTAAAAAAAGCATTTCACGCAGCAGGCACCTTTAGGAGTTCAAAAGTCGACACACTTAGCTTTACCTTCTTGAATTCCTCAGCAATATACTCCCCCATTTGCTTAATCTCTTGATCATGGAAAATGTTTTGGGGGAAGCTAACGGTTTGACCTTGGCTGTTGCTTTGCTGTTTATTTCTGCTGAGATATCGTGTGGGTGTAAGTGGAAAACCCAGGTTATTGTTTGTGTTCGGATCGGGAGGGGTGCTGAAATTGTTTGGCGAGGTGGAGGTTGTGAAAGGACCCCCAGCATGGCCTTCGGCTTGTCTATTTCTAAGGTTGTAAGGGGTATTCCACTGGTGAAAAATTTGGACTTCGTCCTCCCTAGATTCCTCTTCGTCATCTTTGGGACCATTATCTACTAAATTGAAAAGCTAAGCCAAAGGACCTTCAGAACTTACCTCTCTTGCCGCATCGTGATTACTTGAATCAACACTCTCTAGTTCGGGGGTGTTGCATTCCACCTTTGAAAAAGGGGCCTGATTTAGCAACAACACCGAGGCATCGTATGGATCAGATGGGACAATGTCCCTGCATCCTGAATTATCGACTGCATTTTGAACTTCTACTTGGAATATCTCGACTGCAGTTTGAAATTCTGGACAATCCAATTTGAAATGGTGACTAGTCTTGTGTATGTGGAACCAACCAGATAAAGCAACCTCTGCCAAGTAAACTCCGCTTGCGGGGTTTTTGTTACTGTTACTGTTGGGCTGATCAAGAGGCGTGGGAACATAGCCATTTTTGGGGCATGTATTCCATGTCCGGTTTTGCCTCTGGAATGGTCTTTTGTCGAAGTTCTAATTCTTGTCATAGGTCTACCCTGACGACGTGCCAGCATCCCAACTGTCCCGGTTTTCACGGTGATCTCAATTTTCCCTATTAAGGTTGGCCTGGATGCTCTTTTGCGACTGCAGCTGATTATTCTGATTCCTTAAGTGCGTCATCTCAGTTGACATTTTTTTGATCATCTCGGTAAGCTCATCGATTTTATCCTTTTCGGTGTTGTTTGGTTGCGGTGTTATCGACTGATTCTAGTGAGCGGGTGGAAATTTCGCCGCTTGAAGGTATGCCGGCATCTGGGATCCTTGTGGATGCAACTGTTGCTATTGGGGCAGCAAGTAGTGTGGTATCAGGTATGCCTAATTCATCGGTTGCCTAGGATGCAGAACCATAGGTAGCTGTGGTATTGGGTTCAGCAAAGGCGTCTGATGCTATAAGGCTTGCGTGAGTCCCTGTATTTGCATCGGATGTGCAATTTTCCCAAGAGAAGGTAGTGGACCAGATATATTCTTTCCCAGATCTGTACTAGCAATTATGGCTTCAACATATGCATCGACCAACCTAGCAGGTGGCAGCCTCATCCTTTTCACCAAGGTTGAAGTCAGGTTGTCCAACGCTGCATAGTAAACAGGTAGGACAACAACATCATTGAAAACATACAGGGCCTGCAGCCGAGTGTACGCTCTGTGGAAGCGATCATTGAACGAGCCGATTGGTTCATTGATTTCCCTTTGAACCGACATGAAGTGTCTGCACGAATCTGCGAGACTGACTGGGGTCTTGAACTTCTACAGAAAAGCACTCCTCAGAAGATCCCATGTACTGATAGTTCCGGCTGGTAATTTGATGTACCAGTAGAAGGCCTCTTCCCTTAATGAATAAGGAAAAAGCCTGCAAGCTACATCCTCATATATGATCTGCATAGTCTTTAGGGTAATTTTGAAGATCCTGACATGTTCTTCAGCTGTCCTCTACGGATCCCAGGAGTTGAACTTCGTGCAGAAATTCTCAAGATTTTTTGGCATATCATGGTAAAGGTTGAAAGCAAGAAGAGATGGGTTATTACCCAACCACGCCATTGGGAAAGGTGGTGGAGGTGGCTGCGCCAGATTGGTCTATGGTTGTGATGGGGTGGCAGCAACAGATGAGGCAACAACAAGACTGGTGACCGTGTTTGGCTAAAAGGTAGCGTTCAACCCAGATGGAGTGGTAACCTGGATGGCTATATGGATTGGATGAATGGAAGGTGGTGTTGTCAGTGAAGGCGAAGGAGATAGAGGTGGAAGGGCAGCAGGTTGCTTGGTGGGAACGATGATGGATGGTTCCCCCTATTTAGCTCTTTTAGTTCAGGTAAGGGGCTGCAATTCCTATAACTCTCCCTTATTGGGTGTAGACCTCAAGACTCGATGGAATCTTTCAGGGGAGAATGACCCAATTCGATCCAGATTATCCATTGGGCCCTCCTAACGCCAGTTCTGTTGATGGTGTTTTTATGCACTTCACAACACAGGTAATACGTAGCTGCATTACCTCTCTTGAAAGACAATTTTCCACAATCCAATTGCATAACAATATCCCAAGGTCTCTCGGATGTCAGGTCATGATGGAGCTTGAAACATATCAGTTGTTTGATGTGATTTTGCTGGAATCACGAGGCGGTCTTACATGGTCAAAGCTATAGGGGAATTGGGTCGATGAATGGAGTTTCGTGGATGTGGAATTACCGCACCTTGCTACAGGTTCAGGCAGCAGTCTTGGACTCCATTACTTTGTCAGATTTGGCTTCACAATGTGCAACGAACCTTAGCACAAGTTGTTTCTAAAAAAAAAAGGAAAAGCAGGGGCAAGGAAGAAAGATGTTTCCTGGTCCTACAACTACCGATGAACAGTGATCATGGAGATTCCTACCGTGGATAGTTTCCCTAAATAGAATTTCACTCAGGATTCTAACAATATCATGAAATCTATGCTATATTCTAAGGACTGCAGATATTCATCATTCATTCACCATGGAAACATGGATAAAGATAAAGTTTAATGAGCAACAATGAAATTAAAGTCCAGGCCAACTTTGCACAGTCATATACCATCAGCAAATGACCAAAAGTATGGAAAAGGAAAGCATACACATAGTAGTAATCTTCAAAAGCAGAGACAACATACTAACTCTACCAAATTCAATCTAAGGATACTAAAATAGTAAAGTAACTTGAAGCAAAGTTCTAGCTAAATGGAGAAGAATCATGAAACATGTGGAGAAATCCAGAAATACACCAAAAAATGACTGTATTTTCTATTATATTCTCATTAGCATGTCTTTACAACAACTCAACTCTCTTAAAATAAGAGGAGGAGAGCCCTATTTATAGTTTCCAAAAAACAAAATGAGTGGCCAAGATTTGATTCTACTGTGTGGCCACAATTCACTTTACATTAGGGTTTCACCTACCCCCAAATATATTACATTTATAAGACCCATTTTATCTTTTCCCTATCTCGTCATCTAGTGACAACACTGTAGCAATTTCTTCTTTTAGCCATTTTCCCTTTGCTGTAGCTATTCTTTAAGAAATTCTTCATTGATGATTTGGTTGCCTTCGCGATTCTTTGATGCTGCATACTCTATAAAGCTCAAAATCAAGGGTTCGAACTTGTCTAACTCCATGATGTCGGACCGCAATATTTGAAAGCTCCATTCTTGGGAGTTGTTGACAAGTTTCTTCCAGTCGTCTTCACACTTGACTGCATTATCTTTGAGAATCTCTGACTGTGCAAAGGCTCGGGCGACGAAGCTTATGAAGTCGGTGGTGACTTCAACTGACATCCCATCTTCCATGATCTTTAGGAAGTGGGGCTTTATATTCTCGAGATTGATCACGACCACCGGTAGCTTGTACCCAGTCATTAACTCGAGGTACCGAGCGCATTCCTCTCTTGTCTCCCTGGCCCACTCAATGTCTGGAACTATTCGCTCCAGATCTGCTCTAGCTTTCTCTTCCTGTGATTGAAGTCTCACCTCCATGTATCCACCAGCCAGTGGTCATCATCCTTAAAGGCAAGGTCCTTTTCCCAGACCTCGCTTGGCAACGTAAGTATGGCCTCAATCTTTGGGTAGGACACCTCGTATTTTCTTGGGAATTCCGCACAGACCCGCTTTGTGCCTTTGAGGGTTCTCTGCACTTCGAGAAACTTATTCGCTGTTCGGATAGCCAAATTGATGCCTATGTTTCCTATGTCCAAGACCTGCCGGAACCAATTTTCTGTAGTCTTGTCTAAGTTTCTTCTCCTTTCTAAATTGTTGATCTATTCTTGGGATAACAACTATGGCAGATCTGACGACATGGTGGGTTGTTCATCTGGGGATGGCCACTACTAAATATAGGTCGTTAGATCAGCCATTTGCTCCTTTAATTCTTCCTTCGAGATCTTATCCTGTTGGATAAGGTGTACCACTGTGGCGACTGACTCCTAGACTTTATCAACCTTTTGCTCTCTCATGGCCACTCCCAAGTCAATGGTGGAGATGTTATAAACTATACCTTGTTCTCTAACCACCGGTGTCGCTATCTACACCACCCTTGATCTTGAGGCATCCATGGTTACCTTTAATCTGACCCTTGGTTTCTTTTCCTTCCTTTTGGTGCTTACTTGTGCTCTGGCCATAATGGCTTCCAGCCTTGCCTTGGGATCCTTCAAGGTGGGAGTCTTCTGCTTTAGCTACCTCTGTAGCCACTTCGGTACTTGGGGCTCCTCCCTAGGTGGCTCATCTTGACTCCCACTACCCCCTTTCTCAAGCTCAATGGTTCTAACAACAAGAGTCCTCTCCCTGGTCCCCGCATCTTCTTTCTCCTCTTCGGAGTCTTGCCGGAGGGTTTCATGTCCAGCAGGGGACTCAGTATGCAACTGCTCTTTGGGTGGATCTTCTTTCTCAGCATCCCCCTCTTCTTTGTTCTAACTGTATTCATACTCTTTGGGGTTCTCTCCCTGCTTGTCCTCGAGGTGTCTTGGCTATTCCTTTTCCTTTTTCCTTGGAGGCACCAGAAGTTTCTGCACCAAAACTTTCCATAAATCTTGCACAAAAGACAAGAATCAGTAACAATAAACATGAGGAAACAGTCCCAGACAAGCTCTTGCACACCAAAATTAGCTCTGCAATCATTATTCATATTCAATAAGTTCATAACACTTGATAATTCATCACTAGTAAGCAAGGTAAGCAATTCGGGTTCCCAGGGCCCAAATTCCCCACACAGAATGCCGTTTGAAAGGGCAAATTGAGGATGGAATTCCTAAAGGTATTTCCTAGTGTTGGATTCAAGAATTAGAAGGTTGGAATGAAGGAAGACCCAATTCTAGCAAGTGGGTTGAAATCCATTTTGGATTTGGAGGTCACTCGATCTTTCATTTAGGAGTTCGGGTATTGACTGCAAGAAAGCTATTTGAAACGGCGCAGGGAGGGCAGAAATCCGGGAATCGGTATCCGGGTCTTGGATTGCCGTCGTCGAGAAGCAGTTTCGGATCAACCGTTGGAAATGATGAAGTGGAAGCGAAAATCCAGAGGACAATCTTTGGAGATGGTCAGAAGGTTCGGGACAGCCAAGCGGCGAACAGAGCACCGGGGCCTGGATGTCGAGAAGTTGTCCTGAATTTTTCGTTAAAACGGTGCTAGTGGAACGAAATCCTGAGAGGGGAATTCCGATGGTCAGAATCCGAAGGAAGCTCGGGGCAAGAGGAGAACATGAACTTGGTTTTGGCAGGCAACGGACCGGGCTCTGGGAGTCGAGAAGACGTCCCAGGAAGGCCGTTTGGAATGGCGAATGTGACCAGAATTCTGAGGACAGAATTCTAGAGGTCGAGGTCCAGAGGGATTTCGGTGAAAGGTTCCGCCTAGAAGTTGGAAGACTTTTGCGGAGCTGGGAACTGGGGTTCGAGAAGCTGCTCGGGGAAGGCCATTGAAATGGTGAAGGCAGAGTAGAATTCTGAGGAAGGAATTATGAGGACGGAATCCCGGGGCCGGTTTGAATTTCGGTCGATCTTTTGATTTTTTCAGTTTTAAGGATGAACTTCGAGTATCTAGGGTCTGGAGGTTGGGAGGGTGCACGGGCGAGGCCGTTAAAATGGCGACGACGCAATGAAATCCCAGGAGGGGAATTTCGAAGGTTGGGGTCCGAGGTGGGTTTGGGCGCGGAGAATTTTGAAGGTAATTCACAGACGGCGGCAGGAAAGTCCGGGCTCGGGGATGTCGGCGGCTATTCTGAAGAATGGTCGCAGAGAGATGAAGCTCCAGATTCAAATTAAGCTAGTTGAACGATTGATTTTTGATTTTCTAAAAGATGGGTTTATAGCGGAGGGCATAAATTTACTTAATTTCAACCCAATTTTACATTTTACATTCATCAAAATGTGGAATTTCATAAAAGAAAGGGTAGGGCGTGCGGACGACAAACCTACCTCAAAATTTTGAAGAAATTGACTGATGGCCGCGCAAAAAATGTTGGAAAATGGAGCTCGGATTGTTGGGCGGAAAATGTCGAGAGCTCTTCGAACTTTTCTATCACTCGGACTAATGATAATGATGGCTGGAAATTTTTTTTAAATAACTAAAATCGCCATTAATGCAACATTCAATTCCTCCGTACAACGACAAGAAAGTTGGTAAGTTTAAAATCACAGTCGGCGACGAGAGGTCTAGAGTTCGACGGTCGGGAAGCCGTCCCGCCACGGCCGTTGGAACGGCGAAGCTCAAGAGGAAATCCGGAGGGGGAAACCTGACTTCCAGGGTTCGGGGTCCGGGCAGATGTCGGACGTCAGACACCAAAACAACAAACACAGAACGGAAATCTAGAAGGGGAAACCTGGGGGTCCGGGCCTGAAAAGAGCCAAAGATGTCCAGAAAGGGAATTATGAAAAGGAAAACCCGAAATGACCCCAGACTTAGCATTTTTAAAGAGGCGACTTTGGTCAAGCTTACAATATGACTTTGGGGAACGTGCTGACCTTTTAGAACACAAAATTGGGCATGCAAACGAGGCAAAGCAAAAAGGGCCCGAGAACCAAAAAATAGGGGGAAAAGAGGGTCCCCGTTCTGAACAGGGCGTGTGTGCAAAAGGCACAACACCATTTATGGTGAGAAAAATGATAAATTCCTTTTGAGGAGGCATTCAACACAAGAAATTGGGCTCATTGGTCCAAATTCAAGTAGGTAAATTGTAAGTGAAAAAATTCATACAAAGATGGAATTAGTGTGGATGAAATAAAGTATCAATGTAGAGAAAATTTCATGGGCCATTTTTTTGTCAACTAACTAATTTTCAATAAAAATTTCAAATATTAGATTGACTCATTCCTAAGTTATTTACATAAAAATATTGTAGTTACTATTTTTTTCAATTTTTGCAGCAAGCTTACTATTTTATATTTGTAAGAAAATTCCATCTCTACTCATCACTCAAAATAAAAACTTCATTTATCTTCATAACACTATGAAAATATTTCTAGCTACATGTTATAAATAGTTGCTTCAACACCAAGTAACACCTAACACCTCCTCTCACCTTTAGCCAATTGGGAAAGAATGAAGTGTCATCTCCACTCCCTTCCTATTGGTGAATTTTGTGTCTTCTAATGTGGTGTAGGAAACCCCTCCTTGAACCATGGACAATATAAAGATAACAAATAGGTACTCAGTTGTTGTAAGAAAGTATTTTTACAATATAAAATGTTTTATTTATTTTAAAAAGAGGTAATTTCCTTAAATTAGATGACACCAATATTTTAGGACAACTAAAGTAAATTTCACAAATAAGAAAGCATTCACTCCCTATAAACATTGCAATAAATTTCTTTCAACAAAAGCAATAGAGACAAGTTTCATAGATTAGATAGTATTCTTCGCACCCAAAAATGAGGTAATCTTTGAGATAAAATGATATTCATCCTCTATGGAACATTAAAAATAATATTGTCAAATAACAAAGCATTTACTCTATGACATTCATTTCATAAAAGAAATCACAATCCGTAAACAAGATGACATTCATCTCTTGAAATATTTAGATAAATTATTCAAATAAAATTGCATTTACTCAAGAAATAAAATAATACACATCCCTTCAATAAAGGATGCTTATTCTAGTCAAATTGGATTGAATCAAGTGAAAAGTGCATCATGGATTTCATAGCATGACCATACATGCAAATTTCTAGGAGGCATGAAAAAGTGTTCAAGTTGGATAAAACACTCCATCCAACTTGTTGGCTGAAATGTGCCCTACAAATGAGGCCAAGCATAATACCTAGGTGACTTTGATATGAAGATATTCTTGAGTTATGGCATATAAGCTGAAATTTTCCTAAAAAAAGAAATATAACAACTATTAATTTAAATGTCATTCATCCCATTATTAAAAAATGAACTAAATAAAAACTAAACAAATAGGCCTAATGGATCTCCTTAGCCTTGATATTTCAACATGCTTTAAGTATAGGTGTTTTCTTATTCAACTATTTGTAATCATATTAAGGGAAAAGATGCTTATATCAATGTAACCAAGTATCATTTAAGAAACAACTCGAGAAAAAAAAATTAAGATGCCCAAGAGTAGTTGCTACATCTACATGATTAATGACTGTGGAATTTGTAAAGTAAATTGAGATTTACTAAGGGAGAGACAATATCTGGTAGAGCTATAATGTCTCACATAGTTTGGATCAGAGGGTTATGGTATTTTTTTACATATACAAGTAGAATTGGTAAACTCATTGTATTGTAAAAAATACCACCTACTTGATCATATATTGTGGTTTATTATAATTTTTAAAATGTTATTATAGGAGCCATCCCACAACCATTGCTCTCTAGCTTAGACTTTATGATGACTACTAAAGGTTGGGAAATAGGACAACCTCTTGGACAACATTGAGGCCTTGCAATTTGCAATCTATGCTAGCTACGAATGATAAAATTCTTGGGTGAATATTTTGTAATCACTTAATTAATTACAAAATGGTAATTTCAACCACAGCTATGATGAGATTTAAATCTCTCCTCTCAGAAAGGGGAGGCTCCCTTCTTATTGTTCACTAAAACAACTAGTAACTTACCTAGATTATGTAAACTAAATTTATCCATGGGTGTTACATTCATCCTTTTCTCTTTTTTCAAAAAAGACGTTTTCCTTTTACAACAATACTATTATGATATGTAATTTACTTCAAAGTATTATCATGAGCAGTAATAACCAATATTCAACTTGATTAAACATAAGAGTAATTAAAGTAATACCAGTGAGTTTTGTAGCTAGAAAACCCACAAAAGCTCAAATAATTTTGTTTATTCAATGATAATTCTTAAAGATAAAGAGTGAAGCACGTTGTAGCTCAAAGACTTCAACGTACGCCACCAAAAGATCCAAAAAACGTTGCAAATATCCCACAGCCCAAAGTCTTTGAATTATTAGCAAAGTTCATACACTAGAACATAAACTCCAAATATAATGATGTAGCACAAAGACTATCAATATTAGATTTGAATCCCCTTTCAAATATATGATATAATGCCACTTAATCATTCAATTTCAAGAAAATGTAGTGAATATGATGTTATGTGACTTTTTCCCCAAAAGAAGAAAAATCTATGAAATTTAACCCTTTAGAATTAAAAGGGAGATGGAAAATAAAGGATATTATGATCCTTTGGTTAAAAGAGATATTAATTAAGAATATATTAAAAAGGGGAAGAATAATTACTTATTTAAATAATTATTAAAAGACGACTTTTGGGAAAGGGTGTGATGGTTTGGAAACCACCCCTTAAGGTTGATATAAAGCATTTGTGTGTGTAGACACCGAAAATGTCTTGATTGATAATGGATATTTGATTCTAAACAACTAACATCATTCTTCTGAAATCATCTCAAAATGATCAATTAATTGAATAATCAACATTATTTAATTATAATCAACAAATTCAATTATTAATCAAATAATTATATTTTTTGATTAATTCACCTTTCCTCTAATTGATTTTCATCATATTTAATTAAATCAAATCATTTAATTAAATTCCCCTAAAGTCTTCTTATTTGATTAAAATCAATTAAATCAAATATCACAAATCCCCTAACCTCTTCCAATTAATTAATTCTGGATTAATTAATCCTAAATCACCTTGTAATCATCATTAATCAAATCCTCCAACTTTTAAATTTTTAAGAGTTAAATCAATCATGGTCAACTAACCAGGTTGCACATAAAATCAATTTCTTCTAATTATCTAATTACCTCAATTATCCTCACAAAGGCATATTCTAAGGAATATTCCTCTCAACAACCTCTCATTTGATTTCCCTCCAAAGGTTTTCAAAAACCTTTCACATCTGCAATAACTTCTCTTACAACCTTTCAAATCCTCTTACATCCTCTCAAATCTCATTCAATTCCTTTTACACCATTTTCAAATTCTCAACCATCAACATTTACTTCTCTTCCATCCTCCTCCACTCACACATTTCCCAAAATGTGCTCCACCTTCCTCCAATAGAATTATGACAATTGGCACATTCTCATTAGCTCTCAATTTATCCCACATTCATCAAATCCTCTCATTCTTCAACCCTTGAATTCTATAAATAGAGGCATCCTTTTCATAATATAGATCCACAACTTAGAGCATCATCATTATAAGCATTTCACTCCATAGTTTCTCATCATTTTCAAGCAATTTAGCTAGATTATAGTCAAATTTTAACTTAGTTCATCTACACTTCATCAAGCTTATCAAATGGATTGGGAAAGGGCTTCTTTCCACATCAAAGGAGCACCACTCCCCCAATGGGATGGAGGTTTATCTGATTTTACTTAGATTACATGCTTTTGTTTTGCTCAATTTTGTATTATTTCATGTTTTCTAGTGATTTTGGTTAAAGAATTTCATAGGGAACATTAGATTCATCTTTTTAACATGTTTGACACTTTCTTTTTGGTCTCTTGTTAGTTTGTGTAGGTTTGGTGTTCACATTTTGGCACTAGAAGGAGGGTTGATCAACTTAACATGTTCAATTTCACTTGATTTTCCCATTTTGTGTAGGTATAGGAACACGACGTTGCCTTTCTACAAATGCGATGTTGTAGAGCGTCACTTTTGTTATACAACACTGAATTCACTATGTCATGCTACATTCGCTACATCACACTGTATATGCACGCTTTTGTCACGCCGCTTCTGATATACCGCCACATCTGACCTCTCTATCTTTTGTCTAATTTTCTAAACCACAAAGCGCCGCTTCTATAATCACGTTGCATTTTCGCTCTCTATTTTTGTAGAATTTCACTTTTGCACTCACTATAGCACCACATTTGCATTTCAATGTCGTATTTGACATTTGCGGAGCACTGCATTTGAATTCCAATGTTACATATGCAGGAAGTAAGGGAGGGTCAATATTTGAAGACTTAAAAGTATTTTTCAATGCTCTTTGTAATAATCTAGGGTTTCAATTTCTGCAATTCATTTCCTAGGACCAACTAGATTCAATTTGGACTTAAATTAACCTACAACTCAAGCTTTGTCAAGAATTGAACCTTGGGTACTTACTAGAATTTTGAGTTTGGATTAAAAGTGAACAATCAACTTCACACTCAAGTTTGGTGCTATAAAAAAACTCATTTACTGCTTTTGAGGGCTAAAAAAGAATTCGTGTTTGTTTTGTTTTGTAATATTTTCTACAAACTCGTGTCATTTGAATGCATATGCACTTCTCTCGCACTTCACGATGATCTTGAGAATCAAAAACATTTTAGTGGCATTAGATTGTCTAAAAGATTGCCTCCACATTTCAAATTTAGGTTTTTGAATTTGGACAAATCATGCGAGTGTGAAGAAAAGGCATTGTGTGTGCTCCCTCCTAGTGCTTTACTTAATCTAGGCGGTCGAACTACATTTTTACTTCTTCACTATTGTTTACCTTTAGAGGGCCTGCCTTGGTGGGAAAAATTACTCACCCCAAGGGAATGACTCAAACTGGGGATGAGCTAAACTCCAAGCTACTCCCAACCGGTATATAAATTCAATGTTGAAGAAATCTCAACATTACATGAGCTCCTACAAACAAGCAAGTGATTCTCCTTATAGGAGTTGACCTTGCCTCTCATGTGGCCTTCCGAATGAGTGCCTTAATTTTGAATCAATTTGTGTAGAATCCAAAATCCCTAACTATTTGTTGGTGTCAAGAGGTCGGACCTTTGAAGTTGTCCCACATACTTACGGTTCTTAGTAGAGATGAAGAGTTTGTCATGGGAGATTCATGAGAACTCGAAGCTTGGTTGACCCATAGAAGTGAGTGTCATGGAGGGGAGCCAGTATGGTCAATCTTCTAATCATCCACTCTAAATAAGCACAGCTGGAGAAATCCAAGTGGGAATCCAACAAATATTATCTTTTCCATCCTAGGGTTGTGCATTGTTTTGGAATCAAAACACTTTGCTTGGATCTAAAACATTGAAAAAACAAACATTTAAACAAATCATCAAAATTTCAAACCCTTTGGAAGATAAAATACCTTTGAAAAACCCATATATTACTACTTGTCCCTAAGGATTCTATCCTTAGAGGCTTCTAATTATTTGGGCCTATATCTAAATTTTTTCTCTCTAAAGTTAACATTAGGGAACTATTGCCTTGATTCTCTTGATTTCCACATAATGGACCTTGTGGGATGAAAATAAATTGAGACATAGACATTTAGTTTGAAAATCTAAGCAAGAAAGTGTGGATGTGGTAAAAATAATTCATTAAGCAAAGATAAAAGAAAATTGAACCCCACATATGTGCTTGACCTCATGATTTCCCAAGTCAAATCGTCATGAGAACCTTAGTCCAAAAGCTCTCAAGAAAGGTCTTTCAAAACTTTACGAAGTTAGAGAGAGATTGGTCTATAAATTTTACAAACGTGCTTCAAAGGGCAATCCCAACTTGTATTCATTCTATTATTGTCAAAATCTAAGTCTTTTTCAACGTTTTGAGTTTCTCACATAGGAGGTATAGCATGTTCTTCAATACTTTGGTTTTGTAAACGAAGTCTCTTTAGGCTCATCTAGGATCAAATCACCCTTTTCATTTATCACTTTGTCAATCAAAATCCCATCTCACCATCAACTCTTAGAATCTTGGAAAAATCATTCATGCTAGACTTTTGATAATCCTTCAAATCAAAATAAAAAAATCATCTTGTTTGACTGAGTGTGTGTGGATGAATCCTTCTTCATATACTTAGTTAAATTATCACCTTGTGTACAAGTTTATTCCAAGATAACATCCAACATCTTGGGTTTTATGAGTTCATTCTCCAAATCAAATCCAAAATCCAAAAGTCCTAAAGTCTGGTGTTCCTCCAAGGTTCTTAAAAGTTCAATCATTCACACCATCCATCTTTCATTTATCCCACCAACATCATTTGATCCTTAAAAAAACTTAGATTTTATTCTTTGTACCTAAAGTTTAGACCAACCTAAGGAATTAGAGGCTTTCCCTAAAAGTTGATCCTTATTTTATGGTCCAAACTAGATCTCAACACAAGAAGACCATGGAGAAAAACAAAGAAAATTCAACCTCAAGTGATCTCAGTCAAACCGCATCTGAGTTTAACCCAAGGGAATCCACCAATCCTTCATTTTACCTTCCTCAAAAACCACAAGATCTTCAAGAGGGAGGTTGTCAAGTGGAGGATATCACCAACAATCCCCTAGGAAAGACTCAAGACGAAATCATGGAGATAGTCCAAAATCCTGAAAACCACAAGATTGTCAATACAATGATGAGACATAATCCTTCACAATACATGCTAGCATTAGCAAAGGAAGGGGCTAAACTCCCTTTTGATTATGATATGAGAACTATTGTGGAACAACCCCTTGGGACTATGCCACCAATATCATTCACACCATCCTTCCAAAACATCATTCAACCCATCCCACAACCAAGATCATATCATGCTCCAAGTCAACCCATAACTACCAAGGGGATTTCATTGCTTCACACCCTTCAAACACATCCCCTTATAAATAACCAAAACTTGGACACAAACACCATCTTAAAACTACCAAATACCATCCTTCAAGACCCAAAGCATCCTTACATTCCACTCATTGTTCATGACACCAACAACCCATCCACCTTCGCCGCATCACCAACATATTCCCTTGATACACAAGTCTCTCTCCCCATGGTATCACAAGGACAAGGGGGTTCATTGGGACAAGGGGGAATCTTTGATGCTTCATTATCAATTTCTCAAGGAAACGTACCACCTATCCTCCCATCACTTCCCTGACCAACATCCACATCAATCCAAGGTTTAGGGAAACCCCCTTTACCCAACATACCAATCCCAAATCAAACAAATCAAATCAATCTGCTAGTCACAAATCAAATCAACACATCAAGCATACTAAATCTTCCAAGCATGCCATCGATATAGCAACACCAGGTGGCACCAATCCAAACATCTCAATCAACCATTACACCATCTACAACACCCCAAATTCTCCAAAACATGGTCTCCCAAGGGCCTAGCACATCAACCATTCCCTCCACCACACAACCCATTGTCATCACTCAAACACCTCAAAAACCATCTCAATAAAACCTCGTCACACAATCTCACACCATTTTGAATCCTCCACCTCCACCACCAAATTTGAACATGGAAAACCAATATAGCATCACATTGCAAGCAACCCAACAAGCCTATCAAAAGGAACTCCAGCAATTCCAAGCCCAACAAGCCGCACAAGTTGTGCAACAAGCTACACAACAAGCATAGGCACAACAAGCTACCCAAGCACAAGCACAAGCATTGCTATAGCAGCAACAAGCCCAATAAGTTGCACAAGCTGCGCAAGCCACCCAAGTTGCTCAAGTTGCACAAACACAAGCACAAGCTCAATACCAAGCACAAAAAGCTCAAGCACAAGCAGTGTTACAACAATAGGTTTACCAACAAGCTTTGTAGCAATACCAAGCACAACAGAAAGCAACCCAACAGTAAGCCCAACAACAAGCATTGTTGGCACAACAACAAAAAGCCCAAAAACAAGCATTGTTGGCACAAGAGCAGCAACAAGACCAACAACAATATTTGTTGGCACGACAACAACAACTACATGCATATCAACAAGCATTATTTGCACAACAGTCTCCCGCAAACGCACCACCGAGTCTGTAGGTCACCCCACCCATCATTCAAGCCACTACACTAATCCAAAACATGTTCATTCCACCACTTGATCCACAAAATTATTTGTTCGCTCAATTCAAAAATCTCTCGCAGCAAGTATTGGATATACAATCTAGGAAAACCACAAAAACACAAAGGAATTTATGCCCTTATCCATTCGACATAAGCATTGTGATGAAGTCGTTCCCACCAGGTTTTGAGATATCAAAATTCAACAAGTACCATGGAACCAGAAATCCTGAAGATCACATCCAAGAATTCCATGTACACTGCATGGAAGTTTCCTATGATGAATCTTATCTAATGAGGCTCTTCCCTAGAAGTCTGGTTGGCCAATCCATGGAATGGTTCTCTCATCTTCCTCCCGAAATAAAAAAAAATCCAAGAAATTGTGTACTCATTTAACATGGGAATGGACGTAAGCTTGGAAGAGTTGTCCAACCTAAAGCAAAAAAAGGGAGAGACATTCACATCCTTCTTGCAACGATGGTGATCCAAGGCCAATAGGAGTAAGTGGGTTATGCTAGAAGAACAACAAGTCAGAACCATCATCTCAAATATTGAAGGGATCTTAGCCTTTCATCTCAAAATGCAATGCATCACCACCTATGATCAACTCATCCCCAAATCTCTTAACATTGAAAGAGCCCGCATTGCACAAGGAGGGACACCTATATATCAAGACAATCATCCATCAACAAGCTACAACGACAAACCTCAAACATGGGCAAAAAAAAAAAATATTATGAACAATGGAGTTGTTGATGCCAAGGTTGTAATCAATGCTCCAAGGCCAAAAACACAATATCCAACATACCAACACCCTCAGAACAACACCCAAAACACCCCACGACCCAACACATCTAAAAAACAAACCGACCCACAAAAAATCAACAACGTCAATGATCAAGGGGGGCCACCCCCAAAGAACAAATATCCCCCTAAGCAAAAATACACACCACTTGGGGAACCAATCGAATATGTCATGCAACAACTCATTCAAGCTAACATCATCACACTCCCAGTCATTCAAAATTATTAGGAGCCTCAAGTTTAACCGCCATGGTATAACGAGAAGCACCTTTGTGATTTTCATAAGATAAAGAGGCACACGATGGCTAGCTACATGCACCTAAAAAATATTATCCAATATCTAATTGATGACAAGACTATCATCATTGAGCAACCAACTGGGAATCAGGACCTCAAAATATACATGAATCCGATGTCGGATCATAATAAAGCAAACAACAATGGTAAAGGAAAAAATTACGACAACATCAACCATGTTTATGACTATGTTGTCACATCTTTGGATGAGTGGGTAGATGTTATCAATATCACAGGGTCCAAAGTTGAGTGTGGAGTCACCACACGAGGTGGTAGAATCAACATCCCCAGACCATCCGCATAAGCTAAAGCACCCCCTACGAACTCAAAATCATTTTCCAATGGTTACAATGTCTTAGAATAGCTGAAGAAGACCCCCGCCCAAATCTCCATCATGGAGTTGCTGAAAATATCTCCTACACATGGGGAAATTCTAGAAAAGGTACTAGTTGTGTCTTCTATACCCACAAATCTTGATGCAGACTAGTTCCAAGCTATGGTCAGACATATCACCACACCACATCTCCTTACATTCTCTGAACATGATCTTCCAACCCAGCCATCTCAAAGTCTTAGTACATAAAAATAAAGTCAAAAGAGTCTTGGTGGATGGAGGTGCAGGTCTAAATATCTATACTTTAAAACTGGTGAAGAATTTGGGATTCTTCAAAGATGTTATTGAAAAAGGAAAAGGTATCACTATCTGGGCATATGATGATGAAGAGATGGTGTCTCAAGGTTCCATCCAACTCCCTATCCAAGTAGGACCCGCAATTATGGAAACCACCTGCCAAGTTCCTAATCTTGAACTTCCTTATAACATTCTCCTAGGGTGTCCATGGATTCATGGGATCCAAGTTATAGCCTCCACCTTCCATTAATGTGTTAAGTTTACCTACCAGAATCGAAAGGTCACCATCCATGGTGATCTCGAGCCTTTTTACTACTGCAAAAATCTGGAGGCTAAATATTACAAAATCCCACAAGTTCCCAAGAATGATGAAGGCCCTACAACTCCATATGTAGACCCATCCACCCTAGCTTCCACTTCTGGGACAAATACACCCTCCATTCCTGACATTTCTGATATTAAAGTCATTATCCAAGATAACGGATGTGAGGACTATAAGATGAAGAAAAGTTATTTTATAATAGGAGAGTTGCCTCAATCTCCTAGGTCCCGTGGACAACCACTGTCGATTGACACATCATCTCAAACATTCAGAGCAGACCCTTCCAAGTTCAAAAGTTGGGGGGACCTAGGTTGAGAAGTGGTAGATGAAAATGATATATCAAGTCTCCTATACCAAGATGAAAGACCTGTGCCTACTCTTCCAATGGACGATGATAACAAAGGACTACAATTAATGCTTGACATGGGCTACAATAAGAATGAAAGTCTTGGAAAAAATAACAATGGTCAATTAGAACCCATCACTGCTGAGAAGCGCATAAAGAATCTTGGCCTTGGATGTATCCCTCCAAAGATAACCATTCGTGGCAGAGGTACCCCTGTTAAAATAGTCAAAGCTCCTCCTCAGTTATCAGTATCCACAGGTCTACCCTTAGACAACTATACCTTAGATATAACTAATGTATGTGATGAGGATCCCATCACTAACCTACCCATGTTATTTGAGGACTCTTTCCTATTCATGATTTCCACTGTGTCTTTTGAGTCAAACAACCAAACCAATGAATTAAATATAGTTTATCCCCGGCTAATAGACTATGACCAACAAGGACCACCATTTTTAGACACATTTGAAAATGATGAGGCTCTCTCAGAATTCATGGGACTCAGGGTTAATATACCATGTGGAGACCATAAAGAAATATTTTACATTGAGCTAGACACACATGCATACTATGGGGAAATGATCGAATCCCTCAGTTACAAAAGTGAAAATTTAAGAGTAATCTCTAGGTCTTTAAGTGAAAACCACACTGTGGCACTTTTTGACCCAAAAATAGTAAAAGCAAAGGACGTATCGAAAGGTGAAAACCTCTCTGAGGCACCCAAGGATGAGGGATTCAATCTTCCCCTTAGTGTTATTCATAAGGAGAAGTCAGTAGTATTGGCAGAGAACTGTAACCCCGTCAACTTGGGGATTGAAGAGGCACCACACATAACCTTCTACGCAGAATCACTTTTGATTGAAGAACATGAACTTATAGCTAAATTTATGAGAGAAAGAAAGGTAAACTTTGCATGGACCTACGTTGACATGCCTGGTCTTGATCCAAAGGTTGTGGTTCATCATCTAGTAGTATATCTAGAGGCAAAGCCAGTGAAGCAGAAACTAAGGAAGATGCATCCACATATAGCATTATTAGTCAAATTCGAGTTAAAAAAACTCTTGGATGCTAGCTTCATAAGACCCATTGATTATCCTGAATGGGTTTCAAACTTGGTCCTAGTCACTAAGCCCACTGGGGGCATCCTAGATCTGTACTAACTGTTGGGTTTTTTGCCTTAGTTTTCTAGCTTGTTTCTCCTTAGGCCTTGGCATTTTTCTTCATGTTTATGGAATTTACCGCCATACCATGGGCCACCCTATTTGGCGGTTTGGCGGTGTTATCGCCTTACCGCGACAGTCTTCATCTTTCCAGGTGGTAGTGCAGTGAGCTGCGATGACAGTTGCAGTTCAGAGTGGTTATTACCGTCCTTCAGTGTGGCTTGTTTTCTAAGCTGTGGTGGGCATGGTAAAGCCGTCAGCGGTTACCGCCATATCACGGGTGGTGGGTCCACTCACCATGATGGTTGCGGTGAGATAGCCTACGGTCAGGTCCGATGGTTACCGCCATACCACAGGAGGTGGATCCACTCACCACGGTGGCCGCGGTAAGACCGCCAACGGTTTGGATGACGGTCAGCGCACTACCGCGGGATGGCTTGTTGGCCCCCGCGGTAGCACAGTTTGACCATCAGCGGTCCCACAGACCGATTATCACCATACTGCAAGGTGGGTCCAACAGGGTTGTGGTAGCATGGTGGGAAGGCGAGTCTGGGCTCAATGAAGTCATCGATGAGCTCAGATGAGCTCACCGCTATACCACGAAATGACTCAGATAATGTTGTGATAGTGCGGTAGATGGCGGGGTGAGCTCGGGTGGGCTCACCGCCATACCGCAACAAGTAATGTTGAGATTGGTGATAACGCGGTAAGAGCTTGGATGAGCTCAGAGCTCAGTTGACCAAGCTTGACCGAGTTGGACTGATTTTGTCAAAGCAATCAGTGAATGTGAATGCAACACATGGAAGGTTGGCAACATCTGATTAACCGAAGACCAAAGAGGGAAAAACAGTTATTGCAGGCCATGGAAATAGAACCCGATTAAGGTGATGGATTTATTGCCTATGTGGCTCGATGCAACCTGTGCAGATTGGATGCATGCTTGGTTGTTTGATGCATGAACCTGAGGGTCAGCGGTTGGTTGGGTGATTGAATGCGATGTATGGCTCGGTCAGAGATATACATTATCATTAAACCAAAAGGTGGCAGGATGTAGGAGAGTGGTTGATAGAGAGAGGCATGAAGTGTGTTCGAGTAGTATGCTAAGGCATTGCAACTATGAATACTCTGTCTCTTGGATCTAAATGATGTGAACCTATGAGGCTTGAGGTTGCATTGGCCAAGAGGTTGGCTGAGACAGTTATCTCTAAGGAGCAAAAGAGAATCTATATAGTATGTCAGATGTATGACATTGCAACTATGTGAAGGTTCTAGTTTTGTGTTCCCTGCTATTCTCCAAATGAACAAGATGTCACTCTTGTATAGGCTTTGAGCCTGAGATTGTATTGTAATTATTTTTTGTTGTTGAATAATACAATGGCTCAATCTTTTGGAGTGTGGGGTTTTTTAACCCGAAAAGGGTTTTCCCCACGTATATCAGTGTGTCATCTTTTTGTCTTTCATGGTTATTTGTTTGTGTTGAATCTGTTAATCGTTTTGCATTTACTTCTCTCAGAGGATCAATGGGGGATTCACTATGCTTGTTTCTGCTTAATGGTATAGTTGTGTATGTATTTGGAGTGATTTTGAATTGAAATCACTAAGGCACTGTTGTCTTAGATGCCTATCTTGATGACAGACCGAACTCCTTATCCCCGAAAAGTGGTATCAGAGCTAGTAGCTTGTTGCTCTTGATACCAACAAGTGGTATCAAAGCTAGTAGCTTGTTGCTCTTGATACCAACAAGTGGTATCAGAGTTGGTTGAAGGAGGTCAAGGCTTGTTGATACCAACCAGTGGTATCAAAGTCTTCTCTTGGTTACTGAAGTTCTAGGTTTTCTCCTATGATGATTTCTTAGCCTCGCAAGCTTGAGGAAGTCTTGAGAGATCAATTGGTGATTGATCCTTTCATGAGTGGAAGTGTGTGCTTCATTGATTCAACACACAGTTTGAAAGATGTTGCAGATGACTGGAGTTGGTCATGTTGTGGTAACATGGTCTGAGGCTTCTAGCTCGAAGAAAAAGTTCTTGATACAAAGGGTGTGAGATGTGCTTGTGGTTGTGTTGCAGCGAAGCATGGTGTTCATATTGGGTGTCTATGTGAGAGGCTCCTTGGCAGTATGGAATTGCTTGTGTTACTGATCAACTATGGAGAGTTGTGCTTGTGTTGGGTGTTTTTGACTTAGCACTGAAGGTAGTTTTTCTGGTGCTTTGATTGCATGGAGGCTATGAAGTGACCTTGGTGGTCTGCAACTTCTAGATAGCCTGGCTCTCTCATTTGCTTGTGCATGACTGTGGCATTGGAACTGGTCTAAAATGGACTTGTTGTTCCTGTGTGCCTGTTTCTTGCACTTGCATGGTTTAGATTCATGTCTTTGGCTGTGAAGATTTTTTGTAGACTTTCATTAAAAGTCTATGTTGCATTTTCATGTTCTTTCATTGTTCTGGTTAACCATGATGGTTGTGTGCAGACTCCTGAGTCATCCAGATGAGAAATGAAGATGGAGATGCATGGGTGTTTTATAAACACTGTGGTTTTGTAGGTTTTACACGGTCAAGGAAAACTTGCATTGTGTGGAGCTGTTGTTTGCTATTTTCAAATCCTAGATTTTTGGGGTGTGACTGGATGAGATAGTTGCAACTCGACATGTCTTAGAGGAGGTGTGATGTCTTCTCTGCATGGGAGTGTTGGTATGTGTTTTACTCATTCAACATTCTTGTGGTGTGTGCTTAATGGTTGCTTGGACTATGGTGCTTGAGTTGAGGATGTGATTGCAAATCGGATTTGGTCTTTGATTTGGTGTTTGAGTCATGGTTGTCTGCATGGTTGTTCTCTTTGAGATCTCAATTTTGCAGTTTGCTAGTGCGATAATAGATTTGCAAGGTTGTCATTTGAAGTGGATCTCTGAGTTGTGTGGCTGATAGATTAGCTAGAGACAACTCGGGAGTGGACTGTCTATATCCACGTGATTGCTTTTGTGTTGTTGCAGATCTATTAGCTAACCTTGTCTGTGGTCACTTATGCATTGGCGTGGTTGTTTTGAGATGAGAAGTTGAATGGCATTCTGAGTACCTAAATAGTCAGTTATGGGGACCTATAGCATGAGATTCACGTTGTCATGAAGAGCTTGTTACACTAGTTATTGTAAGCTTTTGGCAGTGATGGTTCTTGGAAAGCTCGGTGTCACATTGCAGTGGGAGCTTTAGCAATGAATGGTGTCCTTCTTTGGTGTTGCAGAAGAGTTCTTTCGCATCTGCATGTTCACTATTTGAAGGTGTGCAGCATCTTGGAGCCATGAAAGACATTGTTAGTTTTGGTTGAGTTGCTGGTGGTGCTTGATAGGTGATGTTGGTTTTGGTTTAGAGTTTTTTGCTTTATGTCATGGTTACTCTTTCTTAGAGTTTTGGCATTTTGTTTTTCTCTTGAGGCCATAGCTTGTTCACTTGAAGCATGGTATCTCTGAAGGCGGATGTGTAGATCATGGTGTCATGATAAGTTTTGAAACTTTGAAAGTGGTCTGGGATTTCTCTATGTTTTGAGTGCATTGGTCATATGTTGGTGGACTTCCTGGTTATTGCAGTATTGTAGATTGGAGTTGGCATGAGATGACAGGTTGTTGATACTCATGGATGCATGGAGAATAAGGTGAGGCTGAAACTCTTTTGTGAATGTTGTTGTTACAGCTAAAAGTCCAAGTTGCCTACACCTTGGTTGAATGTGAATTCAACAAAGACCTTGAAGGAGAATGCTCTTGGGTAAGTCACGGTGGCTTGTATATCTTGGAGGAGCATGTTTTCTTTTCTCCTTGGTCTGCTCAGCAGTGTTCCTATGAAAGGTATTTGCCCATTATACTTTTCAAGTGTGTTATGCTTTATCTTTGATTGGTATGAATCTTGAGTTGTTGTTTTTAAGATTCTGGAGGATTCACAATGAAAGATGGATAGCATTGTGTATCTCCTTGTGCTTTTGAGGACTGACAGGAGATGATGTATGGGTTAGTCTGATCTTCTTGATGCTTACATCCATGGTGTTGTTGGGTGTTGTTAAGGATTTTCCTTTAGGATGTGAAGAAGATCATACTTGACACTATTGACATTTAGAAGGGTTTGTAGAAGGGCATGTTTTCATTTGATGTTTCTCTCTAATTTGGTCTTGTTCTTCCCATTTGTTTCATATGACTCTAGATGTTTGTGGAGCTGTGATGGTCACTGTTTCCTATGGTCATTTGTTTGTCACATCTGGTGATGACACTAGGGGTTTTCCTTCTTCGGTCAGATATGGAACCTTGGAAGAACAGTGGATGATTGATGAGAGAGAAAATTTACTTGTAGTAGGAGGTTGCAGGTTGTGCAGATCAGAGTGGGTGTTCCTTGGAACTACATGATTACTTTCTTCTATATGTAGGGGCTGGTGGACTTGGTATGCCTGGATTATTTGTGATGGTGCTTTGTTTGCACTCATCTGGATAGTACCCTTGCAGTGGGAGTACCTAGACGTGTTTGGTCTACGATTTGTTGACACAGGGTGCTTGTTTGTTGTTGAGACTGGTGGTTTTATGATGGCATGAGTCTATTGTTGGTTTTCATACCTTCAAGGTATGGGTGGTTGGACAGATTAGCATGAGTTGTGGGTCCTATGTTCAGCTGCAAGGGTTTGGTTAGTTGGATGAGGATAGTCAGGTCATTGGTTATTGTTCTAGTTGATTGGTGTTCTTGTTCTGGAGAAGTGCGGCCCGTGTCCTATTTCCTATTCTTGTGTTGGTGCCTTGTTGCTACTGTTGTGTTGCCTTTTTCCGCCTAGAGGATCAGGTGTTTGCGTTCCTAAGACTGGTGCTTTCTCACCTTGGTGTGTTCCTGTGTTTGGAGCTATTGCCTGAGATGGTGGGTATTTTTTGCTTTTGTTGCAGGGATCTTGGTTTGAGCATGGAAGCTGGTGTTGGTCCTTGTTTGAGATTTGGAGGATGCCTGAAAGCTTGGGTCAAGTGGGAGATTGTTGGGTTTTTTGTCTTAGCTTTCTAGATTGTTTCTCCTTCGGCCTTGGCATTTTTCTTCATGTTTATGGTGGCTACCGCCATACTGAGGGCCACCCTATTCGACAATTGGGCAATGTTACTGCCTTACTATGGCAGTCTTCATATTTCCAGGTGGTAGCATGGTGAGCGGCGATGACAGCGACAGTTCAGAGTGGCAGTTACCGCCCTACCGTGCGGCTTGTTTTCTAAGCCATGGTGGGAACGATAAAGCCATTGGTGGTTAAAGCCATACCGTGGGCGGTGGGTCCACTCACCGCGGTGGCTGCGGTAAGACCGTCAGTGGTTTGGCTGACGCTCACCGCACTACTGCGGGGTGGCTTGTTGGCCCCCACAGTAGCGCGATTTGACCGTCAACGGTCCCACAGACTGGTTACCACCATACCGCGTGGGTCCAATAGGGTTGTGGTAGCACGGTGGGAAGGTGAGTCTAGGCTCAGTGAAGTCATCAGTGAGCTCAGATGAGCTCACCGCTATACCGCAAAATGACTCAGATAATGTTGTGGTAGCGCGGTAGATGGCAGGGTGAGCTCTGGTGGGCACACCGCCATATCGCGACAGGTAGTGTTGAGCTCGGCAATAACGCGGTAAGAGCTCGCATGAGCTCGGAGCTCGGTTGACCAAGCTGGACTGATTCTGTCAGAGCGATCAGCGAATGTGAAGGCAACATGTGGCAAGTTGGCAGCATCTGATTGACTAAAGACCAAAGAAGTAAAGACAGTTATTGCAGTCCGTGGAAATAGAACCCGATTAAGGTGATGGATTTATTGCCTGGGTAGCTCGATGCAATCTGTGCATATCAGATGTGTTCTTGGTTGTTCGATGCATGAACCTGAGGGTCAATAGTTGGTTGGGTGATTGAATGCGATGTATGGCTTGGTCAAAGATATACTTTATGATTAAACCAAAAGGTGGCAGGACGTAGGAGAGCGGTTGACAGAGAGAGGCGTGAAGTGTGTTTGACCAGTATGTTAAGGCATTGCAACTGCAAACACTCTGTCTCTTGGATCTGAACGATGTGAACCTGTGAGGCTTGAGGTTGGGCTGGCCGAGAGGCTGGCTGAGACAGTTATATCTGAGGAGCTGAAGGGAATCTATATAGTATGTCAGATGTATGACATTGCAACTATGTGAAGGTTCTAGTGTTGTGTTGCCTGCTATTCTCCAGATGAACAAGATGTCACTCTTGTATAGGCTTTGAGCCTTAGATTCTATTGTAACTATTTTCTATTGCTGAATAATACAATGGCTCGATCTTTTGGAGTGTGGGGTTTTTTACCTGAAAGCATTTTCCCCACATATATCAGTGTGTCATCTTTTTGTCTTTCATGGCTATCTATTTGTGTTGAATCTGTTAATCGTTTTGCATTTACTTATCTCAGAGGATCAATGGGGGATTCACTATACCTGTTCCCACTTTATGGTACAGTTGTGTGTGTCTTTAGAATGATTTTGAATTGAAATCACTAAGGCACTGTTGTCTTAGATGCCTATCTTGATGACAGACCGAACTCCTTATCCCCGAGAAGTGGTATCAGAGTTAGTAGCTTGTTGCTCTTGATACCAACAAGTGGTATTATAGTTAGTAGCTTGTTTCTCTTGATACCAACACTAACTTCAGAGACCTAAAAAAAGATTGCCTTAAGGATGATTTTCCCCTTCCCAACATTGACATGATTGTAGATCAAACAACAGGGCATGGAATGTTGTCACTAATGGACAGGTTTTTAGGGAGCAATCAAATAATGCTAGTGAAACATGATCAACATAAGACAACCTTTACCTATCCATGGGATACATGTTGTTGGAACATGATTTCATTTGGGTTGAAGAATGTTGGAGCTGTAACAAAGGGTATTTTTCTAGGTTTAGCAATATCACATGCAAAACATGAAAAACCCAAAGCAATAATGAAGTGCAAAGGAATAGATGAAACAATCTCACTAGATGTCTTCATCCTCCATGACTGACCTCCATTACACCTTCTCAACTTGTTGAAATATGTTGTTTCCCTCAGATTTATGATGAGCAAGCCAATGGAAATGACAAGCCCTAAGCAAATATTGAAGGATTTGAACAACTATATGCAATACTATGCCCTACTGCAACTAGTAAGCATCTAAAATGTCTAAGCTATGTCAAATGAAATCTAAAAATATGCTATGACAAATGAGAATAACAATGCTAAAATATGAAAAATGCAAGAAGTCAATAATGCAAGAGATAAGAGATATGAGAGTGATTTCAAAGATTCAAGAGATATCCCAAGATGAAGACAAAATTGGCATTTTATAGAAAATGCAATTTTGTATGGACGGATGAGATTAAAGATTGACAAGTGCCCTAGAATCTGTGGACAAGATTCAACATAACAACCCACAGTTAGGGTTAGGGAAACATTAGGTCAGATTCAAAATGAATGGACAATATTGATTTTTAGAAAATCAAATCAATGGCTAACAATGCATGTGACAAGAGATTCTGGGCATGGAAAACGAAGTCGTTGGGGAATCAAATAATAATTTAAAATTATTTGATTCAAGAGGGGATGTTGACTTTTTGAATTAAAAAATATTTTAATTCAGAAGGAGTGGGGTCATGTAACAATAAAAAATTTAATTTAAATTATTTACTAAAAGAAGGAATTAAAAGGTGGGGGACTTATTTTAAATAAATAATATTTATTTAAAATGAGCACAATAAAAGAGGAGAAATTAAATAATAAAATTATTTAATTTAGGTGCTGGGACTTATTTTAAATAAATAAGATTTAGAAGAAATTAAATAATAAAAGTTGTTTAATTTGGGTGGGAATTAAATAATAAATATATTATTTAATTATTAGAGGAATGTGACAAATGGAACTTTTTAAATTAAATATAAAGATTTAATTCAAAGTTTAGGAAAGTGGGTCAAATTAAATAAATAAAATTTATTTAATTTAGGAGAGAAGAGGCTATGAATAATTAGATAATTAAACATAATTATTTAATTATAGTGGAAGGTGGATAAAATAAATAAGAATTTATTTAATTTTAGGAAGAAGAGGACTTAATTAGTGACATAATTAAATAAATAAATAAAATTATTTATTTAATAATTAGGAAGACATAAAGGGGTAAATAAATTAAGAAATTTATTTAATTATAGGAAGACATTTAGACCATTAGTGACGCATTAAATAACTAAATAAAATTTATTTATTTAATAATCAAGAAGAATAAAGGGGACATGAATTAATTAAATAATTATGAATTATTTAATTAATAGTCGAAAGTGAGTCAAGGACATAATTAAAATGTTTTAATTATGTTAGGAAGAAAAGATTAAAAACTAGAGCTTGTAGGTCTAGGTCATTTTTACGTGTTTACATTTGCCCCTTTGTCATAATGCAGCATGTCGCATTGTGGCAAAGAAAATAAGTCAAAATATGCCCCAATGCAAAATAGGATGAGGAAGAATGATGAGGAGGGTTACGGTATGCCCCCTCGGGAGGACATACGGGTTCCAAGAACATGGGTGTGCTCTCAAAATGGATGAGAAGACTAGAATATGGAGAGACAAAGAAATGTTAGTGAAAAATATATGGATGATGATATGGATGCAAATGTCTATATGAGATGCATGTTAGTTCCTAGACCAAATCCTTCAACATAGTACCATAGTACTTTAATATTTATTGCTCTTAATCATCATTGGGCAGATTATTGTAATGGCCAACAAACACCATGATATGACATAAATGAAGGTGTACAAGGTCGTACCATCACACAAGACAAGCAGTCATAGACAAGGATGATCATGACCCATACTAAGAGCACAATTGCCCTAGTCTTATTGTCATAACCAACTGCAAGCAGAAAAAGTCAAGAAGAACAAACCATGAAACGTCGTTGCTTCTCTAAATCCTGTTTCTAGGACATCCTTGAGAAACTAGTAACATGATTGCCAAAAGAACAAAAATAATGCCACCATCATAATATGTCATTTTTCTAAATCCCGTGGTCAGGAAATCATTGAGAAACTAGTAACATGAGTGTCAAAAGACAAGACAACGTCATGAGACGTCGTTGTTTCTCTAAATCCTATTTTCGGGATCTCGCTAAAAAACTAGTAACATGATGAAAAGGCCAAAGACAAGTGCCAAGTGTTTGCCAAGTGTTTTAATATCAAGTTTTCCAAATGTCGAGCGATATCAAATTTAGGAAGGACACATCCTAAATGACGTTGATATCTAGGAGATCAATTCTCAGAGTTAGGAGAATCCATCAAAATACCAGATGATGAGGACAATGCTTAGGAAGGACGCATCCAAAAGCATAAAGAATTGACGAGAGTTGCTCTTTAGAAGGACACATCTAAAGAAGAACCCAAAGGTTTGCTAGGTTAAATTATCTTGATAAAATTGATTATATGCCATTGTTGATATGTTGAATTGACCGAGATTGTTGATGAAACAGACTGTTGATAGATTGCTTGCTCAGGATGTACGAGTTGAGAAAATACAACACCACAAACTCCAAAGATCATCTACATGCAAATAACCTGTCACAAAAGAAGAGATGGAGACAAACAAGCAAGGGTTCTCTGAAAACTGAAAATGTATATATCAGAGAGAATGAGAGAATGAATTGATATGAAATACAATGGGATCAATCCTTATAAAAAGGAGATCATGCAAACCCTAATAAAACCCTAATAGAAGCCCTAATAGGATAACATTTAATAATTAATATAATTATTAAATGTCACTTTATGCAAACTAACGTGAAATCTTAAGAAGGGAATAAAGGTAACTTAATCAACATAATTAAGTTAAGACCTTTACTCTAACACCCCCCCTTAAGATGAGCAACAGTGCAGCTACAAACAAATGCAGAAAAGCAAAGGTAACTACAATGCAAGAAGGAAAACATGGGTCCCAACAACTAGGCCAGATCAGGTACCCAAATACAACCAAATCTCTGTAAAATGGAAAAATAGAGAAAACCTCATGGGAAAAAGCTCTACTCCAAAAAGAGAAGAAGAAAGCCAAGAAGAGACATCACTGAAGCAGAAGAAGCTGCAAACAACTATCGAAAGATGATTGCTATGGTGCTGAAGAACCTCCACTGAAGATAGGATGATCAGGAACAAGACAACAATCTGCGTAAGTGCCCCAAATGACACTACTCAAATCAGATGGCAAAACAAAGGCAAACACCTGAAACGAAGATACAAATGGCACAAGAAACAATAGTCTGAAACACTGATCAACTGAGAATGGAAGATCCCTTCCAAGGAAAAACCAAGGAAGAATTAGCACGAACAATATAATAACCCCCCTTAATGCTGAACTGGGAGAGCCTGACAGATCCACTGAAATGATGTGAAACACCCTATAGTGCATGAAGGAGAAGAAACATCTGAAAGTGCGCAAGATAGCACCTACAACTGAAAAAGTGGTGTGCAAAACAAAGCACACATGCATGAGGCTGGAATCATATGGATCCATGGTTGTCGTGGAGGGACACTCACCAGACAAAGGTGTGATGGCAAACAAAGGAAAACTACACAGCCCCCCATGGTATGGATTCAATGTCATCGTGGAGGGATACTCACTAGACAAGGATGTGATGGAAAAATAAAGAAAAACTACACAACCCCTCATGGCACTTTATAATATCAATGCGAGTACAAAATATGGCACAACCTTATGTGCAAAATTCCCAAAAGATGCATGTACAATAGTGTGGAACTTTATCTCAGTGCGTTTACATAAAAGATAGCTTACAAATGATGTTCAAAATGTCCTCAAAGGACAAAATGTTGGAAATACATGAATAACAGCCAAGAACAAAGCATCCCATGTGAACAAAAAGTTTTCAAGAGCAAATATGTCCAGGTAATCCACTAGAGTGTGAAAACACAAATAACTGAATAAAATATACCTGGAGTGAAATTTATAAAAGTGGAATAGATGAAATTGAAGAGCTCTGAAATACGGTTTCAACGTCGCTGAGATTGCGAAAAATGGAGAAACTGATCAAAAGTTATGAGCTTGAGACTGAAAGTAGCCCCTTTGTCTTCAACTAGTTGTAGAATGCACCAATGGAAAAAAGAAGTGATGAGACCCACACCACTAGAAAGATAAGAAAACCAGCTTTCCGACGATATCTTGTTTGCCAAAAAATGATATCGTATTCCCAAGTTACAGCCTCTGAAATAAATCAGCTCCAAAGAGGGAAAAAACCAGTGTTGGGTTAAATTTGATGGTCATACGACCGTTGCAGCAAAACCACTAGGTTAAATTTGACAGCCAAACGACCGTCACCATAAAAGCACAACTGGGCTTATTTTCGAAAAAATTGTTTTTAAAAAAATAAAAAACAATAAAAAAAACATTTTTTTTTAAAAGTTAATTTTTTTTGGGCAGGTGGGGGTCGCCGCCTGCGGCTGCAGAGTACCACCGGTCGGCGGTACTGTCAACCGCTAGTCGGCATTAAGCCGCCGGCGATCGGTAGTACACCGACCAGTGTACTGCAGGGCCTGCAGGCTTGCGGATGCAAGGACCTACAGGTACCCTTGTACTGGGTCGGCAAGCCCTAAAACTACGAAATTTTAAAATTTTGCAGAAAAGTAAATATTTTTTTTTGACAAAAAAAAAAAATTTACCAGGCAGGCAACGGCCGTACTTCAAAAAAAATTTATCTCAAATTTCAACTTTGTTCAAAATAGACGAATGAACAGTCGATTTAGGGGTTTTGGATGGCTGCATATGCAATGGCGATATCCGTATGAGCTGAAAATGCTTCAAAATTGCAGGTATGCCCTAGATCAAGAAAATAAGCCCTAAACCCTTGAAGCTCCAAAAATCTTCAAAATAAGAATAGGAAGCAGCAGGTGTGGAGCTCTGATACCATGTAGGAGTTGAGAAAATACAACACCACAAACCTCGAAGATCACCTACATGCAAATAACCTATCATAAAAGAAGAGATGGAGACAAACAAGTAAGGGTTCTCTGAAAACTGAAAATGTATATATCAGAAAGAATAAGAGAATAAATTGATATGAAATACAATGGGATCAATCCTTATAAAAAGGAGATCATGCAAACCCTAATAAAACCCTAATAGGAAAAACCCTAATAGAAGCCCTAATAGGATAACATTTAATAATTAATATAATTATTAAATGTCACTTTATGCAAACTAACGTGAAATCTTAAGAAGGGAATAAAGGTAATTTAATCAACATAATTAAGTTAAGACCTTTACTCTAACACGGGATTGATGGAAGATTTGTTTGATCTGAAGAAAGTTTGACATGTGTGAGAATGTTGTTCCATGAACCCTAATGGACTGACCTAGTGCGGCCTCAAGGGTCCATCGATTGATGGCCTTTCCTACGTCGTGCACTAAGAGATCTCGTAGTTCGACACGACCAATGACGTTGTCCAAAGGACAAAAGATTGAATCATGATTTTATTTTGCCAAACCAAGAAAGACTGACCTAATGTCTCGGGGATTCAAAGATGAATCTTGCCTATGTAGCAAATGCGCAGAGACAACGTAGTTTGGACTTGGACAAAGATTGACAGACGTGACTGACTTGACAAGATATGATTGACTTTGACTCTATTTTTGGGATTTTGACATTGATTTGGATGTTTTTGCATTTTCTCAGGACATTTTTTGATTTTTAGGTCTTTTTTCAAGACTTTTTCAGATTTTTAGGATTTTTTAAGCACTTTTTCAAATTTTTAGGATTTTTTAAGGTTTTACGAAAATTGTGACAAATGCATGTTAATGATGCCGACGCACATGAATCCAAGGACAACCATGATTTTGATGCTAGTCAAGTTGAATACCGATTGACACGTGACGATGACAATGACAACGTTGTTTGACGTGGGAAGGACACATCCCGAAACAATGTGAGGATGACAATGATATGACAAGAGGATAAAAGTCTACAGTGGGGCCAGGGACAAAGCCAAGGAATGTTTTGGATGATGCGCCAGGTTTTCCATATTGTTGCATTTGGAATGACATAAGTAGGACTAGATGGGATGATGAGGGATCTTTAGACCATTAACAAGGGAAACCAAGATGGGGGATAGGTATAAAAGGACAATAGATGGCTTTAGTAAAAGATAGGAGACATGGATGGCTTGGACTAGGAGAATTATCATATGGTCTCCAAGGATGATGTTGCATAGCGAAAAGGAGGCTATGAAGGTAATGAGATGATATTCAATGACTAAGGTATGATCAGAAGATAGACATGTCAAAAAAAATTTCAAAGCATGATTTGTGTTTTTGCCCCAGTCTTTGTCAAGATCAAAATAGCTAGGACAATGGATGGACATGATAAGGTTTATATGGGTGGACGAAAATGTCAAAAATGTCATGTGAAGGGTATGGGAGATGAGACGACTTGCCCCCAAGTGCAATGGTCCACATAGATGATTTATTTACACATGATGCCTGTTTGCCAAGTTTTCATCATGGTACTTATCCAAAGCGCCATAAGAATGGTTTTCACTATTGGACGAAATTTTTCTCTTTACTATTTTTGTATTTTTTTGTCTTTTTCAATTTTTTTTGTATTTTCAATTTTTTTCCGAATAGCCTTGATTCTTTAGATGACCACTGACTGTGTTGAAACCTTTGATGGTGCTGATGTAGAGACTAGTGCCATGGCATGCCAATAGTGACCTTTTTTAAGTAGTTGCCTTGTCAGAATGACAACGCTTGCATACAGCTGACTAATGTCATTGTGATCCTTGTTGATATTGGAGTTGGCCTTATCAAAATACGCACATCGCAATAGAGTGCCATGAGAGTCCTTATGATAGAGAGTTGCTGCCAAGATGTGACAGATTTGTGACATGGGATGTTTGGACTTTAAGGAGGATGTAGGATTATGACGGATGACGGTGGAAATGGACGGGTTGGTTGGATGTTTGGATGTTTGGATGTATTGGTTTTTATTTTCCAAACTTTGGGTGTCAGATTAGGATAGTGTTTGGAACCAACACTTTTATATGTCTTTTTTGATGGCCATTTTGATGGAGGTGGACATGTATTGTATGTGGGAGTCCTCTTGTGTTGTGGCTCCACAATTTGATTGACTTTTGAATTTGACATATTTTCTTTGCCTGATTCATTCTTTTCTTGACTTGACCCATTTTTCTTTGGGATCCATTTTAATTTCATTTGTCCACTTGAATTTTTGTTTGATTCAATGGCCTTTGACATTTGATTTTGAACTTTAGACTTGTAAGACTTTTGTTGGTTCCAAATGGAAGGTTTATTCATGATGGAATGATGGTTTGGGGTGTGGAGGGATATCCTAGTCAAGAGATATCCCAAGATGAAGACAAAATTGGCATTTTATAGAAAATGCAATTTTGTATGGACAGATGAGATTAAAGATTGACAAGTGCCCTAGAATTTGTGGACAAGATTCAACATAACAACCCACAATTAGGGTTAGGGCAACATTAGGTCAGATTCGAAATGAATGGACAAGATTGATTTTTAGAAAATCAAATCAATGGCTGACAATGCATGTGACAAGAGATTTTGGGCACGAAAAACGAAGTCGTTGGGGAATCAAATAATAATTTAAAATTATTTGATTCAAGAGGGGATGTTGACTTTTTGAATTAAAAATTATTTTAATTCAAAATGGGTGGGGTCATGTGACAGTAAATAATTTAATTTAAATTATTTACTAAAAGAAGGAATTAAAAGGGGGGACTTATTTTAAATAAATAATATTTATTTAAAATGAGCACAATAAAAGAGGAGAAATTAAATAATAAAATTATTTAATTTAGGTGCTGGGACTTATTTTAAATAAATAAGATTTAGAAGAAATTAAATAATAAAAGTTGTTTAATTTGGGTGGGAATTAAATAATAAAGATATTATTTAATTATTAGAGGAATGTGACAAATGAAACCTTTTAAATTAAATATAAAGATTTAATTCAAAGTTTAGGAAAGTGGACCAAATTAAATAAATAAAATTTATTTAATTTAGGAGAGAAGAGGCTAATGAATAATTAGATAATTAAACATAATTATTTAATTATAGTGGAAGGTGGATAAAATAAATAAGAATTTATTTAATTTTAGGAAGAAGAGGACTTAATTAGTGACATAATTAAATAAATAAATAAAATTATTTATTTAATAATTAGGAAGACATAAAGGGGTAAATAAATTAAGAAATTTATTTAATTATAGGAAGATATTTAGACCATTAGTGACACATTAAATAACTAAATAAAATTTATTTATTTAATAATCAAGAAGAATAAAGGGGACATGAATTATTTAATTAATAGTCGAAAGTGAGTCAAGGACATAATTAAAATGTCTTAATTATGCTAGGAAGAAAAGATTAAAAACTAGAGCTTGCAGGTCTAGGTCATTTTTATGTGTCTACAGGAGCCACCTATCAAAGCGCTGTGACTCTCATTTTTAACGACATGATCCACAAATTTGTAGAAGACTATGTGGATGACATATTGGCCAAGTCAAGAAAGTGACAAGATCACATAGCGGCACTAAGCTCCATCTTTGACAGGCTAGAAGAATATAAGGTTAGACTCAATCCTAAGAAATGTGTCTTTGGCTTGCAATCAAGAAAGCTTCTGGGATATATAGTATCAATGAGATGGATCAAGATAGACCCTACCAAAATCAAAGAAATTCTCAAAATGGAGGCACCAAGAACATTGAAACAGTTAAGGGGTTTACATGGAAGACTCCAATCCATTTGTAGGTTCATAACGTAATTAGCAGACAAGGCTATCCCATATTCTCATCTACTCCACAAGGGGGTAGCATACAAATGGGATGAGAAATGTGATTAGGCATTCAATAAAATCAAAGAATACTTGTTGATTCCACCAGTACTCATGCCACCGATCCAAAATAAGCCATTGATCTTGTACATAGCAACAACAGTAGTAACACTTGGGGCTCTATTAGCACAACATGATGAGACGGGGAAGGAAAGAGCAATATACTATATCATCTAAACCATGGTAGGGCATGAGTTAAACTATACATTCATTGAAAAATCTTGCCTATTAGTAGTGTTTGCCTCACATAAATTCAAGCACTACATATTAGCTCATCAAATAAAACTCATTTCCAAAATAGATCCCCTCAAGTATTTTCTTTCCAAGGCAACACTTACGGGGCATATGGCTAATTGGGTCATGATCCTCTCAAAATATGACATTGAATATGTGGAAATAAAAGCTATCAAGGGACAAGTGATTGCAGATCAATTAGCAGAAGCACCCATCTATTCAGAGAACCCACTTATATCATAATTCCTCGATGAGTATGTGTTCAACCTCAATGCCACAGATCATTGGAAGGTTTATTTGTATGGGTCATATACACAACATGGACCGGGAGTAGGTGTTTTCTTCATCACACTACAAGGGGATTGTATTCCTAAATCCTACAGGTTATCTTTCCCTTGCACTAACAATATTATCGAATATGAAGCCCTTGTGATTGGACTCAAAATTATAGTACAGTGGCAAATCATGGCACTTAAATTTTATGGAGACTTTTAGTTGATCATCAACCAAGTCAATGACGAGTACCGAACAAAGGATGAAAAAATAACCCCATACAAGAAATTGGTGGAGGACCTCAAGGAATTCTTTGTTGACATCACGTTTGATCAAATACCCAAGGCAAACAACAGAGTAGTAGACACCATGGAAATGATCAGATCACTGTTGGATATCCCACGCAATGTCCCTAAGCACAAATTCCTGGTAGAGTAGCTTCTCATACCAGCTTTCAAGGTACCAGAGTCTGAATTTGTGTGTGAAATCGTTGGTCCCAATAACCCGTGGTATCATGACATATACACCTACCTAAGAATAGGAGTCCTCCCTGCCGATATCACTTCGAACTTTAAATGAACCGTTGTCAAGAAGTCATCTCACTTTGTTATCTTGGGTGATACCTTGTATCGTAGGAGTATTGAAGGAACCCTTTTATGATGCCTAAATGTTGAGGAAGCTTTGACTTCTTTAACTGATGTACACGATGGTATTTGTGGTTCACATTCGAGTGGTATGACCTTGGGTAAGAAACTGCTGAGAATGAGGTACTATTGGCTGACAATGGAGAAGGAAGCTCACGAATATGTCAAGAAGTACTTGCAATGTCAACAACATGGGGACCTCATCCATGCATCAACTCAAGAGCTCCACCCAATTCTAACACCTTGGCCCTTCTCACAATGGGGGCTCGATCTCATCGGTAAAATATTGCCCACCTCATCTAATGGACACAAGTTCATTATAATTGCTACGGAGTACTTTACAAAGTGGGTGGAGGCCATTCCTATGACCTATATCATAGGAAAGAAGATTACTAAATTCATCTTGAACTACTTTATCTACTGCTACGGTGTCCCACAAGCCATTATCTCAAATAATGGGACACCTTTCAAAAACCAAGATGTCTAAGACCTATGCAAAAAAATCAATATCCAACATTAATTTTCTACTCCATACTACCCCCAGGGTAATGTCCAGGCTGAGGCTATGAATAAAACCATCCCAAGAATCCTCAAAAAGACAGTCAATGAAGCTAGTCATGACTGGCACTTACAGTTGAACCCCACCCTATGGGCTTACCGAGCAAGTATCTACACACCAATAGGTGTAACCCCATTCTCCCTGGTCTACGGATCAAAATCCATTCTCCCCATTGAGATTGAGCTCCCATCCTTAAGGATATCATTGCAAAACCTCATTACAAATGAAGAATATTGGGTATCTTGTTTGAACAAGCTGGACCTATTAGATGAGCGACGCATGGATGCTTTGAACCACCTGAAATTCTACCAGAACCACCTCAAAAGGAGTTATAATAAGAAGATAAGGAACCAGTCATTTCAAGTTGGCGAGCTCATGATGAAAGAAAATCAAAAAAATGTGTTGAATACAAATAGCAAGGGCAAGTTTGAACCCAACTGGTTGGGACCTTTTGTCGCCATGACAAGTTACAAATCAAGGGAATATCAACTGTCAACACCTGAGGGTGAGCCTCTATAGGAGCCTATCAATAGCTCCCATCCTAAAAAAATTATGCCTAAGCTTTCAAAGTATAAATCCAGAAAATCAAAAAATAAAAAAATAAAAAAAAGGATTGGAAACAATAAAGAAAAAAAATTGTCCTCTAGTGAAAACCACATTGGTGGCGCTTTGGGCAAGGACCTTGGTGAAAACCTGGAAAATAGGCACCTTGTGTAAATAAAACACTTTCCATCCACCATGGACTCCTTGACTAGTTTCACACCACCCATCACATTCCATCACTCATTTGTGTCTGCATCATAGCTTGATCCTATGTTTGTATCATGTTCCACCCTAGTACTACTTGTCACATTCCTAAGGTCAGTTTGTCTTGCCTATATCAAGGTAGTCTATCGCATTACATTGGGGGCATGTTCTTTTACCTGCACCAGATCAGATTCGTGTATATTCTTCCTAAAATCACAAAATCCAAAAAACACTCATAAAATCCTTGAAAAAATTCAAAAACATTCATAAAATCCTTGAAAATTTTCATAAAATCATGTGAAAATCCAAAAAAAATCCAAATCATATCAAAAAATCCAAAAGCATGTTAAAAATAGAAAAAGTCAAGAAATAGAGTCATCGGTCGAACTACGGGTCTCTGAGCTTGAACGTAGGCAAGGCCATCATTGATGTGCCCCCGAGACACATTAGGTCAGTCCTTTAGGAGTCTATCACAATAAATTGGCAATCCATTTGTTCATATCTCATCAATAAATGAGTCTGTGTCAATCGAACTACATGGTATCTGCGTGTATAATGTAGGCATGACTAATATTTGATCAGCCCCTGAGGCCCCTAGGATAGGTCTTTAGGTTAGATTCTTGGTCAAAATCTTGAAAAAACCAAAAAATGTTGGAAATTTTGAAAATCAAAACATTTGTAAAACCTTGAAAATCAAAACATTTGTAAAACCTTGAAAATCCCAAAAAAAGACTCAAAACATTTCAAAATACCAAAAACATTAAAAAAAACACAAAATCATCCATCTCATTTCAGCACTCACCCATAATAAGCATCCACTCATAATAAATCAATCGCCACCTTCATCCTTTGGCAAAACAATCAGAAACAAGTCTAGTAGGTCTAAAGGTGAAAATGCAAATGTCAAGGTCTCAATTCCAAGTCAGTAGGTAAACAAGTTGGTCAACTCTCGGTATCCATAGTCCATCATCCAATTAGTTCCAAAATCACCTAATAACATCATGTCCTAAGATGCATCCTTCCTACAATGGACATCAACATCAGGCATCACCATAGTTTAGTCTTGGCTAGAGGTATGAAGAACATTAGCTTGTTTGTTTACTTGATCTTTGTCTTGTTGATTTATCTTATTTCTCTCATTCCAATGACCTATCAATGATGTCTACTCAAACGATTTAGAGAGAAAAGAATGGGACATTGATCATTATCTTTTATCTAATGTGCTTGTTGGATACTCTTTTAATATAACTCTAGTCATGCTTACTTCGTTTGGTCTATGGAAAGGGTGTTTTGGATGTCTTGTTGACCACATTGGAAGGCTTGTCTTTCTATGTTTTGGTCTGAGATTTTTGAAGTATTTGAACTGCATCCTAAATAGGGTTTTGTATGTCAGGTGTGAGCAAGGATACTCTTATTTGATTGTTAAGTCAAAGTCCACCGCACTAGGTACAATGTCATCCTGGTTCTTTATACCTTGATGTATCGTATCCATGTGTGTTATCAAAATAAGGAAAGTGAGCTCTTTATGTCCCCAATATTTGATAAGCAATCATCATCATTATCATCATTTTTTTGCATCGTATTTTGAACTCAAGGGTTGATTTCTCTTTCTTCAATCTTTTCCATATACTAATACTAACATGGTATCATGACATTCAAAAATTAAAAAAAATAAGCATATAATATTTGCATCCATCCTGCATCCACAAACCGTCAACATACTGCATATCATCATAATAGGAAAAATCATTACATATAGATTTGTTTTTTTGAGCATCTCATAAACCACGCATTTGCATTATCATCCATTACATGATCACATTAGGCATTATAAAAAATCATTACATACATCATCCATACATTGCACGTGGAAAAGAAACTAAAAAAGATAAGCATATCATCGTATTGCATCCATCATATATCAGAACATAATATAAATGCATACATGTAGATCCATAAGCATCATACATCACAAATCATAGCATATCATGAAACATAAGCATCATAGTATAAGCATTATAAACATCCATCCATATCAAATGCATTCATAACATATCACATAAAATAAAATAAGCCTCACATCGCATAATTGCATCAATGCCATCTCATATATATGTCAAAAAAGTTGAATGTCATGATACATCGGAATTAGATATACAATATCATTATCGAATATACAAGAGGCTCTAGTCAAAAAATTCATTCAATGAATGTATACACATCATAAATCCGATTGTACAAAAAAGTGTGTTCAAGTGTACTATCAGTATCCTGAGTTGCCCTCACTTTATCTATCCCTGTGATGGTTGCCTCTACTCTGATGGTGAGACTCTGATGGTCTCCCTGATGTGCCTACATGAGGGGTCCTGGTAGGAGCAATCTGGCTAAAATGGGAGAAATTTGGCTCCCACCATGCCTGGGCCACAACTTTATAGTACACTCCTCGATAGTAGGATGCCTCTTGTATCACTCGGCCATACATCTCGACCAAGACCGTGGCTTGCCCCTGTACCTGTTGTGCTACAACCTCTAGTTGTTGCCTTTGTCTTGTCTCCAATGCTAGGGCCATATCTGAATCCTACCTCATCTAGCGCTCCTGTGCCACCTCCTATCAAGACTGGTCCATCAGACCAATGTCTAGATCTATGCCTAAGCCTGCTGAAGCTACCTTGTCAAAACCTGAACCTTTCCCTGCAATGCTACTATTTGTCTGTCCCTAAGATCGGGACTTGGTGGTGGTGGTGGTGGGGGTGGTATATGCTGATGTGGTTGTTGATGGGGCTAGATCAATGGCCTCTATCTATCATGATCCCCACCCCCATCTTATCCATCCTATGGTTGATCTCCTAGTTGTTGTGGAACTTGTCCAATCCTGGGTCCTCTGACCCGTCCTCTACCCATAGCTGGCATAATTGGTGAAGTCAATTGAATAGGGGCATGTAGCTACCAATATGTATCATAAGTCGGGGTGGTCCTTGCATCCATAGGACCATCGAAATACACCCACGACACCATAACGAACTATCTAAAGTCATTGATGGCCTACTGAGGTGGGATCCTCTGTCCCCAAGCTGCCTCCTTGGATCGTCAAGCAAATATGGCCTTTTGTGTGTCATCGAGTGCATCCTGCACCTCCCCAAACTAATGAACAACCATATTTGGGAGGTACCAGTCAACCATATAGTGCTCTCTCCCCTGCATATACCTGGACTACCGATAGTAAAAGAGATCATCATCATCATGCCATCTAGGAAAATGGAGCCAAGGCCTCCATTGAAATATTGTCATCTCATTGAGAACCCACCTCTAGTATGGGATGCATGTAATGCTTGTTAAATGAAGGGTGGTCATCCCCTCGTATCTGTATGACATAGGATCATCATGGTCAGTTTGGACGTCTGATATCTATGGCCTCAAAATGATGATATGCTCATAGGCCCACACGTGAAGAAGTGTAACTCCAACCCCAATGCTATGGGCCCCACTATATACAATCAGGTGCATATCATGGTATAAAGATGCCAGGATGACTAGCCCCCAGGAGTAGACAATCATCTTCTCCATCTTCCGGGACCAAACGATCCCCCATCCAATGTTGCATCCTCTGGATTGCCGGTCGGGAACAAGGACTCCCAAGATCAATGCACCAACAAACAAAGTCAAATTAGGGCCAATCCCCTCATATCGGTGAAGGTCTATCTGGCCGGTATCCACCTCGTATGAATCAACACCAAATAACTCAAAAATGGCATCACCGTTGGCCTCAACATCATAAATGATACGCTCACCATGAATAGGGATCCTTAGGATCCGCCATATGTCCTCCAAGGTGACTATGGCCTCATCGATCGGTAAATGGAATGAAGAGGTCTCACTTTGACATCTCTCAACTAATGTTGTCATCATCATGAGATGCATTCACACCTCTGGCATCTGAGCAATATGGTTGAATCTGATCACGCCAAGGAAAAACAAGGCCTGGTCCGACAAATGCCTCGCTCAATGTAGAATCCAGCTCCTGTGCTCCTTCGAATGGAGCACTGACAGGACCTCCTGCAATCAAAATGCACCCAACAAAAAAATTCACCAATCAAACACATTTTCAAATTTTAAAAAAATCCTTTAAAAGGCAAAGGTAGTGCGGCATGGGAAAAAGCGACGCTTTGCGTCTTGCAAATGCGACGTTGAAATGAAAAACGACGCTATCCTATAAAGGTGAGTTGACATTTTTGAGCAACTTCAGACTCTCCTAGGGTCACGCGACACAATATTGCAAAGGCGAGTCAACAATCTTTGCATGACTCTAGAACCCTGTAGCACCACGCGATGCTCCAATGCAAACGTGGGCGGACATCTACAAATGCGACGTCGCCCATAACAAAAGCGACGCTCTAAAGGATTGCTTTTGGTCAACCTAAAAGGACCCTAATAAATGCATCAAAATTGATGAGAGCCAATTATACTTCATTTTATGTCCTATTTTATGCCTTTTCATACACCTTCATAGCCATTCCCACATTCCATTTTCATATCATTTGACTATTTTATGTTTCATATGATGTAATATATATGTCATATTTAATATAGTTTTTAGATTAAAATATGGAAAATAATTATTGGTTGAGTTTATTAATGTGCCTTGTGATTTCTAGCCTTGGACAACATAGCTGGTAGCATGCTGATTTCCTGACATTTTATGAAGAAACTTCCTGTCATAGGTAGTTTCTATTTACTATTGTAGTTTCCTCATCCGTGGTTGACATCAACGTGTGTGATGGTATTAATTAATTTTTTGGTGTTGATTGTGCATTATTTCATCCAATGGAAACCTTCCTTTGGCCATTTTATTTAATGCATGTACTCACACATGAGAGTTGTTTTCACGTCTACTGCACCTGCATTCTTCAATCACATGGATTCATTCCATGTTTCTACCACTCAATGTTGAGTTATTTTTACATCCCACCAAGTCATCACCTCATAATGGCTATTTCAGCACATGGTCCTCTCTGCCAATCATTTTATTACTGCCACATCAGAAATACTGGGTCCAAATAAGGGGAACTCTTTATTCATTTATTAGCTGGGAAACCGAAATCTACTTGTTTCCTATTTTTTAGCTATTGTTGTAACAAAAACATTTTAATCTATGGCTTGCAAACAGGATTTACATGGGCCATTATTTTATTGGTCATATGCCAAAAGAAGCATATTCTATCCTATCGTTATAGACTTGAGCTATAAATATGATAAGTAATATCAGCTCAAGGCAAATTCTTGTAAGCATATTTTTGTACATGCTTTTGCATCGATAATATTATTTTCTGATAAATAAAATTAGTGTTGCATGATTAGTCCCGTGTAGAGAAGCTTCTTGTATTTCACCACCCGACGAACTGAGGAGGGAGCCCACTTCTTGGGACGTCTGGTGACTTTTAGCTTTTTTAGTTACAGTAATGTGTGTTTATTTCTATTATTTATTTGGCATTGTTTTGCATTATTTGCAAGTGTGGTTTGTAGTTCATTTAAATAAAATCAGTGTTGTAGTTTATTTATGTTATTTATTTGATGTTGTTCTTGTTTTATTTGCAAGTTTGGTTTGCAATTCATTTAAATTCTATAATTCTTATAAGTTGTTGTTCTTGTCGCCAAGAAGTGACAGTTCCTGTCGCCGGAATCAATTTTCATTTTGATTTGTTGTAGGTTTATTTTCATAGTTGCATTTCATCCCCACTCAGCTCACAACTTTCACCCCTTTGATTGGCATATAGCCATGACACCTCTCACAAGTTTACGCCCCCGGATTGACACATATAGACCAAACTGAAATTCATCATAAAGCGTTAAATCTTTCTTATTATTTGTACCTAGTGTTGGCCTATCAAAAATCATGTAAAATGAGGAAAGTTTCAAAAGGTGTACCGGGGGTCCTGCGTCCTGAGGCCGCTAGAACTCGCGAACCCGATCCATCCAATGTCTAGGAAGCACGCAAGCAGCCATTCTAACAACACCTCAGAGAAAAATCGTCAGAATCTCTAAAGGTCAAGTGTGCAAATGATTTGAAAATGACCTCTCTAACCCTATTTATGTAATTTTTGTAGGGTTTTTGGGGGAATTTTTTTAGGTTTTTGAGCCCTTTAATCCATTTTTGCCCAAACGAAGCCCATTTTGATCCATTTTGGTCGTCGTAGGCCTAAATTCGCATCCCGTGACCTATTTTTCGCTCCTAGATCATTTTTTAAATATTTTTCATGAGCTCGACCAAAAATTTTGCATTTTTTGCTTGATCTCTCGAGGGGGCAGTGTAGCAGCATAATTCCATCCATTGGGGCAGTAGTGTGCCATTCGAAAAAATTAGTTTTTTTTTTAAATTTTGATCTTGGTAGTGTTATTCTTTGAACCAACGCAACATGTGCTTCGCTTCAAAGAGGGGAAAATGTAGACATCGAAAATGTCCTGATTGATAATGGATATCTGATTCTGACCAACTAACATCGTTTCTTCTGAAATCATCTCAAAATGATCAATTAATTGAATAATCAACATTATTTAATTAAAATCAGCAAATTTAGCTATTAATCAAATAATTAAATTTATTAATTAATTCATCTTTCCTCTAATTAATTTCCATCATATTTAATTAAAATCCCCTAAAGTCTTCTTATTTGATTAAAATCAATTAAATCAAATATCACAAATCCCCTAACCTCTTTCAATTAATTAATTATGGATTAATTAATCCTAAATCACCTTCTAATCATCATCAATCAAATCCTCCAGCTTTTAACTCTTCAAGAGTTGAATCAACCATGGTCAACTAACCAGGTTGAACATAAAATCAATTTCTTCTAATTATCTAATTACCTCAATTATCCTCACAAAGACATATCCTGAGGAATATTCCTCTCAAGAACCTCTCATTCAATTTCCCTCCAAAGGTTTTCAAAAACCTTTCACATATGCAATAACTTCTCTTACAACCTTTCAAATCCTCTTACATCCTCTCAAATATCATTCAATTCCTCTTACACCATTTTCAAATTCTCAACTTTCAAAATTTACTTCTCTTCCATCCTCCTCCACTCACACATTTCCCAAAATGTGCTCCACCTTCCTTTAATAGAATTGTGACAATTGGTACATTCTCATTGGCTCTCAATTTATCCCACATTCATCAAATCCTCTCATTCTCCAACCCTTGAATTCTATAAATAGAGGAATCATTTTCATAATATAGATCCACAACTTAGAGCAACATCATTGTAGGCATTTCACTCCATAGTTTCTCATCATTTTCAAGCAATTTATCTAGATTATAGTCAAATTTGCACTTATTTTATCTACACTTCATCAAGCTTATCAAAGGGATTGGGAAAGGGCTTCTTTCCATATCAAATGAGCACCACTCTCCTTATGGGATGGAGGTTTAGCTGATTTTACTTAGATTACATGCTTTTGTTTTGCCCAATTTCGTATTATTTCATGTTTTCTAGTGATTTTGGTTAAAGAATTTCATAGGGAACATTAGATTTGTCTTTCTAACATGTTTGCCACTTTATTTTTGGTCTCTTATTAGTTTGTGCAGGTTTGGTGTTCACATGAGACTTGGAAAAGGCATGAAGAACATTCAAGAAAGAAGAAAGGGGTTGGTGAGTTATGGACTGGATAGAGAAGGGGGCACATCTTATGTGTGTGTCCAACCTAGGGTATAGAAGTGCTCTCAGGACGGTCCTAGCCAAGGCTTGGTTGTTGCATGATGTTGAGCATTGTTCTAGTGGAAACAACACTCGTGTAGAGAGGTGAATTCCACTTATTTCTCTCAGACTGCTCCATAGCGAGAGCTAGTACCACTAACATCTTCCTAGGGTGAGAGTGGATTTTCCAAGTGTTATTATTCAAAAAAGTATTAAAACCATTTCCCCTAAAATATATTGAGAATAATAATTATATTCTTTGGTGTTCATGTATATGAATTATATGGATGTGTATTCAATTTATCATGTTAACTATATATTTTAGAGTTTCTTACTAAATTATCACATATTGTCTTTTGCATTAGTTATTCAAATCCATTTTAATAATATTGTAGCTTGTAATTTATCTGCACTCTAATATTTATTATATCAAATTTGTTGATAACACTTATGTTGAATGATCAAGACAACTGAGAGGGGGGATGAATTAGTTGTATATTATCAAAACATCAAAAAACTCATTAACATTCATATCCACATGCATTAATTAAACCCTTAATTTGTTATGATGAATTAACATGAAAATCTTAAAACAAAAATTGGAATAACTTTAGCATCGTACACAAGAGAACACCATATTTACATGGAAAACCCAAGAAGGGAAAAACCACAGTGATGATTAGCTCACAATATAAGTAATTGCAAAACTGATTACAAGGGCTCACTGCCAGAATAGGACGTGCATTGTCGAGAAAAACTTACAACCAAGGCTCACCGTGAGAGTAGAAAAAGAAGATTGAGAAGAAATGTTACACATAGAACATGATCTCAATGCAATAGAGATTCCACCATAATAGCTCCAACACCTTCGTAGTATGTTTGAATGATTGTAGACACCTTTTTCTCACTACATCCAGTAATCCAATGCTTGAAAACTCACACTTCCTTGCTTAATTTCACATCACAAACTCCATACTTTCATCTATCTTATCCTCCTTCAACAATTCAAATCATACTTATATTGTCCCCAAACTTGAAACTCTTTCCAAGGTCGATGCCAAACCACTTTTGTGGTGGATAGAATTGAATGTGGACCTCATCAAAACTTAATTGGGACCCAAATCAACAACCCCACTTAAACACGTCGTACCACAAACAATATTTATCCTTTGCATGTAGTATAAACACTAGGTCGACTGTTACCCATGTAAACATCATTAAACAAGTTTAAGTACACACTTCCTCAAACCTAAAGATGACTTGTGAACCACACATCATGCTTGAACATGATCTAGAACATTCCATAAACATCCTGAAATCTAACAAAACTCCTTTGCAACAACTTCCACTTGAAGAATGTACATACCCAGTACACTCAAACAACTTTGCCATACATTGTTACTTGAAAACTACCTTCCAAAGCACCAAACCTCAAATACTCTTGATTGAGGTAAATTACAAGCACCATCAACACACCTTCATAATTGCAAGACCTGAATCACAACTACAGAGAAACGCAGAGGAAAAATATTTCTCCCAAACACCTCTACAATGATAGTCACACATTGGTGAACACAACTATTATACAACGATCCAACATACCATCTCTTGAATATAAAATATTTGAAAACCTCTCACCAACATACCTGAATCACATAGGCATATCTTCAACCTAGAAGAAATGCGGAGCAAAACTAGAACGTCTTTGCAACACACTCTTTCCTCTTTTTATAAAATTTTCTCAAAAGAACTTGGAAACCAAGCACCAGAGACACATACATATCATCTTCATCACTACTACATCCATAGATAGAAGATTATAAAAATAACACCAGAGATTAACACCATTAGCTTAATTGATGACAACATAATGCAACAAATCAAAGCATAGACAACACCAACTATTCACCTTCAACAACAATCTTCCTCAACACATATAGTTGACACCAATGCCAACATATCATCTTCATCACTACCACATCCATAGATAGAATCTTATCAAAATAACACCAGAGGTTAACACCAATAGCTTAACTGATGACAACATAATGCAACAAATCAAAGCATAGACAACACCAACTATTCACCTTTAACAACAGTCTTCCTCAACACATATAGTTGACACCAATGCCAACACAGGCTTCTTGACATCAATGAAAACACCAGTCTTCTTATACTTACAACAAATTAGACTACTTTAGGAGTAAAATTAACATTACAAAGGACGTAAGAACAATCTCACACATAACAATGAAGATCCAAAACAAAGGTTGCATGCAAAATTTTCCTCTTTTATTGTGGTGGAGCTTTTAAATTCTTCCCCTTGTGAGTTTATTTTATCCTCAGCTCTAATTGGTTGGGTTTTGGGTTTTATAAAAGAAATATGGGTCATAGGTGTTCTTTTCGAATGTTGACTTACTATTAGTGGTGGTCGGTCATTTAGGTGAGGTCTTAATCCCTTTTGGTCATGACTTTACAGGCCCCTCTTTAACCGTCCTTTTAGTCTTTTGCGTCCTGACCGTATTGTATTTTTCCATAGTGTCAGGCTGATAAATTGTTTTAGATTAACCTCTAAAAATATTTGTTGACCTCGAGGGTCATTTCCCCGTCCACCTAGTCAGTCCCCTTTTCTATAAATAACCTTTTCGCATGTGCAGATTGTGTAGCCATCGGATGAAGTGATCTTCATCTAGACCGTTCCTCGCAGACCTCGTAAGGTTTCCTGTTGATGTCATAAAAGTGGTGCGAGGCGTGTGAGATGCTGCCACCTATCGTATTTGATGGTGGGGACCATTTTTGTTCATTGATTAATGATGGATGTTGATGTTGATAGTTGTTTCTTTATCGACGCATCATGGTCATCCCTCTCTGACCTCGTGCAATTAAAACTTTATTTTTAAGAATGCTGCGAGGTGTGCAAATTCTTGATGCATGGACGCCGATGTTGTATAATGGATGACCAAGGTGGGGCTCGTTCAGTGTTGATGTGGTGCCTGATAAGTGATTTCCTATTCGCTTGAAGACTGGTGAATGGACATGGCATTTTCAAACTATTTAAACTCAATCTGAGTTGTTCTCTTGGCCTACATTGTTTTTGATGAATGACTCGCATTTGAAATAGGTTGGTGTTGTACTATAGCCATTTTCTCTCATGCAAGTGAATAGTAATGGTCGAGTTCGACTCTGCTCTCATAATTAAATGCTAAAAGATTGGTGAACTTCTATTTTCATGTATATCTCCACACTGAAGAAGAATTGCCTGGTGTCGAGCGAAGCGAGCCGTCTTTGTGATTTTCAAGCCTCATTGTCATTAATGTTCTGCAAGAGAAACCGTAAGTAACACGTACACAATTTCTTTTGTTTTCAGAAGGTTTTATGGTTGCTTGAAGAACCATTATCAATTGTTTCCTTTTCCATCCCTGAAAGATTGTTCGAGTAGATTTTCTTTAAAGGATTTTGGAGCTTGTCTTGATAATTGCTGATGTTTATAGAATTGTGAAGCATTTCTTGTTTAAATCTATAGAGTGCGAGTAATAAATGTTAGATATATATAAAAACCCTAGCTCGAGTTTTTTGTCTTGTATAAATGGTGCCCAAGGCCCTAAGCTTTGGCTCTGAGGCCACTACCAGACCCTTTTCCTAGGACATCATAGATTTGTTAAAGCCTTCTACTAGCAAAAGGCCTAAGGGAAAATCTTTTTTCTATGATCCATTGCTCGTGGAAGGATTAACTGACAAGTAATGTGCGACTCGAGATGCTGAATTACCATATACTAGATGGTAGTTGTTCTCAAACTAGTTTGGGAATAGAAATTTATGTGTTCCTTTATGTAACCCGTGGAGGTTGGATTTAGGCAAGCTAGTGGTTCCTAATGTCTACTTGGATGTACATTTATTGAAAGATGTTGCTGTGAGGTATGACCCTATAACCAAAGTTGTTAGAACTCATTCTGGCATAGAAATGATAAAGATAACTAGGGAAGAAATTGCATAAATATTTGGTCTACATGAATGGAATCAAGACATGGTTGCCATAAATCTCAAGGCCTTCAGAGAAGAATATAGAAACACCAAGGGTTTATTCAGAACATCTCTTTTGGTGCCTCATTTGGAAACCTCGGGAAAAGGAAAGAGCAAGATGGAGGTGGTAATTGGCAAGAATGAGCTAGAGCCTTTTCCTATAAACTATTTCTCTAGCTATTTCAGGAAGACAGTTTGTTCCTTGTGCCAAATTTTGGGAATCAGTTTGAAGAATACTCTGCCTACCAATGTCATGTACATGGTTGTGAACATTTAGCATCCAGGTTTTAACATGGTATATGATTTTTCCACTTATTTGGCAGAGAAGACGCATGGATGTCTAATGGCTCTAAAGGAAGGAAAGAAGTGGGTTGGTTTCAAGTGGTATTCCTTGTTGTTTCATATGTTTCTATATAGGGGCCAGATGGTGTTTGAAAAGGATATGGAATTGAAGAAGAAGGAGGGCAGTATTGAAATGCATGTCCAATATTGGACTAGGATCCTTGATATGCATGATAACAAGTTTCATTATGTAATGATCCAAAATGTCTTTGGATCAAAATTGAAGAGGGCTCTTGTTCTTGACCCTCCCAGGATTCCTAAAGAGATTCATGATTTCTTGAGGCCAATGGAGAGAAGGCTTGAATTGAAATTGACACATAATTGGGGAGATATCATCCCTTACCATAATACAACAATTTTTAGAGTGTATGGCACAAATGTCAACCCTTTTGTTTTGTTGAGGGATGTGCCTCTAAGAATTGGTTTTCTAGAAATCATGACACAGTTGGGGTGTGCTCAAGAAGTACATCTGCCAGTAGAATAGAAGAACGGGTCTTTCTTCCCTGAATATACAGCTTTTATAGATTTTTTTATGATAAAGCGAGGATGGAAGGATTTGTACACACTGCTTAGACCTTATGGATTGAAGACTGTGCGCCCTAGGAATCATGATCCTAAGGGTTTTATCTCTCAAATGAAGGCTAAGCACCGGATTGGAACTTTTGTCCATAATTTCTACTTCCCTAAAGATATTATCAAGAACATTTTTGATGTAGAGGAACAAGATGAGAAAAAGGAAAAATACCTAGCCTTCACCATGATGGTGAAGAGCAAGCAAGAAAAGATACTAGCTTTCAATCCTATACTCGATATTAATGGTGAATACAATAGGGCTATGTATGCCATCAAAAAATTTGAGAGTTTGGTGGGAATTCTGAAAGATGAACGGGTTGTGGTAGAGAGGGGAAAGTCACAAAATATCGAGGAGTACCCTGAAGTAAGGTTTGAGGAGAGGCCTACTTATCAGCCTCCAAAGAAGATAAAGGTTTTCTCTAGGAAAGGGGGAAGAAAGGCTGGTGAAGTTGCTAAAAGTGTTGCACCATCTTCTTTCGAGGCAGTCAATGCCAAATATTGTTGATTTGGATTCCCCTCCTAGAATTGTTGACCAAACATGTCCTCCATCACTAAAGAGACATAAAATTGAAAGAGCAAAGTCGGTTGACTGTGATGGTGATGAGGATGAAGAGATCATTGTTACCCCTAATGAAATGCATCAAGGAACTCCATCTTTCCCACTAGATACTCCATCATGTTCTGGGGCAGTTGCTCTTAGGTTGGGAAAAGATGAAATAAGGGGAATAACAAATAATGATGATCTAAGAATGGAGGCCTACAGAGAGTTCATGATGGATGACTCTTTTATCCAAACCAGTGTTTTCAAAGATTTTGTGTGGAGAGAACATGTCTAATTATATGTTGAGAAACTGGCAGAAGAAATAAGTTTGCACCCTGAGCTTCCAAAGAAGGTAATTCAATCTAAGGTCAGAGAACAGATGAAGGAAAAATTCAAAAAAATAACACCAGAGTAGGGACGAGCATTAGTACACAAGAGTGGAGTATTGTTACTCCCTGAATGGGATATTGTCGATGTTGTGTTGTTTGATACAATAAGAAGGGCCAATAGGCCACTTCTTGCAATTGATGAAGAAGATATGCTAGCGCTCAAGGGGTCAACTTTTAGTGAAGAGTGGGATGCTTTGGCAATCTGGTCTCTGTCCACTAGATCCAAGAAACCAATTGTTGCAGAACCATCTGATTTCAGTGGTCACTTAGTTATAAGAATATTTTTTGATACCCCAACATTGGAGGCTACTTATATGGTTGTTAATGTTGCAAAATTCACCAGAGCAACTATTGAGGATTTGACCAAGGATCGAGATACTCTTAAAGGCTAGTACAATGACGCTATTATTAAATATAATAAGATTCAAAAAAAGGTGGCAGAGCTAGAAACTGAGTTGGCTTTGTTAAAACAAATGGAAACATTGAGGTCTCAGGGGCAGGCTAGTTCTAGCCGCACTATCTCTGACCCACCTATGGAACAATATCAACCCTCTTCACCAGGACAGTCCTTAGCTATTGTTCCATATAACATGGGACAAGTACCTATTGCAGTTGAAAGGGATAATAGCCTGGGAAAAGGACTCTCCAAGGAGAAATTAATTCAGCAAGTTGAGGAATATAAGGGGATGGTGCAATAAATTCGGGAATCTGCAAGAAGGAGCAATTCAGTGATTGTGGTCACTATGTTGAAACATTTAAGCAGGAAGGTCCAAGGAAAACTGAATAGTGTTCATTCAAAATATTCTTTAATATTGCAAGTACTTAGGATGTTCCCAAGAGAAACAGAGGTGGCCACTCCATTGCTAGATAGATGGAGCTCCAGAATTGAGAAGTTGAAATTCATGGCAGTGGGAGAAAAACAAAATGGGGATAAATATCCTATGGTTATTTCAACCTACCAATTTGTCAAGGGAATTGTGGAGCAGAAGTTTCAAGGGTATGTTGCCCCTATGGAGTTAAAGATCAAAGGGTTAAAGGCTATATATGATGGAAAATATTTAACTCCTTTGCCACATATTCTGCATAATCAAAATGAGATAAACCTTTGCAGATTTGGAAAGATCAGATGACTAATATCATGATTGCTTAGACCCATGAGATATGAATAATTGCTGACATTGGTATGTTGGAGAATACATTGGAGAAACTGTCATTTGTCATTAGTTTCTTAGAGATCTTTGATAAAAAGGCCACTTCACTAATGGTGAAGTATGCGCCCTATCGAGATAAGATTGATCAGGTTATGGATTTTAATTGGCCATCCGAGGATGATTTTGAATTATGGAAAAAAGGTGTTTATAGATGAATTTGAAATATGGATATTATGTGGGAAATGCAACTTGGTCATGTATAATACAGGTCTAGCCTCAAAGGTTATATTGGAAAATATGCATTCTCCTTTCAAATTCAAGTACAAGGTGTTGAGGTGGAGTAAAGCGTTACAACAGTTAAAGATGCCTTCTACGATGTGAACAAATGGCCCTTTGGAGGGTGGTTTCTTTTCTTCCATAACAACTAATGATGATTCTTGTCTTATGCTTTCCACTCACATAATGAATTTGTAATTGAATTACGAATAAGCGATCCAATTACAAATGGACATGTGTACTCTTCGACCTGAAGCTTGTTGGCTCCCTTGTTTTATAAAAGGGAATTCTGGGCCGTGAGAGAGGTCTGTTGAAATATCTGAGATATGAGAAATAGGAGTCGAGTGAAAAATATTTATGCATGTAAGTCTAGGTTTTAGAAGATTTTGAGTCAGATAAGAGAACTTGGTCAATTATGGGGTTCTTAAGAATGTTTGTGTAAACATGCGAATTTATTGAGTTTGTTTTCTCTCCTATTGTGATAATTTGCATGGATTATTAATGAAATATTGATCCAAGATGATCTTCATTGATCTTCATTTTTCTTTACTGTGAATTATGTTTAACGATAGCTCTGGTTCAAAGGATCAGTTAAATGTTTTAGTTAATCAATGAGTACATGCAAGCTAACAATAGGATTCATAAAGAAGTAATAGATTCAAGTATAGATATGTGGATTGTAATGTGATTCATATAAGATCATAGATGCTTAAGATGAAATTTTCCTTGTAATTCAGTTTTCTCTTTTGACTTTGCGCTTTGGGATATGGCACTAGAATTTTGATCACGTTTTATTCTCTCTTGTTTTGTGTTATGGCTTCAGGATATTTTATTGAAACATTTCCTATCAATCTAATTTAGTCATGTTTTTTATTCTTTGTTAATTGGACCTGAGCCTTTTTAAGGAATAGCTAATTTCTTGAAGTATTTCATGATGTTAACATAAATGGGGAATCTATCTGTTGCTTATCCATGTGCAAATAAATTGTTTAATGTTGTATGTTAAGAGAACATTTTAGGGAATGCCCTCCTAGATCTTACAGAGTCCGAAGTGTAGGAGAATTAGCCTTATCACTATTCTCGTCAAGTTGGCCATACGTTTCCTAGACTTTTATTATTGAACATGGCAAGTTCATAGAAGCTTTTTGGGAAATACGTTTGGGTTGTAGTAAAAAACGCAAACAGAATGGCAACTCTACTGGGGAACTATCAAATGAAAATTCTCTAGTGCATAACTGGTTTAGTCAAAGTCATTTGTTATAATATACTTGGTTTAAATTGTGTGCCTAATTTGTCATATTCAACGCATGTGTCTAGTTTTCTTAGGTTCTTTATCAGTGTGTTGGGTAATATTCAAACTCCTGTCCAAAGTCACGAGTGCAAAAGCGAAGTGCAATCACTTCATAATTCCCAACATTTTGGTTGGCGACTCTGATATCTCGAACACAACTATACATACAAAGTACAAACAACAACGTGCAAAGGAGAGTCCTCGTACACCAAAGACCATGAAGAAGACGAGAAACTATGTAAAAAAGCTCCCAAAGCCAATGCTAGAGCTCGAAATGGGACAAGACAAGAAATGGGTAAAAGTAAATGATACCCCAAGTAAGTCTATTTCATCTCCTATTGTTTCTTCTCCTACTTTAAATGCTGAAATGAATAGTATTTTTATCAGTGGAGATTCCTCAGAAGTTATTGTGTCTAAAATGGATCATGGTAGTTTTACTTTTGAAATGGCTCGAGAAGTTGAAGTTGATATGTATAAATAGGAGGAGCGATGGGGTTTATGGGAACAGGATAAATAGTTCCTAGAAGCCACAACACCTGGTACTATGTCTGTTTTTACTAGACAAAATTTCAAACCACGAGGGACCTCTTTGAATGAGGAAGTGCCTTTTCTTCAAGATGAAGATCAAGCAAAGCAACCTTACTATACTCCTGCTCCAAGTGAGGTAGGAGATATCCTTGAGAATGAAATGGATATAGACAAGGATATGAAAACCTTAATTGAAGAAGAAAAGAGGTTACAAGAGGCAGAAGACAATAGGGACAAAATAAGAAAAGAGAATATGGAAAGATTATGGGCTAAGCAGTCTAAAAGAAATGCCCAAAAAAAGAAAGTTGAAAAGATGAGGGAAGAAGCAGGTAAGAGAAAAACCTTTGAGGAAAGGGTGGCTAAGGTAGCTATTGATAGGGCTCGTGAAGTACCTAAGGCAATAGTCTCTATGTGAACCTCTGCTACTCCCACATATACCCCTTCTATATCAGCTACCAAAACTTTAGATCCATTTGTTGGATCCAAGAAGACGACCTTTGTAGACCATGGGAAAGCTCATGTTGATCAACCTCAAAAACATTCCCATGTTTTTTTCCAATTATAAAAGCCATCTTAATACTAGTGATGAAACAAATAATGAAGTTGATCCTAGGCCATTAGATTTTCCCCAAAACCCCGAGCTCCTAAAATTGAAATTAATAAATGATCAGTTGCAGGTTGATCTAAGAAAGGTAGAAATAGAAGATGCTAATTCCGAAATGGCAAGAAATATAGCTTTCCTAAAGATATCTATACCTACTCCCCAAGCTTCTGGTTCAGGAAAGAGTGAGAATGAGTCGCTGAACAAGAATTCTGAGAAGAAAATCCCTAAAGGTGGGGGTGGTGGTAACCAAGGTGGTGGAGGTGGAGGTGGTCATAAAAACTTTAGCTCTTACTCAAAGGATGAAGAGGGAAGAACTGGCAAAGATAAACACAAAGGTAGTGGTTAAAGGGATAAAAAGGGCGATGATAAGAAAGATATTGAGCAACAAAGCACCCCCAGAAATGGACATGGTGGAGGAGCACCCCAAATTGATAGATACAAACAATTATGTTTTGGTAATATTCGGGGGTATCCTAATCCAGTCCCAGATAATGCACGAAAACATCTCCCAAAATTCATTGGTAATAATGCTTTTAGTGGGAAAGACCATTTGAAAGATTTTCAAGGCTTTGTTGAAGACTTTGAGCTATGGGATGATGACGTAGCAATGAAATACTTATGCAATCATTAGTTGAAGATGCTAGAGATTGGTATAGAGGGTTACCTGATGCTAGTATTGATTCCAGAGATACCTTTTACAAAGTTTTTAGGGAACAATACGGGGATCAGACTGACCTCGGATTTAAATTAAATGATTTCAAAAATATTACCAAGGGGCATAATGAACTAGTTACTAAGTTTAATGCTCGTTTCCAGAAGGCTATGACAAGAGTTCCCGCATACTTGAGGCCTAATGAAAGTGCATGTTTAGTTGTGTATTGTAATGCCTGTGATGCTAAAATGTGCTATTTACTAAGAGATAAAGACCCTCAAAATTTGAGGCAGGCATATAAGATGGTGGTGAACATTGAAAATAATAGAAGAGCTAATAGTAAAGTGGAGAGAAGAGAAGACCCCAAAACTTTTAAAGGCACTAGGAATCAAACCGAGAAGGTTAGTAAACCTACTACTGTTGATGAGAAGATAGATCAAGTCCTTACCCTGCTGTAGAAACAAGCAAAAAATGATAAGCCTCATTTTCAAAGAAATGAAAGGCCCCCCAGGCTACAGGACTATCCCTATAATACCAATTGGAATAATGGAAAACCCTTGCAAGGAAACCAGAGAAACAATCAAGTTCCACCTGATCCTTTACAGAAGAATTCTCTAAATGCCACATAAAATTTACCATGGTCTGAGGTGTGTGGAATGCCACATTCTCCCCAATAGTGTGTAGTAGCACAAAATATGGTAGATTCTCAGGATGATCAGGGAGATGCTCAGTCTCCCCAGGATCAAGATACAATGACAAATGTATTGTTAGAACCAGCTAATCTGGCCTATGATGATTATACCTTGGATGATGAGCCTTGTGGCAGGGATGTTGATATTCAAAAACAACATAATGATGTACACCACCAACAAGTGTTTCTGAATGAAGGAGACAATGATGATTGTTTTGTGAATGAACTGGAGGTGGATAATACTATTTTGAGAAGACTTTCTAATGAATAAATTGAAAAATAAACTGTTGCCTTAGTTTTTAGGGCAAGGAATAACGTCCAATTGAGAAACATAACTATTCTAGGTGATTTAGGTAAGCCTTGCAGCCTGTTCATAAAAGAAAAAGATGTAACTAGAACAAATACCAGTTTGGAGGCTAAAAATGTTGATTCAAAGCCTAAGGAAATAAGGGAGCCTGGGATATGGGAAAAGAAAGTTGATAAGACCAAGAAAAAGAATGAAGTTTTACCCCAGAACACCAAAGACAATAATCAACACTCTTCTAATGATGAAACTCCCAAGGGAAAAGAAAAGGTAATTTTTGAAAACACAAATTTTCCTGAGTTACCAAAGTACACTTCAATAGATATGTTCCAAGTACTTTCACAAGTTAGGGTTACTGTTCCTTTCTTAGAAATGATGCAAATAGATGAACATAAGGACAAAACCGTTGCACTTATTAATAGTATTCCTACAAGTAGAAAGAGTAAAGTGGTTTCTGACCAGATAAATTCAAAAGAGGATCAAGAAAAGCAAAAAATGGTGGAGGAAAATATCATAGAAAGCCCTCAAATATACCTAGGAACTACTATTACTACTAATCCCAACCATGTCAATCCTTTTTTCTTAAGCCTGATTATTGATGGGAAAATGTTGAGAAATTGTATGATTGACTCGGGAGCTTCTAACAATATGATGCCAGTGAAAATAATGCATGCAATGGGTCTAAAAGTAGACAATACATATGGTAAATGTTATGCAATGGATTCTTGAGAAGTGTTTGTCATAGGTATTATAAATAATGTTCCATATAGACTGGCAGTATTTCCTAAGAAAGAGCTACACATGAGTGTTACAGTGGTGGATATCCCACCTACTTATGGCATGTTATTATCCAGGCCTTGGAGTGCTTCAATGGGTGGGAGCATACAGTGTGACTTGTCTTTTGCTACATTTTCTATTGAACATAAAGATGTTAAAATAGATAGGGAAAAGAGAGCCCCTCACATGATTGAAAATGTGGAGGAAACACTAGAGCCTATCAGAATTAACTTTGTGGAAACTGACCTAGAAAACTTTCATGTTGAGGAAGATAAAACGGAAGAAGAGATCTAGTCAGCACCTATTGATAAAGAAGTATTGAAGATATCATCAGAAGGTGACTTATGGATAATGCATTTTGATGGAGCTTGTTCCAGAGATGGCTCAGGAGCAGGAATTTTCTTCACTTCCCCACAAGGTAAAACATTCAAATATTCCTTCTTGTTGTAGTTTGATTGTACCAACAACGTTGTTGAGTATGAGGCTCTCATACTCGGTCTAAAGATAGCTTCAAAGCATGGTATTAAAGTGTTAAAATTTTTGGGAGATTTTGAGTTAGTTGTTTCCCAGATTAGATCCCACTTTGCAGCTAAAGATAAAAGACTTAAGCAATACAAAAAATGCAGTATGGGATACTATTGAAGGATTTAGTGCTTTTGGTATTGAATGGGTTGAAAGAGGACAAAATGCTAAGGCTGACTTGTTAGCAAACATAGTTGTCAAATTGGATGATGTCACTTTTGGTGGCATCTCACAAATAGAAGTGAAAACCAGGCCTACAATACCTGATAACATCTATAATTGGCAAGTGTTTGATGATGACACAAACATTTTGAGATTCTTGCATTGTGTGGATGGAGACCAAGCAGAGGATCTACTGATAGAAATGTATAAAGGAGCCTATGGAGGCCATTACATGGCTAAGACAACGACTCATAAGATTTTAAGAGTAGTATACTGGTGGCCTACTATATTCAAGGATGCTCATAGGTATGTCAAAAGATGTGATGCATGTCAGAAGTTTATCGGTAAGTTGAATTTTTTTGGTAATCTGCCTTTTAGACCCGTGTTTGTTTCAACCCCTTTCAAGCAATGGGGTATTGACTTAATAGGGGAGATATCTAAAAAATCTAGTGGAGGAAATGCATGGATATTGTTGGCAACTGATTACTTTACTAAATGGATTGAAGCAATCCCATCTAGAAGGGCTACAAGTAAAGTTATTGATTTTTTGACTGATAATATCTTAAGCCGATTCGGGGTACCTGAAAGAATTGTTTCAGACAATGCAATGTGTTTTAGGTCAGAGGAATTTGTTAATTTTTGTAATCAATATGGTATAACTGTTTCATATTCTTCCCCTTATCATCCCCAAGGAAATGGACAGGCAGAGTTCAGTAAGAAGAGTCTAATGAAGATCATCAAACGTATGATTGAGAAGAACAAAAAGGTTTGGGATTCAAAATTAAAACTAGCATTGTGGGTTGACAGGACAACTGTAAAGAAGGCAATTGGTCATTCACCTTTTAATCTAGTCTATGGGATGGAGGCACGTATCCCACAAAATAACTTGTTGAAGATGTACAAATTTGTCCAGGAATATGATGATGATGTATGTGATGAGATGCAGCACAAAATGGATGAATTGAATCAATTGGATGAAACTAGAAGAGAGGCTCATAAGAGAAATGAAAGACTACAGCTTCAAGTGAAGCACCTCTATGAAAAAAGAGCAGTTGAGAGAAAATTTGATATTTGAGCAATTGTATTGCTCTGGAATGCAAGATCAAAAGATAAGGGAAAGCATGGAAAGTTTGATCCCCTCTGGCTAGGCCCATATATAATTATGGATACACATGGAGAAGACTCATATTTCTTACAATCACTTGCAGGTGAAGTTCTTGAACTGCTAGTACATGGACAGTTCTTGAAATACTATTTCTCTTGAAGTAGTTCTTTTTCCATGTACGTTGTATAGTCTTGTAAGTAGTGTATATAGGTGTGTTTGCTTTTGTTTTTGCTTTTGTTTGCTTATCTTTTCTGGACAAGTCCTTGTTTTTTGGTTCTCTATGTGTTTGGTCTGCATAACCATAGATTCTGGAATCTTGCTATGCCCATAGGGGGCATACATCCCCAGTCGGAGCCACTAGTGGAGCTTTTAAATTCTTCCCCTTGTGAGTTTATTTTATCCTCGACTCTAATTGGTTGGGTTTTGGGTTTTACAAATGAATCTGGGTCATAGGTGCTCTTTTCGAACGTTGACTTATTATAAACAGTGGCCGATCATTTAAGTGAGGTCTTAATCCCTTTTGGTCATGACTTTACCCGCCCCTCTTTACCCATCCTTTGGATCTTTTGCGTCCTGACCGTATTGTATTTTTCCATACTGTTGGGCTGATAAATTGTTTTAGATTAACCTCTAAAAATCTTTTTCAACCTCGAGGGTCATTTCCTCATCCACCCAGTTAGTCCCCTTTTTTATAAATAACCTTTTCGTATGTGCAAATTGTGTAGCCGTCAGATGAAGTGATCTTCATCTGGACCGTTCCTCGCAGAATTCACAAGGTTTCCTGCTGACATCATAAAAGTGGTGTGAGGCGTGCGAGATGCTGCCACCTGTCACATTTGATGGTGGGGACTAGTTTTGTTCACCGACTGACGATGGATGCTGATGCTGACAGTTGTTTCTTTATCGAAGCATCGTGGTCGTCCCTCACTGACCTCACACAATTAAAACTTTAGTTTTAATAATGTTGCGAGGTGTGTGAATTGTTGACACATGGATGCCGATGCTCTAAGATGGACGACCAAGGTGGGGCCCGTTCAGTGTTGAGGTGGTGCCCGGTAGGTGATTTCCTATTTGCCTGAAGATTGGTGAATGGACGTGGAATTTTCAAACTATTTTGACTCAATCTGAGTTGTTATCTTGGCCTACATTTTTTTTGATCAACGACTCGCATTTGAAATAGGTTGGTGTTGTACTATAGCCATTTTCTTTCACGCAAGTGAATAGTAATGGTAGAGTTCGACTCTGCTCTCATAATTAAATGCTAAAAGTTTAGCGAACTTCTATTTTCGTGTATATCTCCAAGCTGAAGAAGAATTGCCTGGTGCCAAGTGAAGCGAGTCGTCTTTGTGATTTTCAAGCCTCACTGTCATTAACGTTCTGCAAGTGAAACCGTAAGTAACACGTACACCATTTCTTGTGTTTTCAGAAGGTTTTATGGTTGCTTGAAGAACCATTATCAGTTGTTTCCTTTTCCATCCCTGAAAGATTGTTCGAGTATATTTGCTTTAAAGGATTTTGAAGCTTGTCTTGATAAGTACTGAGGTTTATAGAATTGTGAAGTATTTCCTGTTTAAAGCTATAGAGTGTGAGTAATAACTGATAGATATATATATAAAAACCCTAGCTCGAGTTTTTCTATCTTGTATAAATGGTGCCCCCAAGGCCCGAAGCTCTGGCTTTGAGGCCACTACCAGACCCTTTTCCTAGGACATCATAGATTTATTAAAGCCTTCTACAAGCAAAAAGCCTGAGGAAAAAGATTTTTTATATGGGTTGTTGCTCGTGGAAGGATTAACTGACAAGCAATGTGCGGCTCAGGATGTTGAATTACCATATATTGGATGGCAGTTGTTCTCAAACTAGTTTGGGAATAGAAATTTATGTGTTCCTTTATGTAACCCGTGGAGGTTGGATTTAGGCAAGCTAGTGGTTCCTAATGTCTACTTGGATGTAGATTTATTGAAAGATTTTGTTGCGAGGTATGACCCTATAACCAAAGTTGTTAGAACTCATTCTGGCATAGAAATGATAAAGATAACTAGGGAAGAAATTGCATAAATATTTGGTCTACATGAATAGAATTAGGACATGATTTCCATAAATCTCAAGGCCTTCATAGAAGAATAGAGAAACACCAAGGGTTTGTTCAGAACATCTCTTTTGGTGCCTCATTTGGCAACCTTAGAAAAAGGAAAGAGTAAGAAGCAGGTGGTAATTGGCAAGAATGAGCCAGAGCCTTTCCTATAAACTATTTCTCTAGCTATTTCAGGAAGACAATTTGTTCCTTGTGCCAAATTTTGGGAATCAGTTTGAAGAATACTCTGCCTACCGATGTCATGTACATGGTTGTGAACATTCAACATCCAGGTTTTAACGTGGTATATGATTTTGCCACTTATTTGGCAGAGAAGATGCATGGATGTCTAATAGCTCTAAAGGAAGGAAAGAAGTGGGTTGGTTTCAAGTGGTATTCCCTGTTGATTCATATGTTTCTATATAGGGGCTAGGTAGTGTTTGAAAAGGCTATGGAATTGAAGAAGGAGGGCAGTATTGAAATGCATGTCCAATATTGGACTAGGATCCTTGATATGCATGATCACAAGTTTGATTATGTAACGTTCCAAAATGTCTTTGGATCAAAATTGAAGAGGGCTCTTGTTCTTGACCCTCCCAGGATTCCTAAAGAGATTCATGATTTCTTGAGGCCAATGGAGAGAAGGCCTGAATTGAAATTGACACATAATTGGGGAGATATCATCCCTTACCATAATACAACAATTTTCAAAGTGTATGGCACAAATGTCAACCCTTATGTTTTGTTGAGGGATGTGCCTCTAAGAATTGGTTATCTGGAAATCTTGAGACAATCGGGGTGTGCTCAAGAAGTACATCTGCCAGCAGAACAAAAGAAAGGGTCTTTCTTCCCTTAATATACAACTTTTGCAAAAGTTTTTTATGATAAAGGGAGGATGGAAGGATTTGTACACACTGCTTAGACCTTATGGATTCAAGACTCTACACCCTAGGAATCATGATCCTGAGGGTTTTATCTCTCAAATGAAGGCTAAGCACCAGACTGGAACTTTTGTCCACAATTTCTACTTTCCTAAAGATATTATCAGGAACATTTTTTATGTAGGGGAACAAGATATGAAAAAGGCAAAATACATCGCCTTCACCATGATGGTGAAGAGCAAGCAAGAAAAGATACCAACTTTCAATCCTATACCCGATATTAATGATGAATACAATAGGGCTATGTATGCCATCAACAAATTTGAGAGTTTGGTGGGAATTCTGAAAGATGAACGGGTTGTGGAAGAGAGGGGAAAGTCATAAAATATCTAGGAGTACCCTGAAGTAAGGTTTGAGGAGAGGCCTAATTATCAGCCTCCAAAGAAGATAAAGGTTTTCTCTAGGAAAATGGGAAACAAGGCTGGTAAAGTTTCTAAAAGTGTTGCACCATCTTCTTCGGGGCAGTCTGCCAAATATTGTTGATTTGGATTCCCCTCCTAGAATTGTTGACCAGACATGTCCTCCATCACCAAAGAGATAGAAAATTGAAAGAACAAAGTCGGTTGATAGTGATGGTGATGAGGATGAAGAGATCATTGTTACCCCTAATGAAATGCATCAAGGAACTCTTTCTTTCCCACTGGATACTCCATCATGTTCTAGAGCAGTTGCTCTTAGGTTGGGAAAAGATGAAATAAGGGGAATAACAAATAATGATGATCTAAGAATGGAGGCCTACAGAGAGTTCATGATGGATGACTCTTTTATCCAAACCAGTTCTTTCAAAGATTTTGTGTGGAGAGCACATGTCTCATTATATGTTGAGAAAGTGGCACAAGAAAGAAGTTTGCACCCTGAGCTTCCAGAGAAGGTAATTCAATCTAAGGTAAGAGAACAGATGAAGGAAAAATTCAAAGAAATAACACTAGAGCAGGGTCGAGCACTAGTACATAAGAGTGGAGTATTGTTACTCCCTGAATGGGATATTGTCGATGCTATGGTGTTCGATACAATAAGAAGGGCCAATAGGCCACTTCTTGCAATTGATGAAGAAGCTATGCTAGCGCTCAAGGGGTCAAATTTTAGTGAAGAGTGGGATGCTTTGACAATCTGGTCTCTATCCACTGGATCCAAGAAACCAATTGTTGCAGAACCATCTGGTTTCAGTGGTCATTTTTTATAAGAAGAGTTGTTGATACCCTAGCATTGGAGGCTACTGATATGGTTGTTAATGTTGCAAAATTCACCAGAGCAACTATTGAGTATCTGATCGAGGATTGGGATACTCTTAGAGGCTAATACAATGATGTTATTATTGAATATAATAAGAGTCAACAAAAGGTGGCAAAGCTTGAAACTGAGTTGGCTTTGTTATAAAAACAAATGGAAACATTAAGGTCTCAGGGGTAGGCTAGTTCTAGCCACACTATCTCTGACCCACCCGTGGAACAATCTCAACCCTCTTCACCAGGACAGTCCTTAGCTATTGTTCCATATAACATGGGACAAGTGCCTATTGCAGTTGAAAGGGATAATAGCTCGGGAAAAGGACTCTCCAGGGAGAAATTAATTCAACAAGTTGAGGAATATAAGGGGATGGTGCAACAAATTCAAGAATCTACAGGAAGGAGCAATTCAGTGATTGTGGACATTATGCTGAAACATTTAAGTAGGAAGGTCCAGGGAAAACTGAATAGTGTTCATTCAAATTATTCTTTAATATTACAAGCACTTAGGATGTTCCCAAGAGATACATTGGTGGCCACTCCATTACTGGACAGATGGAGCTCCAAAATTGAGAAATTGGAATTCATGGTAGTGGGAGCAAAACAACATGGGGATAAATATCCTATGGTTATTTCAACCTACCAATTTGTCAAGGGAATTGTGGATCAGAAGTTTCAGGGGTATGTTGCCCCTATGGAGTTAAAGATCAAAGGGTTAAAGACTATATATGATGGAAAATATTTAAATCCTTTGCCACATATTCTGCATAATCAAAACAAGATAAAACCTTTGCAGATTTGGAAAGAAAAGATGACTAATATCATGATTGCTCAGACCCATGAGATATGCAGAAATGTTGACATTGGTATGCTAGAGAATACATTGGAGAAACTGTCATTTGTCATCAGTTTCTTAGAGATCTTTGATAAAAATTCCACGTCAGTAATGGTGAAGTATGCGCCCTATCGAGATAAGATTGATCAGGTTATGGCTTTTAATTGGCCATCTGAGGATGATTTTGAATTATGGAAAAAAGGTGTTTATAGATGAATTTGAAATATGAATATTATGTGGGAAATGCAACTTGGTCATGTATAATACAGGTCTAGCCTTAGAGGTTATATTGGAAAATATGCATTCTCCTTTCAAATTCAAGTACAAGGTGCTGAGGTGGAGTAAAGCGTTACAACGGTTAAAGATGCCTTCTACGACGTGAAAAAATGGCCCTTTGGAGGGTGGTTTCTTTTCTTCCATAACAACTAATGATGATTCTTGTCTTATGCTTTCCACTCGTATAATGAATTTGTAATTAAATTAGGAATAAGTGCTCCAATTACAAATGGACATGTGTACTCTCCGACCTGAAGCTTGTTGGCTCCCTTGTTTTATAAAAGGTAATTTTGGGCCGTGAGAGAGGTCTGTTGAAATATCTGAGATATGAGAAATAGGAGTCGAGTGAAAAATATGTATGCATGTAAGTCTAGGTTTTAGAAGATTTTGAGTCAGATAAGAGAACTTGGTCAATTGTGGGGTTCTTAAGAATGGTTGTGTAAACATGCGAATGTTTTGAGTTTGTTTTCTCTCCTATTGTGATACTTTGCATGGATTATTAATGAAATATTGATCTAAGATGATTTTCATTGATCTTCATTTGTTCTTTACTGTGAATTATGTTTAACAATAACTCTAGTTCAAAGGATCGGTTAAATGTTTTAGTTAATCAGTGAGTTCATGCAAGATAACAATAGGATTCATAAAGAAGTAATAGATTCAAGTATAGATATGTGGATTGTAATGCAATTCATATAAGATCATAGATGCTTAAGATGAAATTTTCCCTGTAGTTCAGTTTTCTCTTTTGACTCCGTGCTTTGGGATATGGCACTGGAATTTTGATCACGTTTTATTCTCTCATGTTTTGTGTTATGGCTTCAGGATATTTTATTGAAACATTTCCTATCAATCTACTTTAGTCATGTTTGTGATTCTCTGTTAACTGGACCTAAGCCTTTTTAAGGAATAGCCAATTTCTTGAAGGATTTCATCCTGTTAACATAAATGGGGAATCTATTTGTTGCTTATCCATGTGCATATAAATTGTTTAATGTTGTATGTTAAGAGCACATTTTAGGGAATACCCTCCTAGATCTTATAGAGTTCGAAGTATAGGAGAATTAGCCTTATCACTATTCTCGTCAAGTTGGCCATACGTTTCCTAGACTTTTATTATTGAACATGGCAAGTTCATAGAAGCTTTTCGGGAAATACGTTTGGGTTGCAGTAAAAAATGCCAACATATTGATTGATATTTGATATGCACATTAAACACAAAGTCTCAATATATTTTTCAAATGGGCAGCGATTCACTTCAAAAGATAAAAGGTGCTTAATACAAATAAACTCCCTCATATATATAGAGGAGAGTTGAGAGCTAATATAGGAAAAGCTAAACTAACTTGACTTATTCAAAAAGAGAGTCCGATTTGATTTAGGACTTTTTTATTTTTACATGTAATTACATATTTATAAAAGACGTAAAATTTCATCAACTAATTACATAAAGCAAAATGCTAAAAATAAGCTAAGTCTAACAAGCCACGTTCCTTTATTCTTCACCATCCTTCTCCATGAAGTCTTCATATTTTTTTAATGCTGCTTGGACTTCTGATTCATTAGGTCTTGAGGTATGTCTAGAGATAGCAAGTACTCTTGAGATTGAGTCCTTGATGGTGATGCCAACTTTCATGAGCCTTTCTAATACTACTTTAAGGTTATCCAATGTGAGTTGAATGTCCACCTATGTGTCAATTGAAGCTACTAAATCTTCGGTTTTTTTTCTGCATCACCGATGTAAACTCAAATTAATTGTGTCAGTGGGAAGGAATTTTTGGTTGTCCTCAATTATTCAGTAGGATTTCTATCAAAATGAGCCTGTGTATTCTCAATTGTAAGATCTGCATATGTATCAATACTAATACACTAGAAGATTTCATCAAAAAACTTGTCTGATGATTACATTCCCATCAGGATCTCTAACACTCTTGTCATCCCTTTTGTAATGAGATTTTATTACAAGAACAAACTCTGGATTGTGGGCTACTACTAGAAATACAACCACCAATGGGATATTTCTTTCTACAATTCATTTCATTCCATCATCCAACGACTGCTTCTTTGTTCTCTCCCAAATTTAGACATATTAACATGTTCTATCTTTGTGTCCTTGATCTCATCAGTATTTGAAGTAGTATAAGTTCTTGGAAAACCCCATTGAAATTTATACTTCATGTATTTATTGCTTGGTGACAGATCCAACATTTATGGAGTAGCAAGAAATCGATCAAATCCATTCAAGAATCTGGACACAAAAGATCATAATGGCATGCAAGTAGTTGCAGAAAGTTCATATTTTCTAGTGTTAAGAAAAATTTGGGTTCCATGCACTGGTGGGAAAAAATTGAGCTTTTGTATGTGCTTGGAGGTTTAGATGCAATGGCACTGAAAAACTAAGCTCTTACATGTGGTTTGATAGTTTGGATGCAAAGGTGGAAAATTTTTGAGCTTCTACATCAAGGTAATATGTTTTATGTAAGGGCATAATTTTTTTCCACCCCTACATGAGGGTAAAACAAATCTATGTAAGGGAGGGGAAAAATCCAGCCCCTACATGAGGGTAAAACTACCAAGCGTAATATCAGAAAAAAAATTGAGCTATTACACGAGATATTCCACTTTGGATGTAGTGACACAAATTTTTTGTGCTCCTACATGAGGTAGAGAAAATTTATGTAAGGGAGGAGAAAAATCCCACCCCTACATGGGGTAGGCAAAGTTACATGCATGAGAAGGAAATTTGTTTGACATTACATGAAAGATATGTAGTTGAGAGGAATTTTCTTGACACTACATAAAAGATATGTAGTTGAGGAGAATTTTCCTCACTACATGAAAGATATGTAGTTGAGGAGAATTTTCCCGACACTACATGAAAGATATGTAGTTGTGTCACGTACTGATTTTATCAATTATTTTATTTTGATTATTAATCATGAGAATTTCAATGTTTATGTTAGATGATTATATAGATTGAAATTGAAATTTAAATGTAAATGAAATGATTCTAAATTCATTATTATGAAATTCGGGGATTGTCATTGCTGATGAGAAATTGAGTGCAAGTGAACATAGGAACAGGTGAACGAGAATGAAGGCGAGAACATTGTTCAGGTAGAGTTGTTTTAGCCATTAGACATTTATGAGGATGATGGAATCTCACACACCACTTAAATAATTGGAATGAAATTTGCATGATTAAATAGTTTAATCTTTAATTATTCTAATGGCTATGCATTTGTTGAACAAAATTGTGAAAAAGAATATGTTTGTTTTAAATGGCAATTTAAATATTATTGTGAGAAAATTGATTTTATTCAATTTATTATTTCTTTATTTAAATCTTTTATTTTCAGTTGAAAATAATAATGCTTTTATAATAAATTATTGGAAAACAAATTAGAAAACAAAAATGCGTTCAAAATGGAATTGAAATTAAAAACAAAGCAACAATTATCAATTTGAAAACAAATATCTTGCAATGAATTTTGCATGCAATTAAATAAAAGAACTTGGAGTTATGGCCATTTGGATGGAGATCAAAAACTGAATTTGTGGATCTGACTTGAGGGGGAACTTCACCATTTTGCATGAGACAAAGAAGAGAGGAAATCCGTTTTTGCAAGGGAAGTAGAAAACAAACATTTTTAAGGATTTTTATTGGGGGGAATACTTGGAATTTCCCATGCGCCAGAGAAGAGCGAGTTTTGATTTGTATTGTTTTCTCATTTAACATATCCTCATGTGCGGCCAGTATAAGGCGGAAGAAAGCTTAGAACAAAAGAAAAAAAGGAACAAAAGGAACAAAATAAAATCTATCTTTAAAATACGCGTGGAAGGAAGGAGAGGACAATGTAGTGCAAAGAACTCATGCGTGGCTAGTGAGAAGGAGTTTCACTTTGTGTTCATTAAAGAGAGAACCTCTAAAGGGCGCGTGATAGGAGGAAGGAAGGAGACGCGTGGTAGAGTGGGAAAGAGAGGAGAATGTGTGGGGAGGAGGATTGGAGGATAGAAGATATACCCTCATGCGTGTGGGAGATGGAGAAGGGAAGTTGCGACTACAAAGAACAAAGAATAGAGAACAACAGGAATCAAGGAGAGGTGTGAGGTGAGTAGGAAATAAGGGAGTTGGGTTTTTTTCACAAAAAACAAAGCAAGAGAACTGTGAAGGATGCGTGAGAAGTAGGAGGATAGAAGTAAGGAGAATAGAAGTAAGGAAAGGAGGTACACCAAAGATTGGAAGAGTAGTTTATGTTTAGATTGATTTTGGCACATTACTTACCTAATAAGCAAGGAAAAAAGTTAAAGGCGCGGTCAGAAGACAAAGGGAATTCACAGCAAAAGAATAGAACAGAAAATTGACAAAGGAGACATCAAAAAACTAGAATCAGGGAACACATAGCTACAGGAATACCAAGTAGATTCAATGGAAGTAATATTCATCAAATTTACAATCAATTCACATCTGGGTTTAATTCTTTCTCTTTTATTCTTGTACTTTAATTTGAACAAAAAACCTGTCACTGTGATTTGTCAAATTTAGGAAAAAGATCAAACACCAGACTGAAATTTTATGGAGACAAAGAATAACTTAAACAGAAAATGGTTAAACAAGCTTGAACAGAAAACAATCAAGGAACAATAGATTTTGTTGTTAGTAAATTCTATTTTTGCAAATTTAAAAAGATGCATTCAGAAAACATAATGTTTTAGATTTATTTAAATTTAGAAAAAGCTTCAAAAAAACCAGAACTGTCAGATAGATAATTTCTCAAAATAATGCAAACAGGAAGGATAGTGATTTGATTTAAATTAAATTGTTGATTATTATCTAGAATGAAAAGATTAAATAATTCTGTGTATTAAATATGCTTGAAAAACTTGAGTGAAATTTGACAATTATTTAGGATTGATATTAAATTGTTAAGAAATCGAAGTGTAAATATGAGGTGTTTATGTTTTGAAAAGATATTATTTTAAGGGAAACATGAAAAATAGAAAAGAAAAGGAAATAAATTTTTAAATATAATTACTTGAAAATTAAACAAATTAGAAGAGGATTATATTGAATTGTGATGGAATTTCTTGAGTAAATGAACCAAAAGAATGTGTGCTCATTTAATTCTTGTTTTTTTATGTACTTAGTTACATACTTGAGATACACCTTCTTTATTTTATTTGAAATTTGAACATACTGTTATTTGTGATTTAAAATTGTGAAATTATTGTATTAAAAACCATGTTTGTTTGAAAATGAAAGTGCATTTCATGTGTTTGAGAAAGATTATTTTTTATTTTGAATGGAACCATGCATGTTTGATAATTGAATGTGCATGACATGTGTTTGGAAAGTTACCTTCCGGGACATGTGCCAAATATGGGTTTATAGAGAGTGTAGTTTTGCTTTTCCAAAACTACTATTATTTGTCGTGCATGGCATTTTACTTGGCCAAGTAACTTAAATACCATTGAAACAGATGGAATATTTATAACTCTCTACCATATCCTAGTATCAAACTTGCTTGTTTCTTAAATGAATTAGAAAAATGAAAATGCTTGTGGAATTACTAGTTATACTAGGCACGCATCATATTCCATCTTGCTTGTCGACTTCTTTTTGCTAAGCGATTCGTGCAGGGTCGGGTATTCTTTGAATGACTAAAGAATTCTGGGGAAGCGTAAGCTTCAAGGTTGGGCGGAAAAAGTGCCTGAACCTTTTTCTTGTCTTCATGTTTGAAGATTAGCAGTTGGATTGAAGATCAAATGAAGATATCTTCATATATCTATTGTATTTTATTATTGAATGATTATTGTAGAACTTAAGGCGACAAAATGCCTAAGTCTTGAATTGTAATGACATGTATTTATGAATGTAATTGGATGTATTATGAACCTTTTTGTAGACTTTAAGTTGATATTTTGGAATCATTTGGTTTAAATAAAGTTTTTGATTGGAGTTATTATATATATGGAATGGAAATGAACTTATTAAAGGAATTATAAGATTATTTGGAATTAAAGACCTTCGCTCTTTACAAGTTGAGGAGAATTTTCCCAACACTGCATGAAAGATATCAAAAATATGTAAGTGTGCTAAAATTCAGAGACACTACATGTGAAATAAAAATGACTAACACCCAAAAATTTAACTTTTGCAAAATTTTCAAAAGGAAAAAAGGTGATCCAATTGAAATGAATTTTTGAGGGGTTGGAATACGCATGAGGGCAATCAAAATTTTCCTCATTTTACATGCTTAGAGGATGTGGACTATTACACCCTAGTTGTGTAGTTACTATTTACTATTACTACATAGGGTAAATATGAATGTAATCTGAATTCTGGAGATGAATAAATTATGCTTGTACCTTGTTATCAATATGAATGTTATCTCATTTGAAGAATTGGCTCATTTGATGTTATTCGTAGTGAAATATTGTATATATGTGAATGAAAGGTTATTGAATTATTATTATTATAACTGTGGAGATGTTTATGTATACTGCATATGTTGTGAACAATTGACTATCGTGTGCATGTGTTAGTGGATGCAGGTATGTGTTCCATTCCTCCAGGCAAAAGGGAAGTATCACTTGGGAGAAGATCTTGGTCAGGTAACCAGTAAAAGTAAACAATTTGAGCATATACACATGCCACATTAGAATGATTGAGTTGAGTCAGTTTTTGGGTAATAGGTAAGTCATGCTTAGCTGATATGTTTGCATTTGAGAGTCTTGTTTTCTACTGCATGCATTATTGGGTGATGTTTGTCTATTTGAGCTTTTGTGATCTTTCTTGTACTATTACGATTATATTGACAAGTGAGACATACGTGGAAGTACGTGTATATATGCATGCATGTCAATGGGATCTAACGACATGTATATGCATAGGTATATATGTACCACACATAAACACTTATCAATATGATGGTAATCGTGAATGGCTATATGTGAAATGAATATGAACATATATATATGTATGTATAGTATATACACGTATCCATATGTATATGTATATCGATACCTGCATATATTGGAAAATGGACACGCTCATGAATACAAATGCATCGATATAGATATACCTACACATACATGTACATAGAGGTATATACGTGTATACACACATATATATATGCATACATTTATTATAATGTGTTTATTATATACTCTCTTGCTTGTATATATATATATATCGAATGTATGCTTACATTATTGACTTTCGATATATATAAATACATATATATATATATATAATAATGGTTATATATGCGTATACATATTGTTGGGTGAAAATTATTTAATCAACTTTTCAATAGATTACACAACCTAGATTTCAACCACATCTGTGTGAGATATGATCTCTCCTCTCGGAAAGGAGAGGCGCCCTTCTTACTGCTTACAAAAAATGAATAGAACTAACTAAATATTCACAAAAATGTACACTACAACTACGAGATGGGGTGTGTGTGTTACATTCATGCTTCTCTCTTTTTTCAGAGAAGATGTTTTACAATGCTTCACAATTGATAATTCTGATTCAAAGTAACCTTATACTAAAAACAAGCAGTAATTCCAATACCTCTATCTTGTCAAAGTAAAGTGTAGAGATACCAGGTATGATAATAATATCAATAAAAAGGAAAAGGAAAGCTCATGAAGGCACAAAGTCATTTTGTAGCTTTTTCACCGATGGATCTGTGATAGATGTATTGTTTGTAGTATTAGAAGCACAAAGTCTTCTAGATACAAAAATTCTACGAACAACATGAACGATTACAAGCACACAGTCTTGTAGATCATCCAACAATAGTTAACCAAATGTAAGTTACGTAAATCCAAATAAAGAATGCAACACAAAGTTTACATAAATTTATTTGAATCCCTTCAGATCTCATCTACTAATCATCACCAATCTTATTCAAATCAAAAGAGAATTTATTCCAACACAAAGTATGGTATGCAACTTCATTCTTTATTGATCAAATTTAGATTCACAAAATTGAACAAAAAGTCTCAATGTTTGTTTCACAAAAGGGCAGCACTTCATTGCAAAAATACTAAAGATCTAGATTACAATGGAAATGCCTCTTATTTATAGAAAAGAGGGAAGAGCTAATCTAGGAAATCAGTTGAGAAAAATTAGGGAAGTTAGGTGAGAAAAAATAGGAAACCCTAAATTTGAATAATTCAACATGTAATTCCTCTCTATGAAATTACATCTCATATTTTCGGTGTAATTATATTTGAAAAAAATACATTTAATATGTCAAAAAATATTTACAAGAAGCGTAAAGGGAAGCATAAAAAATAATACATTTAAGATGTCAAAAACAATTTACAAGAAGTGTAAAGGGAAGCATAAAAAATTTCAACATTGGAGATCAAGAGTCTTCATGGTTCCTTGCTTTGGGCGTGAAAGTCTTCATACTTCTTCTTGGTCTCCTGTATGAATGCATCATCTGGGCTGACTATGTAATCCACAAGGGAGTGAATTCTTGTGATTGAGCTTCTGTCGGATGAACATATTTTCTTGCACTTGTGAAGATGTGTGTTAAGATTATCAATAGTCAGTCGTATATCACAAATGACATGTATGGAGGCTTTGGAAAAACTGCAATCCTCCACTTGTTGCATAATGACTTCTTTATAGATCCTGGAAATTTCATTGGCTGGAAGGAAAATCTAGTTTTCTTCAAGAAGGTTGCCTGAAAACTCCTTGATTCCCTTCTCTAGGATAGCACGATGTCCTTCAACATCTTCTTGAACATGGTGAAGATATTCAATAAGATATTTGATCACATGGATACAATGCTTGAGTGACTCTCTTACCTCTACATATTTCTCCTTGTTGGGAATTACCCCATCTTGCACCAATTTGTTGAACTTTGCCTGTTTCATCCGTGACCAAAATGATAGGCATTTTTTCATCTCCTTTTGCTCTTGAATAATAACACTCTCCTCCTTATCAAGCTCTAATTTGAGTTGGGCTATTTGTGTATCCTTCTCATCAATAACAACTATTACTTGTGAACCATCTTGTATTAATTCATCAATGAAATCATACAATGTGTTATCTTTGGAGGCAAGATTTGTTGCCTTCTATACTGTTGGTTCCTCAAGGTTTTCAATATCCATGGGTTGGATATTTCCTGAAGAGTTTACAAGTCTCCTCAAAATAGTTGCATATTGTTCGGCCTTTTGCTTGTACATGTCTTAGGCTTGCTCCATTTTGTCCAACCTTCTTGCCAATGCATCCAAGACTACTTGTGCATCTGCCTTTGCACTTTCATTCATAAAATTGCCAAGCCGAACTCATGTTACAGTGTAATCCTCCATGTAAACATCTCCTTCTTGAGGCAATATTCCAATCTCTACAAACTTTTGATAAGATTTGTCAACCTGGATCCTAGAATGTACCTTTTCCTTTTTCTTCCCCTTGGCTTTTGGAGGGGCTATCTCTTCAAGATTGAGTTCCTTTGGAGAGATCATCTGATTTTTCCTCTTCAATACTTGAGATACCAACCAAGGGGGAAGAGAGGAAGTATGAGCTTCCTGGTTGACTAACAACTCTTTTGTCATGACTGCTTCTGTAGAAATGACTGGTATGGTGACAATTGTAGTAGTGTTCATCATGACTGCACTAGTAGATTGCACACCAAGTTGACCATGCAAAGATTCATGCATGAACCTATTGAATTTAGCCTCAGAAGTGATGTCACAGGAGGAATATGAAAAGTTGGGAATGGATGATGGAGGACTTGTCAAAATATCAACCGTTTTTTGTATTTGAAACTGATGGAGGAGTATCAAGACTGCACTAGTAGATTGCACACCAAGTTGACCATGCAAAGATTCATGCATGAACCAATTGAATTTAGCCTCAGAAGTGATGTCACGAGAGGAATATGACAAGTTGGGAATGGATGATGGAGGACTTGTCAAAATATCAACCGTTTGTGTATTTGAAACTAATGGAGGAGTATCAAGTATGATTGATATTGTGGGAGGAATGGGGACATTCATCGCAGGCAGGGTTGATGTAGGAAGAGGTGATGTAGGAAAAGGTGGTGGAGGAGTGTTTCTATTAGGAGGTGTGGGAGGAACATTTGAAAGTTACGGGTGGTGACATGTGGGGTAGATCCTCAACAACATTATCATGTGGAGAAAGGATTTGTTCTTCACCATAACCGAGTTCCTATTTATCCACTTCATGTTCTTCAGACTCTAGTTCACCTTCTTGATCATCTTCTTGAACTTCAGACTCTTGTTCACTTGGGGAATCTTCTTCCTAATCAGAGTCTTCTTCTTGAGAATCTTCAAAAAAAAAAATCTTCTCTTGAATTTTCTTCTTCTTCAGAATCAATCTCTTCAGAAACGAGCCCTTTTCCTTTTGGGCGAGATGTTTCAGATTCTGTGGCTTCTTCTTCTTGAAGTACCCATGTATCCTTATTTCCAATAATGAAATTTATTATAGGGCCTCTTTGAGAAGAAGAGGGAATAGCCGCCTGCTTATCTTTCATGCAAAGTTCCTATTGTGGGTTGATTTCTGCTCTGGGTATTTCTCCTTTTGACTCTGTCTTGAAGGCTTTCATCTGGAAACCATGTTTGTGTAACCACTCTATAGTGTTATATAATATGGGAGAAATTCTCTCCCTGCTAAAAACACATTCCTTCTTTGACCACTATATTGTAGGCAAGGGTTTCCTAGAAATCTCATCTTCATCATAGGCAGCATTCATGATGTCACTAGGATCTGTGAAATCCTCTGGTAGATTAGAAACACCAAGATCCCTGATCTATCAGATGGTTAGCCTACAATAATCCATTTTTTGGATATCCTCTTCATCTCTGCAATCAACCCAAATGTATTCAAAGCGATATTTGTGCTCGTGATCCTTTTTCAACCTCTTTTTTACATTCCAAAAATCAAATTCAAATATGGATTTATAAGTCCTTATGGTCATGACCTACATTTTTGCATAGACTAATTTGGATTTTTGCACACTATTGATGGTATACCTACCAATCATTAGTGGAAACTTGAATCCCAGTTTGCAGATCCTCATCCATTCTTTGTGAACTAAAATTAATTATCTACATAACTCTATGAGTACCCGCTTGTCTGAGGGATATCTGGGAAACATGTAAGGGCACCTAGTGTAGCATCCTACCCTCATGTAAGTGAAAGTTGAAAAATTGTAAGAATATGTACCCAACCTTGCTTACCACTTTATAGGCCTCATCTAACACTCTCTTATTTTCGAGAGTTGGATCAAAGCTATATAATAGAGGTGCGAAGAAAGCATCTGTGACCCTTCTAAAATGGTGAAGACTCTCCTTTAGCTCTAATTGATATAAGAACTTGTAAACTGGTACAAAGTGTCGGCTCCCTTTTGTAGAAATTCCTAGAAAATGTCTCATCATGACTGCGACATAAACCAAATAAGAATTCATATAAAACTTCAAAGTGGTTGGTACATTAATCAGCTACTCATGGATCTCATCACTGATTTGTGTTCCCCAGTCAATATGAGCCTTCTTCCTTTGTATGATCTGAATGTATTCATACATCCATTCATGAAAATGAGATGGTTCTAGTAAGCCTTTGACTCTGCTCAGGAGAGTGACCATGTCCCTGACATCCTCCTTGAAGTCACTTCGTAGAAGTCCTTTCAGCCATCTCAAGATAGTATGTCTGGGTTCTTTCAACCATAGACTATTTATCAAGTTCTTAGCTTTATTTGGATATGAGACATAAACTTCCTGTGCTTGCTGAATAGACATCTCTATGTATAGTTCCATGTGTGGAACTCTAAAAATAATATCAAAGAAATTGGGATCAAGTCTCATTACCACCTGTCTAGAGGAGTCTATCACACTTATACTTTCCATGATGTAATGGGATGCAACTTGGAGGACAAACTCTGTATTGTGTGCAGAAGTCGGGAACATAGACACCAGATGTAGATTGCTATGTATGATAGCTCTCAGGGAGTCTTCAAGAGGATTTTTCTCAGTCCTTTTCATGAAGTCTTCAAGGTCTTGATGACCGACCTTAGTGTCTTTTATCTCATATACCTTGGAGAGCACCACTGTAGGTGGAAAAACACATTGATACTTATATTTCATCTTGCGCTCTTTTTTAGAAGATGGAGGAGGAGTCTTCGTTCTCATCTAGAAGCAAGTGGATCAAAGAGGTCACCTTGTGGATCACTTTACAATATCTAGAAATAAATAACAAAGATGGTGAATCAACAAGCGTTAGTAGAACAAACAACATTGGGAAGTGTGAAATGAGCAAATGATGTTGAACAAGAATGAACAGAGCAACTAGGCATGGAAAATGATGTGGGAGCGGAGAAACGGTGTCTGGAGCAAAAATAGAGCAGTTTGAAATTGTCTAAGGCAAAAACTGCCAAAAGTGTAGGAGCGTTGGAAATCAACGCTCCTACACTTGGAGAGTTGATTCCAAATGCAAGGGCACTGAAAATCAGCGCCCTTGCATGTTCTTTATGGAGTTCAGTAAAATGTGTCAGGGTGTTGATTTCACACTTAGAAATTTGGAAGTGCAAAGGCGGGTAATTTTAACGCTTGGGCAATTTGAGAAAAATGAACTCCATGTAGGAGTGGTGATTTTCACAACTCCTACACTAAGAGTTAGAGTAACATCTATCAAGTGTAATGGCGAACAAAAACACCACTTGGGCACTTGATGAATTTTGCATGTGATGAAAACTTGGACATTAGAAAATGTGTGGATTTGAAAATCTCATTGCATGAAGAGCGATATGTTTGAAAAATGAAGAACAAACACAAAAGAAAGGGAAAACGCAGCGAGAAAAAGACAAGTCACATTTGTAGAAGCTATTTATAAGGTGCATGTAGGGCAAAGGGAAAATGCATAGAGTCATGAAAATCAGAAGATTCAATGAGAAGCCAGGGTGCGACATGGAGACTTGGTCTTAGTGAAAATAATGCATAAAGAACATCAACACAAACCCTCAGACAAAAATGAAATGAGAGTTATGAAGCATTTCTAAAAATGAAAGCTAAGAGAGACATGGCGAACAAGAAAATGATATACCTGGAGCAAAAATGAAAAACCCTAGATCGATTTTCTTGAAGAGATCTTCAAAAATGTGAGCTTGGAATGTTAGTGATCGCCCAACATGAGGAGGAGGAGAGAAAGTCGAATGAAATGGGTTAGATTGATCTATAATGACTTTAAAGTCACTTAGAAGGTGTCATAAACGAAACTCAATTCACACACCAATTAAGGCACTTTTTATGGCAAAACTATGAAAAGTGCACTCGAGCCAAAAATCACCGCTCAAATATTTTTTGACTAAGTTAGGAGAAAAAGTGCACAAGCGCTAAAAATCAGCGCTTGTGCACCAAAAATAACTATTAGAAAAGATGCACAAGCGCTAATTTTTAGCGCTTGTGCACTTGACACTTAGTCAAATTTGCATCAAAGTGTAGGGGCATTGTTTTTTGGTACTCTTGCACTTTTCCCAATTTTAACTAAGTACTAACGTGTAGACCTCACGAAGGTAATCATTTCAAATTTCTTTGATAGACAGACATAGATGAACACTCAAACAAATAGTTTTTTTCTTTGGAACACACTTCGAGGTGGATTAAAAATTGCCTCATTTTGTGTGCTTGAACATCATGAATCCTATGAAACTGACAAGTTTCGTAGGGGGTTATATGTGGATCGAGCGTTAAATTCCATGATAACACATATACATATATATGTAAATATATAATAATGGTTATATATATACACATATATATAAATACAAGATAGTATTTAAGTATATATATATGTATAATATATATTATATATTATATATTTAACATAATATAAATGTTAATTGAATTCGAATATCTCTTATTCTATTGAAGCCAATTTACAAAGGTTGTAATAGTCGATAGAGACTTTGTTAAAGGAGGTCGATAATAGTCATCAATGACTATGAGTTTGAAAGTTGATTTGGAAATACTTACGACTGTGTAGTGAAGACGAGTTCCACTCACCATGTCACGTATGTGGAAACATATGAATGCATTTTTAACTGTTGTCTATCATTGATGCAAGCATAGACTTGGTTGACACTGTGATAAAGAGCAACTTTGACTTTGTCCAAATGCCTTTAAATGTTTAATCAAATCATTCCTTAAATTTCGTCGATATGTGCTAAGTGTTATAGATTTATTGTTGACTATTTCTCTCCATAAGAAATTGTGCCAACTTGATAAAAGAATAAAGGCTTTGGCGACACCTCTTGAAACGTTTATGTTGATGTATTTTTTGGAGTATAATTTGAATTCTCCATGTGAATTTTGAATTAGTCTTTGGATTGTTGTTAAGGAAACAAGTCGATCTATAGGAGGTTTTGTTGAGTCTAAGCTTATTTGATCACCACCTTATTGTCGAGTTTCATGTGTTGTTTTGCATGGAGCTTGTTGTCCTTTTGCATGCCTAAACTATAGGCTTTGAGGTCGCTTGGCTGCTCTATAAATAGTTGAACCATTTCATTTGTAAGGGACACATTCTTCCATAAGATAATACATCTTTTTCAATTCGTAATTATGTATTTTTCCAACCATACTTTGCTTTTCTTTGAGAGAGAGAAAGGAAGTAAGTTCATATAGTTTGAGAGGGGATTATATTTGAGAGAAAGCTATTTTTTTAGAGAAGTAAGCTATCAACTTGTAAGGTAGAGATATAGTGACATTCTTGAGGAGCCATTTTCCAAGCTTGTTGTTGTGGAAAAGGCTGCATTGATGCCATTTGCTTGGATAAGCGATAACATGCATGGGGATCTCTTCTTCTTTGATTATCTTACTTTTGATAGATGTGTCATGTATGCATGGTTGAGATGTCTTTTCTAGTATATGCATTAGAGAATGTAGATTATTTTAAAAAGGAATTTGAAGCTTTTATGTTGTTTTCATATTGTGTTTTTAATTACTCCATAGTAGGAGATGGGTGTTTATCATAGGTATTATATACTAGGTATGATTGAACATGAAAAGCACATATGGTGCATATAGCTAAGTTATTGATTTAACTGGGAAAGCTTATGTTTACTCCTAGGAGAGATAATCCAGTATGGGAGAGACTTTTAATTACTTACATATAAGTAGGGTTATCCAAGTATATACGTTATCTTTGGAATGATGGACTATCCATGGAAAGAAATACATAACTTGTGTACTTACTAGTTAAATAGGATTTTTCCAAGTAGATTAATATGGTTGTAGGTTATTTGGGATGATGGACTATCCATTGAAGGAAATACCTATGTGTAGCTTAAGATAGCTTTAAGTCAAATCGGCCTTGAGTAGTGTATGTGATAGATGACTTCATTCGAAGTACTGAATGATAAATCTTTGGCCAAAGTAGTGTGAATGTACGAGACTCCACTTTAGTTTGTGTGACTACTGAGACTACACTGTCAGTTCACGATGATCCAGTATTACATGCTAGTTCTAGATTGTGGGATTACAAGGTTCTAGTTATGTAGGAAATAACACTATGCTCAATTGGTTGTCATTATCGGTTACTCTAACAATCTCTTCGTCGAAGGGAAGGGACGTCTATTGAATGATAGATGTGTGGGGGACCATATTAAGAGTTTGTGGTTGGTGGAAAAGCACTTGAGTGATGCTTCTTCTCCATAGCAGGCGACAAAAGAACCAAGATTTGAAAGGAAGGATCCTGGACCATCTTACAACTATTTTTTCTTAAAGATCTTTGAGCTATGTGTGCAATTGTATACTTTATTACTTTGATTTATTTATGAAATGAAAAGGAATTCATGTTGTAATATGTTATGCATCTTGATTGCAATTATCAATAAAGAAAATAAATTTTTTATTGCAATGACTTGTTAGTTTATTTACTCGTATGGTGATAAATTATAAATTTTTACTTCATAGAAGGGTTAGTACATGTTACATGCAGTATCATAGCTACCAGGTTTAGCTCTAGAACCTATGAGATCGACATTCTATCCATCCAATGTTATCTAATGTTGTGAATTCTTGTTCTAGGATGGTGTGTCTCAGATTAAAGTCGGTAATCAGAAATGAGCATTACCTCAAGGCCAAGAAGGAAAGGGAAGCCATCATTAGAAAAAATAGAGGGAACCAACTACAATAATGATGTTTGGTTGAGTGACACCGAAAAATTTAGTCATGCACTCTCTCAGATTAGTGATGTGAAGAGGAAGATGAAGATGGAGGGTATGTATAATTACCTACCAACCATCTCACCAAAAAAGTCTGAGTCATTACTGCTTTCTAGGGATATGCCTTTAGAAGAAAGAGTTAGTCTGACATTCATCTTTAGGGATCCTAGGGTTCTACCATTGGCTGAAGTAATAGTAATTTCTTCAAGTAACGAGTCTGAGGGATATGTACCACAGACACTGCCAGATGAGAAATGGTCTCATCAAAAAATGTCTATGAAAAGTGTAGACTACATTGTTGATGAACAACATATTGACATTGCCTCTTAAAACTATGTATTGGATGATAAATCCAAAGGTTATTATCCTTTTTGGGAGAGGTGCGAACAAATGAGAGATGAACAAAAACATAGGGAACAACAACTATCTCAGTCTATAGGTTATAGTCCTTTAATTTATGTGTCTGAGAGTGAATTCGAAGGATACTCTCCACTCGACTATCTGAATAGTCACTCCATGTAATCAAAAGGATATTAAATCCTCATGAAATGAATAAAATTATGTGTTATCAAAATAAGTGTGTGCTTAATATTATGTGGAATTATTTTTTTCATATGAACGCTTATTTTTATGTTTTCCATAAGATAATTGATAACACAATTTAGTTTAACATGGATAAAATATTCAGGTAAAAACCAATCACATAAGCATGGTGAGGACACAAACTAATCTAGGTGGAAGTCAAGAGATTGGACAAGGAACCATTGGAGTAGAAGCTAGGCTTGACCAAATCTTGGCAAGGTTGGCTAACTTTGAGTAAGAAAGAGTTAAGGATAGGGTAGAAAAGGAAGTACTCGTTAATGAGCATGGGGGAGAAAATTATTCCCATGGGCATAATGAAACCTATAATCATGAGAAGGAAAAATCACCTATGCCATATGTGGAAAGGAACAAGAAGCTTGTAGCTTTCGAACTTTCTAGGGACATGAAGAAGGTTATTCCACCTAAGTTTGATGGTAGTGTTGGAGGTGATGAATTTGAAGTGTGGTTAGTAGGGGAAGCCTCTAACTGGTGGATGAACAAGAAGTTGGAACTTAACATCAATTTGTGGATATTTTCTACAAAATATGGTTACTACAACTATACTAGGACCAAAAACTTTTGAATTTCCAAAATTTGAGGTAGGGTAACATGACAGTTAATGAATATTGGGAGAATTTCACCCGACTTCTGCACTATGTTCCCATATATCACAAGGATGAGCATTTTTGTATCAGGAAATTTATAATGGGACTCAATAATTAGATTGGAGGAGAAGTGGATATGCATGGTCCAACAACAATGTATCTTGTAAATGAGAAAGCAATTAATCAAGAGCAAAAGCTTAGGGCTAATTCCACTCGTTGGGAGATAAAAGAACAAAAGAAGGATGTGGAATTTTCTAACAACATAGTTCCTAAGAAGGAGGAATCGATGAAAAATGTTCTAAGGCAAAATAGGTAAAGATTCTTCAATAATGAAAAGGAGATTACGATAGAGTGAAAAAGAAATGATTCTAGCATGGGTAATACCAATAAGGTTAGTGAGAATATCAAGTCTAGAGAAACCATAGGGAAAAGAGGACCGCATATAGGATGTTTTATATGCAGAGGGGATCACTATGCTAATGAGCGTCCCAATAAATTTTTTGGATCGTGACCATATGGTAATACATTACCCACTCAACAAACAATGTTTTAGCATAAGATACATGTAGTAGTGGATGATCGTCAGGTAGAGTACCAAGTAATTCTAGTTGAAATGCTAGGTATTTTGTTTGGCTTACCTATTTCTATTATTATTGATACTAGTGCAAATGAGAATTTAATTTCACCTAGAATAGCTAAACAATTATCTAGAAAGGCAGAACACATGGCAATGTCTTGGAATGTAGAGTATGCAATCAGACAAGAGCAAAGGTGGATCAATGTTTATTCAAGGCTAAGATAGAACTACCTAATTTTACTACAAAAATTAACCTTTATGTTGCACTTGTAGGATCATATGATGGTATCCTAGGTATAAATTGGTTGTAGAAACATAGGGCTAAGGTAGAATGCCATGCTAAGACTATAGAATGCCTAGATGATTTTGGAAATGAAGTTAAATTCCAAGGGATTCTTAGAGAGGTTACGATTAAACAAATTATGACAATGCAACTTTTAAGAGCTAAGAAGAAAGGGTGTAAAATCTTTGCCGTAAAGATTGAAGAACTTAGGAGGGATAGGGATGATTCAGAGTTCCAAATTTTATAGGAACTAGAAGATGGTGAAATAGATGAAACTGGAAAATCGGATATGGAGAAATATCCAATATTAAGGAAATTTTTGGATGTGTTTCTACAAGAGTTACTAGGGTTGCCTCTAAAAAGAATATTTGACTTCTCGATAGATATAATTCCAAGGTCAAAACCTATTTCTAAGGTACCCTATAGGATGACAACCACTGAACTTATGGAACTTAAGACACAATTGGATGAATTGTTGTAAAAAGGACTGATAAGACCATGTGTATCACCTTGGGGAGCGCCAGTCATCTTTGTTAAGAAGAAGGATGGTACATTGCATTTTTGCATCAACTATCATATGCTCAACAAAGCTACGATTAAGAACAAGTATCTATCGTCACACATTGATGACCTTTTAGATCAAATGAGGGGTGTCGTTGTATTCTCTAAAATAGATCTGGATATCACTAATTGAGGGTTAAGGATGAAGATATCTTTAAAACTACATTCATAACCAAATATGGACACTATGAGTTCATTGTTTTACCTTTTGGTTTAACAAATGCACCTGCAACATTCATGAACCTAATGAATAGTGTGTTTAGAGATTACCTTGAAAAATTTGTACTAGTTTTTCTAGATGATATATTGATTTATTCTAGAAATGAGGAAGAACATTGCAAACATTTAGAAATGGTCTACAACAGTTGAGAGAACATAGGTTGTATGGTAAACTTTCCAAGTGTACATTCTTCCAAAAGAGGGTACATTATTTAGGTCATGTGATTTCGGTAGATGAATTATCATAGATCTAGCTAAGATCAAAGTAGTAATTGACTGGCCTATAACTAAGAACGTATCAGAGATAAGAAGTTTCATGGGATTGGCAGGGTATTATAGGAAGTTTGTCACAAAATTTTCTAAGATCACTTTTCCAATTACTTCTTTGAAAAAGAAAGGAAAGAGATTTGAATGGACTGAGAAGTGTCAAGAGGTTTTTGACCTACTCAAGGAAAAATTAACCACCACACCAATCCTAAAAGTACCAGATCCTGAAGGTCACTTTACGGTTATCACAAATGCATGCAGAGAAGGGTTAGGAGGTGTACTAATGCAAGATGGGCAAGTAATTTCTTATGAATCTATGAAGTTGAAACCATATGAGATGAATTATGCATCGCATAATTTAGAATTAGCAGTTGTGGTTCACAAATTGCAAATGTGGAGGCACTATTTGCTAGGAAAACCCTTTGAGTTGAAAATTGACCATAATGGGTTAAAGTACCTTTTTACTCAACCTAATCTGAATGTTAGACAAAGAAGATGGTTTGAGTTAATAGCTAACTATGATTTTAATATCAATTATATTAAGGGAAAAGAAAATCAAGTTGTCGACACATTAAGTCGAAGATGACACTTTGCTTCGATAGAACAATCCAAAAGGATTTTAAGGGGCAAGTACTCCAAAAGTGAAAGGAAGATGAGTATTACTTGCAAATTAAGCAAGCACTCACTGATAATCCACAAGATTCTAGGTATGAATGTTTTCAATTTAAACCTAATGAAATACTTAGATATAAGGGTAGAATGTATGTACTTGATTTTAAGGAATTAAGAAATATGGTATGGAAGGAAATACACGAAGCACCGTACTCTGGACGTCTTGGAGTGATGAAAATGATGGCTGATGTAAAACCATTATACTTTTGGAAGGGAATGAAAGGAGTTGTTGCTAGTTTTTTGGCTAAGTTTCTTGAGTGTCAAAGGGTGAAAGTTGAGCATCATCGTCCTGCGGGCTTGTTATACCCACACGATATACCAGAGAGGAAGTGGCAAGTTATAAGTATGGACTTTGTGCAAAAATTGCCTATGTCAAGGAATAAGCATAATGCCATTCTTGTGGTAGTAGATACTATTACAAATGTAGCATATTATATACTAGGGAACCTAACTGATGGAGCACCTATAATAGCAAGAAAATTTGTGCAAGAAGTGTTTAGATTGCATGGGATTCCTAAAAAGATAATTTCAGATAGGGATGCACAAGTCACTTCTAGGTTCTGGCAAACCTTGTTTACTACACTAGGGACTCAGTTAAATATTAGCTCAACATATCATCCGAAAATGGATGGGCAAACGAAAAGGGTAAACCAAGTATTGGAAGAACTATTTAGGATGTATTACATGGATCAATGGTACAAGTGGGAGGATTACTTACCCTTAGTTCAATTTTCTTACAATAACTCTTATCATTTTGCGATAAAGATGGCTCCTTTCGAAGCTTTGTATGGCTAAAAGTGTCAAACTCCTATAAGTTGGGGTAAACTTGAGGATTAGTGACCCTTGGGAAAATTTTTTTGGCTGAAATGGATGAATAAGTTAAATTAGTTAAGAAATGGTTAGCTGAAGCTAACGATAGATAGAAAATCTACATTGATGCTAAGAGAGTGCCTCGTAAATTTTCCTTCTAGGTGATAAAGTATTGTTGGGAGTGAAACCTCACAAGAGCTCCATTAAATTTGGAAAGTCTTCTAAGTTAGCCCCGTGTTATGTTGGACCTTTTGAGATTCTAGAGGAAGTGAATCCAATAGCCTATCAAATCGCGTTACCACCAGCTCTTGCCATAATGCATAATGTCTTCCATGTGTCCTACCTTAAAAAGCATATACCAGGGGATAATCATGTAATTGATTGGACTACTTTATAGGCATAGGACCCCAGAGTAGTAACTCTCGAGTTCATCAAGGTGCTAGGAACACGTAAGCTACACTTGCATAATAGAGAAGTCTTGCAGTGCAAAGTCCAGTGAGACCAGTACACAAAAGACGTAGCTACTTGGGAGGACCATGCAATTATTCAATAGAAATTTCCTCATATTTTTAATGCTTTTGATAATGTTTGAATAATGTGATGATAGTTGTTATGTTTTAAATAATACCTTAGGTCATCAGGGATGATGATTCATAAGGGGGGGAGTATGTTACACCCCAGTTGTGTAGTTACTATTTACTATTACTACATAGGGTAAATATGAATGTAATGTGAATTCTGGAGATGAATAAATTATGCTTGTACCTTGTTATCAATATGAATGTTATCTCAATTGATGATTGTCTCACTTGATGTTATCTTAGTTGATGTTATTCATGGTGAAATACTACATATATGTGAATGAAAGGTTATTGAATTATTATTATTCTAACTTCGGAGATGTTTATATATACTACATATGTTGTGAATAATTGACTGTCGTGTGCGTGTGTTAGTGGATGCAGGTATGTGTTCCATTCCTCCAGGCGGAGGGGAAGTATCACTCAGGAAAAGATCTTGGTCGGGTAACCGATAAAAGTAAACTATCTGAGCATATACACACACCACATTAGAATGATTGAGTTGAGTTAGTTTGTGGGTAATAGGTAAGTCATCCTTAGCTGATATGTTTGCATTTGAGAGTCTTTTTTTCTACTACATGCATTATTGGATGATGTTTATCTATTTGAGATTTTGTGATATTTCTTATACTATTACGATTATATTGACAAGTGAGACGTACGTGGAAGTATGTGTATATATATGCACATGTGTGTCAATGGGATCTAACGACACATATATGCATAGGTATAGATGTACCACACTTAAACACTTATCAATATGATGGTAATTGTGAATGGTTATATGTGAAATAAATGTGAACATATATATGTGTATAGTATATACACGTACCCATATGTATATGTATATTGATACATGTGTACGTTGGCGAATGGACACACTCGTGAATACAGATGCATCGATATAGATATACCTACACATATGTGTACATAGAGGTATATATGTTTATACATATATATGCGTACATTCATTATAATGTGTTTATTATATACTCTCTTGCTTGTACTCATATATATATATATCAAATGTATGCTTACATCATTGACTTTCAATATATATATATAAATACATATATATATGTAAATATACAATAATAGTTATATATATAAATACAAGATAATATTTAAGTATATATATATGTATATAATATATATTATATATTATATTGTAACACAAATTTTGTCACCCTAATGCTTTCTAACACTTCTAGGGTTTTTCACCTAAAAGGAGAAAGATGGGCCAAAATGCATATGTTACATTCAAAGATAAGGGGAATCGATTGGGGTGTGAATGTGTCTAAGTGCTAGAAATGAATAAAATAAACTAACTTGTAATACAAAATTTAGGAAATGCAACTATGTTTGAATACACATTGTGATATGCAAATGACCTAAGAAATGTACATTAAACTAAAACAAAAGGTTGAATATGAAAGGGGTGTGCACCTGGAAACTTGAAAAAGATGGAAATTCTATTGATGCTAGAATTTAAACCTATTGGGACACTTACGCCATTCTGGGCGACCTAGTCCCAGATATGGAAAACTGCACCAGAGCCCATTTCAGCCAAATGGGTATCCAAATCTACAAAAATCTTTGAAAAATAGGTTTAGTGGGACTAGGTCACTGTTGTTGGTGACTTAGTACTCTTTTGAATTTTTGGAAATCAGAGAGTGGAAATGGAAGCCCTCGGTCTGCACTTTTTGCTCCTCCAGGTATCTGGTCTCGAAAGTGAAGAATCTGGTCTATGAGTGTCCTCCAAGCTTCAACTAGGGTTTCTCCAACCTTGAAGAGCTTCGAAAATTTGTTGAAAACTCTTCCACCTTGGTTCTTTGCCAAATCTACACACAAGACCTCCAAATCACACAAAGAGGGAAAACTTGTTGATTGTTAGGGATTAGGGGTTTGCCTTAGTCAAACCCCTTTTGAGAAATCAAACCAAAATAGAGAAATGATGTAATGAAGCATGAAACAAAGGAGTGATGGATTTTAACTTGCCTTGATGATTGATCTTGATTTGTAACAATGGAGGATTCAACCCTTGGATGCTTCTTGAGAGATGTCTTATTGACTTAGACTACTCAAACCCTAGCTTGCTTGAGAAGAAGGGGAGATGAGAGATTGATAGAAGAAAAATGAAGCTTAGGAGAGGAAAACAAAGGGGGAAAACCCTTATTTATACAAGCTATGCCCTAATTTTCCTGAAATAACATCATACTGGCCAACCTTAGGGTTTTAGAGACAAAATCCCGAAATAAATTTGAGTTAAATTTGAATTTTATGCCACATGGGACTAGGTCGCCCAAGGTGGCAACCTAGTCCACTTGGGCATTTTTCATTGGTTGTCGGGGATTTAAGTGTGATTATTATTGTTTGTTGGGGTTGTCTCACAAAACACACTAAAATAAGGCATGTATGTGCATTAAGGGGTCATTATAGCATAATAAAGGGTTGATTTGGTGATGACAAGCCTAGGAAAGTGTGAAAATGTTTTACAACACCTTACAACACTTTGGCACAAGGCTTGGAAAGGGGTAAAAAGAGGTTGAAAAGGGTCCAAAATCCATAGGAAAGGGTCCAAATGAGTGAAAAGTGTCAAGGCTACATTTTTTGGTGACACATTTATCCCCCACTTTAGTGAGAGGATGAACTTGCTTCAAACCCACACTAAAGTAGCCCAATGGAGACGAAAAATGATGGTGAAGAAGAAGGAGGTGGTCAAGCCCCCAAAGATTCGACATTCTAAGTCAACTTGACATCAATGAAAGAGACACATTCAAGGGTGAATGATTTGCAACAAGATGAGATGTATGATCATGCAATGACAAGAACTAGAATGAAGAGAAAGAGAAAGGTGAAAATGTTGGATCAAGCTTCAACCGTTTGTCCAGCTAGTTGTGGATCAGATCTAGGTTGTTTGTCCAAAAAGATGGTGTGTACTCACTCTGGGGCGATGAGACTTTTGATTGTCCGTTGGGTGAGAAGTCCCAAAAGGTGGCTATGGGGAAAGTCATGCTGCTTGTTGGGCTTCCTGCTTAACCATACCAAAGTTATACCTCCTGATAACTTTGATAAGGTGCCACAAAATAAATTGATATTGATGGATTGTTCAAAGGGATTTTTCTTTTGTTCATGAAATGTCTCATCTTAAGGAACATCATGCGTAATGTGTCCAAGAGAGGAAAAGTGCAAATGGACTCATCTTGTATGCAAACGAGGAAAAATGCAAATGTATCATCTTGAGCAACATTGTACCTAATGTTTTCAAGAGAAGGAATTGCAAGAGAAAGAAGATCACACAATGAAATGTGATTGGTGATGTATGCCCCCACTTTAAAGGAATTGTGAAACATCGTACTATGAGCAATTGCTTTAAAGTAGAAAAAGAGGAGGAAGACATGAGAGCTTGTTTGGAAAGCCCTATGTCGAGTCATAAGTTTCTGAGAAGCTGAGTCATGAAAGAGGGAGTATGTCACGTGCAAGTCAAATTAATACATATCATCCACATCCCAAGGTTGCTCTTATATATTCATGAAAGGTTAACAAGTAGCCGAAAGAGACAACGACAAGTGACATACGAGGGGAGAGGCTAACTAACCTCTTGCCCCCACTTAGTTCAGGACAAGAGTGAGCCGAAAGGATTGAGGAAATGAAGGTAGAGTGAAAATTGGTATCAATTAGATGAATTAGTTGCCCCCACAGATGGAAGAACACCAAACTACTTAAGATGTTGAATTTTACAACTCAAGGCCTTACACTCATTAGTGTGATGACCATGAACTCGATGGTAGGCACAAAAGGAATGTTTGTTGGAACATTTCTTTTGAGTTTGGGGAGGAAGGTAGATCAAGTGATCTTGGAGGAGTCTCAACAAGATACCTTCTTGATCAAGGGGAGAAGGTGATCCTTTGGTTTGCAACAAAGAAGTTTCTTGCTTAGTATAGGATGTATACTTATGCAAGGCACTATAGAGTGTGATATTTTGCACACTCCTTTAGAGGGGTGTATAAAATCCAAATCAGTAGTGGGTTGCAAGATGACATTGGCATTAAGCAAAGAGTCCTTTGTCGGTTTCAAAGGAGCACATTCGAAGGTTGGTTTAGAAGGGTGAGATGGGATAGGGTTCGTGGGAGGGGAAGGTTTGATGATTTTGATTAAATGACAAAATCCAAGACCATGATGGGTTGTTTGTGTGTTAGGCTCGATAGGGTTGCGGATACCTTATTTGTTAGCACCACATCCTTTTCCACTATATCCAAGTTGTTTCATGAGCTCATAACCTTTTCCATAGAGATTTTTCAACACTTTTGGATCGGGTGAGGGTTCGTTGTTTGCATTGGTGGCTAAAGTAGTTGAGGTGGATGCTTGCAAAGGAGCGGCCAAGTCTTGTGTTGACAAGACTATGTTTCCCTTTTCAGAGTCTTGGTTTGTGATCTTGGATTCTCCTAGTAAAGGAGGTGTGAAATTTAAGGAACCCCAATCATCATCTAAGGACAGGTTCCACTTGGGTGGTTGATGTTAAGGTGTTGAAATGATTCTCTTTGGATTTCTCAAGGTTTAAGCAACAATTGGGTTCAGGGTTAGCTTCAAGTGTGTATACTTTGTTGTTATAGATGTACTTCATCTTATGATGAAGAGTGGAAGGCACTCCATTCATAGCATGAATCCATGACCTACCTAAGAGAAGATTATATGAAAGTTCATGAGGCATAACATGGATTTTAGTGTCTAATGTGGCCATTCCAATTGTAAGAGGTATAGTGATCACACCGAGCGATTGCTTAGTGACGTTGTCAAATCCTCTGATAGATAGAGAATCATGTTTGATGTGGGATCTATCAATGCCAAGCCTATCTAAAAGGCACACACTACACACATTGAGAGTAGAGCCAGTATCTACAAGAGTTCTCTTGATCCCTTTTATTTTGTATTGAGAGATTATTATGAAAGCTTCATTTTGTTTTTGCACTTTCAAAGGAGGGAGCTCACTTTGGTGAAAAACAATATCAACATTGATGTTGTGAATAATAGCTGCTATGTCATTGGGTTATACATGAGAAAGGATAGGAACTTGTTGTAGGGCATGTTGCATCATGTTGTGATAGTGAGGGGAGGCTTGAATAAGATCCCATAATGATATTTTAGCGAGAGTATTCCTTAGTTGGTCAACAAGGTCATACTCCCTAATGAGTGAATTTAAATGAGGGGCAACAGGTAAGATGGGAGGAGATGAAGGTAAGGGTGTAGATGTTGATGGTAGTTGGGATCGTGGGTTGTTTCTAGTGCAATGTGTATGAGAAATGGTAGTATGACTCGGTTGCTGCAACACATTAGGCTTAGGTGGGTAGAGAGTGAATTCAGGTTTAGGTTTGTTGGAAGGGGGATAGAGGATGGGTTGAGGTTGAATAATATTAACATCCCTTAGGGAAGGAGATTCCATCATGGGCTCTACAGCTTCTTGTAAGGGCATAAAATTATGATTTTGAATTTATTGCATCATGATATCTACCCTAGGAGGAGAGATTTTAAGAGAACTACAAGCCTCATGTTCTTGAAATTCAAGGTTTGGCTCTTCTAAAATGACTTCATCACAAATAGGGGAATGATCGATGATGGGATTATAAGGGTGGGAGGATGAGGAGAGGGCTCTGTTTGATTTTCAAAGGTCTCATTCTCTTGTTCCATACTATCTACCCTAGTATGAGAGCTTGGAAGAGGTTCATCACATGCTTCATCACAAGGGGAGGAGGCATCAAGAGAAGGTCCACTATGATTGTCAAATAGAGTATCCCAAATGGTGGGAGCATTAGGAAAGGGAGGGTCAAGAGGCACATGACTTGTAATAGGTGTATCTTCTAACACCAACCCATCCTCTTTACATCGAGGAGGGATATTAGAAGAAGGGAAATTGTGATTGTCATGGTTAGGGAGACTAGGTAAGGAAATGTTTAGAAATGTTTGTTGTTTAATATTTGGAAAAGGGGGATGATGAGAGGGACAATCAAGACCCTCAATGCACAAGTATGATTGTTATGATTGTCAACACAAAGATCCTCATTGAGGGGTAATGTAATGTTAAGAATTGTATCAATGGTTTGGTTATTAACATGTTCTTTAATGAATTCATTATTATAATCTACATTGAACTCATAAGAAGGAATGTTGAATTTATGCAATCCATTTGAAACCAAATCAAAGTCACATCTTTTGAAATAAAACATGGTATGAAGAGAAAGGAGAGAAAGTGCAATGTAATAATTTAAAGTGAAATGTTGAAACGCAATTTTTCAGATGGGAAACAAGGTAATTTTCTGATTACACTATGCAATAATTTGAAAAAGAAATGTAGTATATGCAAAATTGAAACTAAGCAATGCATTAAATGAGCTAATTTAAGCTAGTTTGAATGAAATTCATGTAACAAAAACAAAACCAATTGATATAGATAGGTAATGGAACAAAATAAAAGCTTAAAAACTGGGTTTTCAGCTCTGTAAACGACAGTTTCAGAACCCTGAAGGGACTAGGTGGCCCAGGGTGGCGACCTAGTCCTCCTAGTGATTTTTTTGAGATTTTGCAGAATATTTGGATGGATTCAGGTGGTTTATGTGTTGTATGATGCAGACCTAAGATAAAAATGCAAAATTAAAAAAAAAAATAATGTTTTAAGATGCAAAAATGCCACCTATATGCACTTTTCACTAATGCAAATTTTGAAACCTTATAATGCAATTTAAACAATGAAAAATGCAATGCAATGCAAACCTAGGATGCTAAAGGAGTCCAAATTAGAAGAGAGGGTATAGGAAAGTCAGGTTCACCAAAATGTAACACAAATTTGGGCACCTTAATGTTTTCTAACACTTTTAGGGTTTTTCACCTAAAAGGAGAAAGATGGGCCAAAATGCATATGTTATGTATTCAAAGATAAGGGGGATTGATTGGGATGTGAATGTGTGTGTGAATGTGTCTAAGTGTTGGAAATGAATAAAAGAAACTAACTTGTAATACAAAACTTAGGAAATGCAACTATGTTTGAATACACATTGTGATATGCAAATGACCTAAGAAATTTACATTAAACTAAAAAAAAAGGTTGAAGATGAAAGGGGTGTGCACCTGGAAACTTGCAAAAGCTAGATTTTTTTTTGATGCTAGAATTTAAGCCTGTTGGGACACTTACACCATTTTGGGCGACCTAGTCCCAGATCTGGAAAACTGCATTGGAGCCCGTTTCGGCCAAATGGGTATCCAAATCTACAAAACTCTCTGAAAAATAGGTTTAGTGGGACTAGGTCACCATTGTTGGCAACTTAGTCTTCTTCTGAATTTCTGGAAATCAAAGAGTGGAAATGGAAGCCCTCGATCTGCACTTTCTACTCCTCCAGGTATTCAGTCTCAAAAGTGAAGAATCTGGTCTATGAGTGTCCTCCAAGCTTCAACTAGGGTTTCTCCAACCTTGAAGAGCTTGGAAAAGTTGGTGAAGACTCTTCCACCTTGGTTCTTTGCCAAATCTACACACAAGACCTCCAAATCACACAAAGAGGGAAAACTTGTTGATTGTTAGGGATTAGGGATTTGCCTTAGTCAAACCCCTTTTGAGTAATCAAACCAAAATAGAGAAATGATGTAATGAAGCATGAAACAAAGGAGTGATGGAGTTTACCTTTCCTTGATGATTGATCTTGAGTTGCAACAATGGAGGATTCAACCCTTGGATGCTTCTTGAGAGATGTCTTATTGACTTAGACTACTCAAACCCTAGCTTGCTTGAGAAGGAGAGATGAGAGATTGATAGAAGAAAAATGAAGCTTAGGAGAGGAAAAATGAGGGGAAAAACCCTTATTTATACAAGCTATGCCCTAATTTTCTCGAAATAACACCATACAAGCCGACCTTAGGGTTTTAGAGAAAAAATCCTAAAAGAAATTTAAGTTAAATTTGAATTTTATGCCACCATTTGGGAATTTTTCATTGGTTGTCAAGGATTTAAGTGTGATTATTATTGTTTGTCAGGATTGTCTCACAAAACACACTAAAATAAGGCATGTATGTGCATTAAGGGGTCATTATAGCATAAGAAAGGGTTGATTTTGTGATGACAAGCCTAGGAAAGTGTGAAAATGTTTTACAACACCTTACAACACTTTGGCAAAAGGCTTGGAAAGGGTTAAAAAAAGGTTGAAAAGGGTCTAAAATCCATAGGCAAGGGTCCAAATGAGTGAAAAGTGTCAAGGCTACACTTTTTGGTGACACATATATATTTAGCATAATATAAATGTTATTTGAATTCAACTATCTCTTATTCTATTGAAGCTAATTTACAAAGGTTGTAATAGTTGATAGAGACTTTGTTAAAGGAGGTTGATAATAGTCATCAATGACTATGAGTTTGAAAGTCGATTTAGAGATGCTTATGACTGTGTAGTGAAGGCGAGTTCCACTCACCATGTCACGTATATAGAAGCATATGAATGCATTTTTAATTGATGTCTATCATCGATGCAAGCTTAGACTTGGTCGACACTTCAATAAAGAGCAACTTTGACTTTGTCCAAAGCCTTTAAATGTTTAATTGACTCACTCCTTAAATTTAGTTGATATGTGCTAAGTGTTATAGATTTATTGTTGACTATTTCTCTCCATAAAAAACTACACCAACTCGATAAAATAATAGAGGCTTTGGGGCCACCTCTTGAAATGTTTTTATGTTGATGTACTTGCTAGAGTATAATTTGAATTCTCCATGTGCATTTTGAATTAGTCTTTAGATTGATGTCAAGGAAACAAGTCGATCTATAGGAGGTTTTATTGAGTATGAGTTTATTTGATTGCCACCTTATTATTGAGTTTCATGTGTTGCTTTGCATGGAGCTTGTTGTCCTTTTGCATGCCTAAACTGTAGGCTTTGAGGTTGCTTGGTTGCTCTATAAATAGCTGAACCATTTCATTTGTGAGGGACACATTCTTCCATAAGATAATATATCTTTTGCAATTCATAATTCTGTATTTTTCCAGCCATAATTTGATTTGCTTTGAGAGAGAGAAAGGAAGTAAGTTCATATAGTTTGAGAGGGGATTATATTTGAAGGAAATCTATATTTTGAGAGAAGTAAGCTATCAACTTGTAAGGTAGAGATATAGTGACATTCTTGAGGAGTCGTTTACCAAGCTTGTTGTTGTGGAAAAGGTTGCATTGCTACCATTTGTTTTGATAAGGGATAATAGGCATGGGTGTATCTTCTTCTTTGATTATTTTACTTTTGATACATGTGTCATGTATGCATGGTTGAGATGTCTTTTCTAGTATATGCATTATAGAATGTAGATTATTTTAAAAAGGAAGTTGAAGCTTTTATGTTATTTTAATATCGTGTTTTTAAGTACTCCATAGTAGGAGATGGGTGTTTATCATAGGTATTAAATACTAGGTATGATTGAACATGAAAAGCACATATGGTGCATATAGCTAAGTTATTGATTTAACTAGGAAAGCTTATGTTTACTCCTAAGAGAGATAATCTAGTATGGGAGGGAATTTTAATTACTTACATGTAAGTAGGGTTATCTAAGTATATAGGTTATCTTTGGAATAATGGACTATCCATAGAAGGAAATACCTAACTTGTGTACTTACTGGTTAAGTAGGATTATTCCAAGTAGATTAATATGGTTGTAGGTTATCTGGGATGATGGAATATCCATGGAAGGAAATACCTATGTAAAGCTTAAGATAGCCTTAAGTCAAATCAACCCTGAGTAGTGTATGTGATAGATGACTTCATTCAAAGTACTAAATGAGAACACTTTGGATGAAGTACTGTGAATGTTTGAGACTCTATTTTAGTTTGTGTGACCACTGAGACTACACTGTCAGTTCATCGTGATCCAATATTGCATGCTAGTTCTAGATTGTGGGATTACAAGGTTATAGTTATGTAGGATAGAACACTATGCTTAGTTGGTTGTCATTATTGGTTACTCTAAAAATCTCTTCATCGAAGGGAAGGACCATCTATCAAATGATAGATGTGCAAGGGACCGCATTAAGAGTCCGTGGTTGGCAAAAAAGTGCCTGAGTGATGCTTCTCCTCCACAATAGGCGACAAAATAACCAAGATTTGAAAGGAAGGATCTTGGATCATCTTACAACTATTTGTTCTAAAATCTCTTTGAGCTATGTATGTAATTGTATTCTTTCTTACTTTGATGTATTTATGAAATGAAAAGGAATTGATGTTGTAATATGTTATGCATCTTGATTGGAAATTATCAATAAAGAAAAGATTTTTTTTTATTGCAATGGCTTGTTACTTAGTTTATTTACTGTTATGGTGATAAATTAGAAATTTTCATTTCATAGAAGGGTTAGTACGTTACATGGACTATGAAACAAACAAGTTTTGTAGGGGTTATCCCACAAATTGAGTGCATTGAATTCAAGGATAACAATTTCATAGCCATTAAAAACAAAACTTCTACTGAAGGTATTATATTGCCTTCCTGAGTTCTCCAAGTGTCATGATTTAATGGTTCTCATTAGACTTGACAAATTTCCATGCCTAGACGACAACTGAGCAAGCACACCAAAGTAGAATGAAACCACCTGCTACGAGTATAGTTCTATTCCATGTTTTTGAGATAAAAATAAAAGTCATTTGAAATTTGAAGACAATCCATCATGTCCAAAGAAAACTACCATAGATAAAACCACATAATCAATACCTTCATTTAATAGATAACAACATAATTGTTTTAGAATGAAATAAAACACAACAAAAAAATTATTCAATCGTGTATATATTTCCAAAGAAAACCTTACTAAAACTATGGCAAGTGACTTACCTCAAGACTTTGCACAAATTATGTTGTGCTATCATAATGCCAATAAGAAAATTTGGGCAGTGTTTGTAGGACAAATATTACAAAATCCTACCAAATAATTTTAAAAAAATGAGACAAACCAAAACCAATCTCCCCAGAGTTGTTGCTTCAATCTATTCACGATAAACAAAAACTAGATCTAAAAATATTGGGGTTTTAGAGCTAGTAGATTCTTGAGCTCAAGACAAGATTTTTGTAGTCTTTTAAACAAAAATATTGGTTGTGAGTTAAAATTTATTTTTAGGCACAAGGTGAAAAATGTTTCAACTACTTGATAGTTGTTTTTTCCTCACATAAGACAAGTTTATAGATGAAAGTTGCAACAACAAAAATTAAGATTAAATTTTATTTGTGTATATCTTAATGTACAGGTTAAATGACATTGAATGAAACAAAATAATTGTAATGTCAAATAATAATTTTTTATCAAAGTTAAAATTTATTTTCATATTAATCTACCTACCACCTTACAATATTAAATGACTATTATGATGTATATAATAGTTCAATGCTTAAATGTTGTTGCATTGACTATTTTAAAGAGGAACCAATAGATCTAAAAAAGATAAATCATATTTTTTATGCCAAAGGCGTATCCAATTTGAAAGAGACCAAGCTAAAATTTGCAATCAACGTTTCAGTCTCCCTTCGACGATCGTCAAAAGAATCTCAGTCATTCATCATTTTTCACCATTTTTTGTTGCTTTCCTCACCACTATCTCAGTCATTCATCAATTTTCATCATTTTTTGCTGCTTTCCCCGTCGCTATCTCAATTGTTCATCATTTTTCACCATTTTTTCAGTTGTTTTTTACCGTTTTTGGCTGCTTTCCCGTCACTATTGGTTTATGCTCCTCCAAACTCTTCATCGCTGGTATTACTCTTTCACTTCTCCAATTTGGCGAGCTATAGCCATAAAATAAGGTTTTGATGATGGTTTTAGAGTATGTTTATTAAAATGAAAATTAAGGCCAAGATCCTAATAATGAGCACATTTAGGTTTTAACATTACGACATCCTTTACCCTACGTATAATATATAATATATATTCTATATAATATAATTATACCACTTATTTTATATATTATATTCTTTAAGAAAAATTAATGCTCTATATATAATACAAAATGTAATTAATATACATTATATAAATTATATAATATAGATTAAACATATATAATATAATTATATTTATTATTATATAAATTGTATATCTCTCTATATCTCCTACTCTCTATGTCACTCCCCCTTTCCATCTCTATCTATTGAACTATCTCTCCATCTCTCCTTATCTCTCTCATTCACTCCCTCCACCTCTCCTACTCTATATCTCTATCTCTATTTATCTCTTTATCTCCCTCTCACTCCTCTCTCTATCTCTTTCTATCCATATCTTTCTCTACCTCCATCACTATCTTTCTATCTCTTTCACTACCCCCCTCTATCTCTCTATATCACCCCCTTTCTATGTCTCTCTCCCTCTCTCCCCCATCTTTTTCTCTCCCCCTCTCTAAGTATCGCTCTTCCTCTCTCCTCTCTCCTCTCTCCCCTCTTCTCTCTCTCCCTCTCTCCCCTCTTCTCTCCCTCTTCAACCTATCTCTCTCCCTCTCTCCCCCTCCTCTCTATCTCTCCTCTACCTATTATGAACACATTTAGGTTTTAACATTATGACATCCTTTACCCTACGATCAATTTGATCGTCTCAAAACTGTACCTACGTAGTTAAGTATATACTAGCATAATTAATAATTATATTTTTAGTTAAGTATATATTAACATAATAAATAATTATACTTACTATTATTATATATTATATTTCTTAATTAAAATGAAAATTACGATTAGATTTTAATAATGAGCACATTTAGCTTTTAAAATTGTGACATCCTCTACTCTAGGTTGTTAAGTATATATTAACATAATTAATATATAATATATATTAACATAATTAATATATAATATATATTTTATATAATACAATTTAAAAATAAATAAAAAATATACTTATTATTATTATATATTATATTTTTAAATAAAACTATTAAATATATATAAAATGATCATAATTAATAATTAATAATTACTACAAACTATAATTAATATATAACATATATTGTATACAATACAAATTAAAGTATATTTAATATAATTATATTTATTATTATATATAATAGTATATACAAATTATATTATTATTATATATCCCTCTCTATCCCCTATCCCTATCTATCTCTACCTCTCTCCCTTTCTCTTTCCATATATCTTTCTCTCTCCCTACTTCTCTCTCCCTCTCTTTATCTCTCCCTCTCTTTGTCTTTATGTATCTATGTATAATTTCTTGTCTCTCCCTCTCCTCCTCTCTCTATCTCCTTATAAATCTATTTCTTTATCACTTTATCTCACCATCTATATCTCTCCCTCTCCCTCTTCCTCTACCTTTATATCTCTCTATCTCGCCTTCTTTATCTCTCCCTCTCTATCTCTTTGAGCTATTCTCTCCCTCTCTCCCTCTCTCCCCCCTCTTCTTTCTCTCCTTCTACCTATCTCTCCCCCTCTCCCCCTCTTTTCTCTCTTCCTCCTTGACCTACCTCTCTCCCCCTCTTCTATATCTCTCCCCTCTCTACCTATCTCTCTATCTCTCCCTCTCCATCTCTTTGAGCTATCTCTCCCCCTCTCCCCCATCTTCTATCTCCCTCTCTCCCCCTCTTTTTTTCTCCCTCTTCTACGTATTTCTCTCCCTCTCTCCTCTTCTCTCTCTTCCTCCTCAACCTATCTCTCTCCCTCCCTCTCCCTCCTCTACCTATCTCTCTCCCTTTCTCTCCCTCCCCCTCTCTCTATGTTCCCCTCTCTATCTCTCTCTATCTCTCCCTCCCTTGTTCCATCCATATCCCCCTATCTATCTCTCTATCTCTACCTCTCTCTCCCTTTCTCTTCCCATATATCTTTATCTATCTCTTTCTCTTCCCATATATCTCTATCTCTCCCTATTCTCTCCCTCTCTCCATCTCTATGTTTTTATATCTAATTCTTTGTATTTGTCTATCTCTTTGTCTCTCTCTCTCCCTCTCCTCCTCTCTCTCTATATCTCCTTATATCTCCATCTCTCTATCACTCCA